>QEPC01012592.1:1638700-1677473 GCA_003113815.1 Sphenodon punctatus | reverse complement strand
GAGAGATAACCATGGCATGAACAAGGATTTTGGCCGAGGAGATAGATAGAAAGGGGCGGATGCGGGCAATGTTGTGGAGAGCGAATCGGCAGGATTTGGCCACAGAGTCAATGTAAGGTTTAAAAGAGAGGTGCGTGTCAAAGATGAAGCCCAAGCTGCGGGCTTGGAGAACAGGATGGATGGTTACCCCATCAATGCAGATGGTCAGGTTAGAGGGAGAGGAAGGGGAGGGAGGAAAAACGAGGAGTTCAGTCTTGGCCATGTTTAGCTTGAGTTGACGTCGGGACATCCAGGCGGAGATATCAGAGAGGCAGTCGACGAGGCGTGCGTGGATAGACAAGGAGAGAGAGGGGGTAGAGAGGAGGCTTGTACCCAGAGAGAACAGTAAGGAGCAGTGTGTGGGGAAACAGCGACTAAAGAAGGCTCATCCAGACTGCAGCTTGAGAAATACTGGAGTGAGGAGATTCGCCCACTGCAGGTGGAGACACATGGATCCCAACTGAAGACATAATGGTGGCTGGAGGGGTGCACTTAAGTTGGTGACAGCTAATAAGCTTATGGGACTTTGTAGAGCCTAAATTGCATCACCATGGGTGCCAGAACCCAGAGGGAATGCTGGGAAGAACTTCCCAGGAGAAAAGGTGTTGGGAATGCAACAAAAAGGGACATGTGAGGAGAACATGCTCTAGAAAAACCCAGAGTAAGAAATGAGTATGTTGGGAAAGGGTCCCAGAATAATGGTCGAACTAGGACGCAGTGTGCCCAAACCTGGAGACACAGCCTCAATAAACCAAGTATTTCAGACTATGTGGAGACAGTGCTCCTCAAGAGGGAAATAACAGACTTGCAGAGGTCTAATATGGTCTTGATGAAGGATAATGAGCAGCTAAGAAAGTAAATAGCCCGGTTAAAAAGGGTTCAGGATTTATGGGGAACATGCGCAGGGTTAAGGAGCCTAGCTTTCTGGCTCACTCCTTCTGAGTCTCTTCCTGCAGAGGGTGTACAGGGTTGTCCTTTTTCTTGAGTCCCAAGATAAGAGTCAGGTTCTTTAACCCTGTGAACACCAGAGGGAGGGAGCCAGACCCAAGGAACCCAGCTGATTTGCTGCACAAGGTTAAGGAACGTAGATAACTGGCCAGCTGGCAGGCTCACTCATTTGCTTGCTCCCTCCCTGCACACCCCAGAATGTATTGGCCACCTGCCTCCCCCAGCAGAGTCCCCCACTCCCTTGCACACCTTCCTTGACCTCTAGCCCAATGGAGCCTGCCCACTCACTCACTGATGGGTTTGGGCTGGGTTCTACAGTGGAAGCAGCAGCTCTACTCCCGAAGCTGAAGGGTTGGGGTAGGAACAGCGCTCGACTGTCTCTGCTCTCCCTCCCCTCCCAGATTGACTTCTGGGCAGGGAGAGTCACCACCCAGAGACCAATCTCAGTGGCTGAGATCTTCCATAGAAGCCCAGCCACTAACTGCCCTGCCCCACCCCTCCCCTGCAATATGCTGCAGGTGGAGGAGCCTCCCACTGACCACAGGTGGAGTCAGGACCCTAACCCTTTCCCCATCCCCCGTCCAACTGCAGGGAGACAGCAGCACTGCTATTCAGTGCTGTTGCCTCTAATTAGGGCCCAGGGATGATGACGCCTGCCCCCACTCACATCTTTAGTAGAGGTGAAATTTATCCCTGAGCACCAAATACGGAGGCTTATGAGGTTGAATTTCATGCTCAGTCCTTCCTTTGGGAAGAAGAGCCATGCATGTGTTTCCACACTCACCTATTTCACACTGATCTCCTCCAAACCGTGGGGGACAGAGGCAGGAGTAAACCGGGCGTTTGAATGTGCAGATACCACCGTTCTTACAGGGATTCTCTTTACATGGATTTAAATCTAGTTGGAAGAACAGAAGCTCATTGTAATGCTGCGTTCCATAAAATGGTGAAAGAAAGAGAACATTGACCCTTTATCAGCCTTCTCTCCATGTTGGCTTGCAGCTGCCAATAGCAGGCCACGAAATAGATCAGAAAGCACTCTCGCCTACCTCTGTAATCGTACCAAAACTCCGTGTGCAAGAAACGGTCACAAAAGAGGAAAGCGTTAGTTAATAGATCCAGTCACATTAGTTCTGACTATTAGATACTAATGGTTATCCTCTATAGCATTCTTTTGGCCATGTTTCAACAAAGAGGTAATCAGAAGTAATTACTTTGATTTAATTAAATTGAAGTAACTACTCCACTTTGGTAGTGTTCAGGCAAACAATATAAACTGAAGTAGTACTGTGTCAATCTCCCCCTTAGCTGAGATGTAATTATTGCTGAATTGAGGTCACTACTCTTGCACTGATAAGTGTTTACAGGAACAGTTACTTCAAAATACAAACTGAAGGGGAGAATGTAACTCCTGATTTTTCAGGAGCACATAATTAAACAGGCAACTTTTCTTGCTTTTGCTCTGGACAATCTCTCATGGACAAGCACTGGGATAATTCAAATGATCTTGCTAGTATCTATTCCCAGTTGATCAAGCCGTGGTTGGTTCTGTGGGTCATCTGTGGGCCACTTGCCAAGGCCTTGTGGTCAACAGGTTGGAATTCCCTTGTTTATGCAATCGTTGAACTCGCTGGTTGAAGCATTTCTTTATATTGGCTACTAGATTCCTCACCGTTTTCTCCTGTGATTTGAAAATCTCCTTGGCTTCCTCAAATGAGCACTTTTCCTCAATGCATTCTCTCTCCAGGTTTCCTTGGCTAATCTCCTCCAGGAAGTGGTTAGCACGTTTTTGAATCCTCAGCACCTGATTTGCCTCTTCTTTTCTCACAAACACTATGAAAACAAAACCCAGTGCTGTAACCAGAAACCAAATCTTTTAGCTAAGAAGGTAAGTATGAGGTGGTTATAATTCAAATTCTATGTCAGGACAAAAACTTTGACTACTTCTTTCTAATTTTGTAAATACTAGACAAGACACTACACAAACAGACAGTATTCTCGGTCAGAAAACCTCATGTGAAAACCAGGGAAGCAGATTCAGAAATTATTGGTTTAGTTTGGAGTTAATTCATTTGTGTTAGCAAGTAAGCAATAGTGCTATCCAGGCTTCCATTAACTCAGGATGTAAATAGTGTCCACACTAACACACACTTTAAAAAAAAAGAAAATTAGAACGGACACAAATATGTGAAGTGATTGGAACATCTAATTTTTTGTTTTCTCATTTGCAAACTGGGAACTTGTCTGTTGTTCTGCATGCAAATTTTACAAGAGGGTTTCATTAAGCTGATATTTGTTAATTCAATACTCTATATTGGTTAATCCACAACTTGCAATTGGCGAGTTGTCATTACACAGTGCATGTCATTTGACTGGATGAGTGAATTTTTACAAATTCATAATTTAAACTTGACCTAGTTGAACCATTTAAATATCATATTGAGCTAAATGAAGTTGAAGTTCATCAACATATTAAAATTTGCTTAAATCAACTTCAAAGGTTCATGAATGGAAACGCATCTTCAAATTTGAATTGTGGATTGGGCAAGTCCAGTTAATTTCAGTTGCATTTAAAACCCCTTTGTGAGAAAATTAAGTTACAATGTTGCATGGGTTCACCCTTCCCACTGTCATTCTTCTGACAGCTCTTCCACAGCAGGCAAGTTAAATGTCTAGTCTTCAGGCGATGCTGGTAGGATGCACCGGTATGATCTCTCAGGTACATCATACGACCATGTCGCAGTCAGTTCTACACATGCGGTAAGCAATAGCAGCTGAAGGCCACACCTCCCACTAACTGATGAGTAACAGCCTGCACCTTCATGTCTCGCCCGTCAGAAAACCTAGAGCCCTTTATACCTGGGGAGACAGCTCAGGTGTAGGCAGTTAGCACCACACTTCCAACAAAAGCAGTCGTAGTGAAAGCCAGCAGCAGCAGCAACAAAGCCACCCCTGCCAAGTTACAACATAAATGTATAGCTCAGAAGCACGTACTTGAAGATGAAATGGACAAGCTGCTGAGGATGGAATACATTTGTAAGAGAAGCATCACAAGCGTGGAACTTCTTCCCATCTTACAGGACCAAGAATTAGAGCAGTTGAAGTCTTCTGGTTTATAAAAGGTCACCTATATACAGATGGAGAGAATCGTACCATGGCCTGGGCAAACTCCGAGAAAGACAGAAAAAATAAGGGTGAAATGGAGGAATACATTTAGAGGGGAAAAAGGAACCAAGCAGAGAGAGATAGAGATCACATGTCTATAAGTTCCATTAATATTAATCTATTCTCATTCTCTGACTGTTTAAGTACATTTGGCTACAAGGCAAACCCACAGGCTACCAAACTCAGGAAAGTGAAAGAAGCAAAAAGAGAGGGATCCAAAGTCTATTAAAGCCAATAGAAAGGCTACAATTTTCTTCAATGGGTTCTGGGTCCAACCTCAGAGTGAGTCATTGGGAAAATAAGTCTGTTCCATTAGCAGATCTGTTTGATGAGTAGTATCCAAGACCTCATGCCCAGATCTCGGCTACAAACTCCATTCAATCTCTTGTAGCTGCTGCTGGGCTCATGAAAGGTATGTCAAATAATAAATGTACTCTCATATTTTACCTATCCAGCTGTCCACCTGCTTAAACTTACAGAGCTTAAACTTACAAAGTAAATACACCTTCCAGTAAGGATCATGCCAGGCAAAGTTGGTGTTTCTTCAGAATAACATCAGACAGCAGATTACCTTGTTGCAAGTTCCAGAGCAGAGTTTCTGGGATGTGTGTCCCTTTCTGAAAGCATCAGCCCCAAATAAATTGAAATTTAGAAAGTGCTATAGGACTGTATTCACCTACCTGTTTGGAAAAACAAGTGATATTTGGACAGACACCAAGGACAGCCATGGGGCTCAGCAGTTGATGGTTAACCTTTCACAAATATTGACAGAGAAGGCACAGCCCTCAAGACTTCATGGTGCAAGCTTTCAATCCAAAGAAAAATGTTTAATTAAAACAAATTCTGAAAGAACTGGAAGGGCCAATTCCTTGCAGCATTCTTCTTCAGGAGGGTTTGGTTTGAAACACTTACGTTATACCAGGATGGCTTCTGTAATGATTTCTTTTGTTGTTGTGCAGTTATTGAATGGCTTGAAGAGTGCATGAACTTTCCCACTGAGCTCTGTAAACATCTGTGGCGCTCCAGTGACAGTGAGCGGTGTGTCCATGGATCAGGGGTATTCAGGGGAACTGTTTACTGGAAGGCACATAAAGGCTCCCCTCCCACAGCCATGGCTAGTTGTGTTGCCTAGGTACCTTGACTTAACGTGCTATAATATATTATAACTTCCCAGAGCCAGGTGCTGCTTTGTTCTAGGCATGCTTTATGTCTCCCTTCTTTATTCCAGACAAGATTATGACCCTCCCATTTCCAGACATCTCTAATTTCCAGACAAAAAGCAGCATGTCAGACTGCTTGGGTGTATATAGAAGGCAAAGTGCAGTTTTCTCTTTGGGTGATGACAAATGAAACAATAGCCACCCAGAAATGGGTGGCTGGTCCATTTAATAGGATGTAGGGTGGGAACACATGTACCTGGTTTGCGTCCCCAATGCGGGGTCGTCCTCAAAATAAAGGATGCCATGTGGGCTAAGGCAGAAACATGGGTTGGCCCATGGGCCAACACTTATTCCTGCTGTCTAATACGGGATCACTGCAGGGGAGCGTAGAGGTGTGCTTCCCCACAGCGATCCCAATGCCTGGCATCAGTCAATTTCAAGCTGGAAAGTGCTTCTCTGTGGGGGAGGTAAACTAGCAGGGCTTGTAGTTGATGTGAGGAGGCTCCACACACTGGTCTCGAGCTCCCCCTGTTAATTTCAACTCAGGAAAGCGCTTCACAGTTTGAAATTGACCAAAGGGGGAAAAGATCCTTGTCAGGAGTGTAGTGCTGCTCTTCCTAGCAAGGATTCCCACCTCCCACCGGTCTATTTCAAGTCCAGTGCAGGTTTGAAATAGGGGGATGCAGCCAGCCATAGGCCCCTTCCCACTGGGCTCCTTCTAGGAAGAGCCCAGCATGAGGGGGATTAGGCAGGGCCCTATGTGCAGGCTGTGCGTGGTGTGGATGACATGCACCCTCTATTAGGTGCTAACACCTACTAGATGTGGGTGAGCATTACACAATACTTGCAGCCCGTGGTGCACACAGAGCTATTATTTTGTTTATCTCCCTTTACAGCTGAATAGGTAGCCTCCGTGCTCTCCTGTGCAAAGGTTCCTAGTTCATATTCTTTGCTGCAAAGCTTCTGTATACATAGAAGCCTTAATTTAACACTACTCCTTCTCACACACAGTCCAACCTAGTGGTAACAGAGCTGAAATAAATAATCCCAAAACAACGGAGATATGACAAACTCAGCTGCTTCAAATCCAGCTGATTGAAGTGGATATGAATAACGATGTATTTCCACTTCCTTGGTTTGGTCTGGATATTTCAGTTTGTGGAGAAGGTATTTGACTGGAACCTTGGAGAACAGGGTTCAAATATCACATTAGCCATAAACTCATTGGGTGGCCTTGGGAAAGTCATTGGGTGAAGATAAACGTGCAGTTGGTAAGGGGGAACTGCCCCCAGCCGGGACAGGTCAGGAAATGTTTCCCAAGTCTGACCCAGCCAGGGAGCAACGTGTGGCTGGCTGGCCCTGCCACCATGCTGCGACCAGTGCCCTGCACAGGCAGTCATGGCTGGTGGCCATGGCAATCCCTCACGTCCAGACAGGTTGGTGTGGCAACAGATGCGCCCACCTGGATCAGCTCACTATGATCCACGTGGGCAGCCATTGGACCCGGACTATGGGCCTGATTCTTTCTGGGCCCATGTTTCCAGGCCAGCTGCCTACTCCGCCGAGGTCTGTACTGGGCCCACATCTGGTGGTCTGGAAACCGATGCATTGACCCATGGGGGCCATAGCAGGTGAACTGGGTTTCCGTTACATTTATTAACACCCATTATCTCTCTGCTTTAGTTCCCCCATCTCTAAAATGGACATGATAATGACCTATCATAGGGTTGTTGAGGGTGAGCTAGATACAGATCATATAGCACTTTGAACAGTGAAATGATAAAAATGCTAATATTTAATTTGATATTCATTTCAGCTCTAGTAGCAAAAAGGAGAGGTTGAAAAAGGATATATGACTGGACTCTAGCTGCTTTCTTGCCTAGGGTTGCCACTTTTTGCAGTTTGACCCTGAGGCTCCCATTTTGGCTTATGGGAGTCTCGGGGTCAAACAGTAAGAGGTGGCAGCCCTACCTTTTGCCTCTCGGATTTCCATTGCCTCCTCATATGGCACCAGTTTGGTGCAACACTTTAAGACCATGATTAATTTTAAGCAAGTTCTTCTGTTCCCTCACTCATGTGAATGGGACTATGGCATGCATAGAAGTGCTTTACTGAAAAAGACTGGATTTCTTACAAGCATTTAGACATTTGCATTGCAATAGAGGACCTTGTACTGTTTCTGGATCTATGATGGGTAGGGCTAGGTAATGCTGTCATTACCATGGTAACTGTGCTATTCACTTATTTATAATCTCTGCCATATCCATTAAGCAGGGTTATGAACCTATGCAAAAGCTGCACAATGTGATTATATTTACCTTCAGTTAATTATGGCTATATGTTGTGAGCCTAGTTGACTTTGCCTGTCTGGAACTAGAGAATAACATGACCACAGAATGGTTGCAATTTCCATGTTAAGGGGCATTAACAAAACAGTTCGCTTCTACCTAGTAAGTAGAAGATGGGACCATGTGTGCATCACTCATCTTGGAGTTTTGTAAAAACTAGTCATTAAAGTTCTACTCCTTTTGGAGTCAATGACCAAATTCCCATTGACTTCAATGGGAGCAGAATCATGCCCTGAATTTGCAGTTTGATGACTGAGGCTGCAGTCCATGAACCACTTGCTCTGGAGCAGTCCCACTGAAGCGTTGAGCATCTGAAGAAGCTACTTGATGCATAGTTATTGAAAGGCGATTTAGATACATGAGCAGATGAACAGTGATATTATAAATGCAACAGCCAGGTGAGGGGGAAAAGAGACAAAATGATTTATATTGCCTCCTCATTGTCTAACTGAGAAATATGGCAAGACACAGGCATGACGTGTTGCTGTTTAACTCTCCTTTCGCACCCAAAAAAACTTCCTCTCCCTCTTCCTTCTCAGTTTCTACTGATGATGTTACCATCCACACAGGCCTAACAAGAGGAGGGGCAGGGGGGACAAAATTCAGGAGGCTCGGGTTGATGCTGTTAATTCTATTCATGCAATGTGTTTTGTTTGCTTGTAACATTTGGGGTAGGGTCTGGGTGGTGTGTAGGGATAAGTTGGGGATTGGAGGGACTGAAGGTAAACCTGTGTCCTGGGGCCCATGGTGGCTCTTGGCGGCTGCGCATCCACATGTTCCCTCAGTCATATAACCAGGGTTCATCTTCGGGTGTTTTAAAACGAAATGCTACTACACGTGGCCACCCCAGGAGCCACTCATCCAACTGCCTGTTTGAAGGTGGAGCGCGGGGCTGGGGTTGCGCTCCCATGAGCCACTCGCACCCACTCATGGCTGCTCACAGGGCACTGCTGAGAAATCAGGAGTGTGCTGTGCAGGGCAAGCCGAAAAGGTGTGTGGCAGCGAGCACCCACATATCCCCTGCTGGGTGGCCAGCAGACAGGTCTGTCAATACCATGGAGGCTCGCTGCCCCTGAGCAAGTTGTTTGCGTGGCTGGTTGGTGGCTGCAGGAGAACATAAGAGTGCCATTTGGGGTCAGATGACTGGATCTTCTAGCCCAGCATTCTGTCTTAGACATTAGCAGCTTGTTGCTTCAGAGAAGTATGCAACAGGTCATAATGGAGTGATCAATTCCTGCAATTCACTCCCAGCTCCTGACAGTCAGAGCTCTCCCCTGACCAACTTGACTAGCGGCCATTTATGGACTGGAATTTATTCAATCCTTTTTTAAAACAAGTTATGGTATTGGTCTTCGCAATGTCCATGGGACTTGGCACATCCAAGCACCAAAGAAAAGAGCACACAGGTAGCAAATTCCCACTTTGCATTCTCTTTATTTAATAGCAGAACACATGATGGCATGTTACACCGTGTACCTCACCACAGCAGTGCCAAATCAGTTCCTGGATGGAATCTCTGAGGCTTTAATTTGGTAGTGGATCCACCCAAGGTAGTGGCTGACTTTGGTGTACACTCCAAAGTTTTCTTGTTTCCCACAGCCTTCCCCCCAGCTCACCAGTCCCACCAGGAACCAGGTATTCTTGAACTGAGTGACCATAGGGCCTCCACTATCCCCATTACAGGAATCCTGGCTGTCTCCCATGAGTCCGGCACACAGCATGTTCTCAGAGATATAATTCAACATGGCATGGACACACTCATTCCGTGGGACCAGAGGGATTTCAATGTAGTTGAGCACAGAAGAGTACTTCTTCCTGGATTCTTGGCTCTGACTACCCCAACCAGTTACCACCATCGGCTTCCCTTCCCTCATCAGCTCCTGTTCTGCCAGCTCCTGGGTGGGCAGGCAAATGGGTAAAACAAACTTCTTGTAGATTACGGGCTGGGCCAGGTGTAGCATAGCAATGTCGTTATCGGATGTTGTCTTGGAATAGTTTTCATGGCTCACCACCTGATCAACCGTAATGATTTCTTCATCATCCTCATACCGCTGGCGATGATATTTACCTGGAAGGACAACAAGGAAAGAGATGAGAGGCTACCAGCCTCCTGGTCCACCATTGCCTTTCCCCTCCATAGCAAAAAAACTAACCAGAACTCCCCCTCCCTCATCACAGTGCATAGTGTGTCCAGTCCCAGATTCCCCCCCCCCTTTTTTTTTCTTTTCTGGACATGCTTTAGGACCCTCCTCCATTGGGGCACCTCTCTGATACAGACAAAAAGGATATAGCCATGTCTCCCAATATGGAAGGCAAGAGCATGTCAGAAGCAGGATGAGAACTCAACTGATTGGTCAGATTTATATTCTTTGCTTCCCCTCATAATTTTCAAGTGAGCAAACTAAGCCCAATATTAGCATACGTACTGGGCCTCAAATTCTTTTACTAATTGGGCAAGGGTGAATAGATCTGGGCTTCATGACTCACTGAGAGATCTTTAACAGTTTGCTCTTTATTGTCTTAAATTGCTAATCACACTGTGTGTGTGTCCTACCGTGTGCGTGTGCGTGCACACCCCCTTGTGTGTGTCCCCGTGTGTCCTTGTCCCCCATATTTGTCCCCCCATGTCCCATTTTGTGTGTGCCCCCAGTATGTCCTTGTCCCCCCATGTCCCTGTGTGTGTGTGTCCCATGTGTTTTGTGTATCTCTCCATGTCCGTGTGTCTGTGTCCCAAGTTCGTGCGTGTGTGCGTGACACTTTACTGTGTCCCTCCCTCCCACCCCACCATTCTCTTTCCCTTCTCGTTATCGGCACTCAATAAAGTGTGAGAGAGAGACTGGCAGGCAGTAGGCGGGCACAGAAGCAGCAGGCACTGGCAGGTACTCCCAGGGAGCTACATAGGTTCCCCAGTGCCCTCCCCCAGCCTCCTGATTGGCACTGCCATGTTGCTGACAGCACTGAAGAAAGAGCTATCCCAGGGGTTCTCTGTGTCCATCACGGTGCTGCCTGATGTGTTTCCAATGCCGATTGGCCAGCAGAGATGCCAATCATGTCTGTGACTGCTCTGCCCCTCCCCTCTGCCTTCCCTGGATTGCTTCTCAGCCTCCTAGGACGCAGCCTGTATAAAGTCCAATGGGGGCAAAAGGAAAACATATTTTTAAAACAAATTTAGTTTAAATATACATTCGTTTTAGTTAAATTAGTAACTAAAACATTCATTCTAGTTACTAATTTAGCTAAAACAAATTGCACATCCCTAGGTAGTACAGGAGTTGGCCTTTTTCCATACCAAGTCTCACTTTGAATCTTCCCCCATCCTCCACACAGTGTGCAGCTGTCAGGACCCAGGATGGATGGATGAGAGCACCGCCACACTTAAAGAGTCCCTTGCCATCCACTAGCATAACCTGAAATGGAAAGGGAGAAGCATGACCGCTCGGAGGATCCATCTCACGTACAGGCTACATCCCTTCTTTTTTGTACCCAGCAGCATGCACTGAGCATGTGGCATTACCAGAGATCAAGGCCTTGACCTCACTTTCCACCAACAGTCAATCTGGCTTCCGCCCTCTCCACTCAACAGACTGCTCCTGCCAAAATCACTAACCACCATCTCTAAGGGAAGTAACACAGGCCTTTATTCTTGTCCTGCTCGATCTCTCTGCCAATGCAGGGAGGTGTTCTCAGTTACTGCCCCACAATTATGGAACACCTTCCCCTTGGAGGTCCGCTTAAGCCTGAGCCTGTTTATCTTCCGGAGGAGATGCAAGACCTTTCTGTTTGGCCAGGCATTTGGCAGGCAGGAATAGGGTTGTGTGGGATTGGGTAGAGGGGTTTGGGGAAGAGGATTGGTGGGTGGTGGCATGTGGGGATAAAGGGTGGGTTGGTTGGGATGTAAGAGTTTTAAGGGATTGCAATGTATTTTATTGTATTTTATATTTTTGATACTGTAAGCTGCCCTGAGTCTTTGGAGAAGAGCAGGGTAAACATGTAAGTAAATAAATAAATCTGACACTATTGACCACACCCTCCTCCAAGATTCACTTTGCTTTGTTGGTTTCTGGAGCTCAGCTCTCAATTGGGTCTCTTCCTATCTCTCTAACTTCTTGTTCAGTGTTTCTCTTGCTGGTACTTCCTCCATGTCCACTTTCCCTCTTAATTGGAGTTCCCCAAGGCTCTGAGCTTGGCTCTCTTTTCTTCTCCCTTTACACTCTATCTCTGGGCAAGCTCATTGAATCTCATGGCTTCCAATATCACATGCTGATGACACTCAGCTCTACCTCTCCACCCCCTTCTCTCCCCATCCTAATCTCACACCACCAACTGTCTTGCTGACATTTCTGCTTGGATGTCTCGCCATCATGCTTCCACTGCCAAACCTGTAGTCGATTCTCTAGTCATCTCTCACCTTGACCTCTGCAACCTCCTCCTTACTGGCATCCCCAGTTCTCACGTTGCCCCTCTTACTTCTGTTCAACATCCTGTTATCAAGGTATCCACCTTGCCCATCACTTTGATCATGTTCAGCGCCTCCCTCCATTGGTTCCCTTTACCTGACGGCATTCAGTACAAGCTCCTTGTCTTTATCCTGAAGGCTATTCATGGCCTGTCTCTCTCCACTTGTTTTCTGCTATATCCCCATGTGGGAGCTTTGCTCCTCCTTCTCCACCACTCTCACCCACCCCAGTGCCCCTCACTCATGGGGCCTTTGCTCCTTCTCCCATGCTGCATCCCATGCCTGGAACTCCCTTCCTGAATGCATTCAATCTGCTACCTCCCTCCTAACCTTCAAATCCCTCCTAAAAACCTGCCTCTTCCATCAGACCTTCCCTAGCTACTCACCTTCGCCCCAAGATTGTTCACTAGTGCTGTTCTTTTGCTCGGCATTCCCTCTTCTCCCCTCTAACTAAGGGCGTTCTTACATGGACACTTCATCCCAGGATTAGGAGAAAATTATCCTGGAATTGTTATCCAGGGATTACAAGCGGTACGTGTTTTACACGGACATTTCTATCCAATATTGAAATCCATCCTGGGATAGTTCAATGAACAGGACTTTGCTGTTATCCCAGTTTGAGAGTATCTGGGATGAATATCAATCCTGTGTTGTTTTTCATCCGTGCTCAGTGCACTGATTTCTGGGATTGAAGAAAATCCAATTTTCTTCGTTTTTCTGATTTCTGAGTTGAAGAAAGTGGAAACGCTAATCCAGGTATTATTTAACAATTGGATTTTACAGAACCTTGAAAAAGAGGTTTTGTAATCCCAGAGTTTTTCAGTGATCCCGGGATCACTGAATGCTACGTTTAGGCAGACCTGGCATTCCAGGACTAATGATCTAATCCTGGGATAAGTGTTCGTGTAAAAATGCCCTACACTAAGCACATGCACCTGGAACTTTTCAACTTCATGAATGTATCCTCGTCACTCCCTATGTTCCACTTTCTCTCGTCTCTCCTCCCTAGTCTTTCTTAGATTGTAAGCTCCTCTGAGTAGGGACTTATCTCTAATTATGATTGCATAGTACCAGTTACATTGCTGGTGTAATAAAATTAATAATAATAATAATAATAATATAATAATTAAATAATGTTAATTAATACAATAATGGAAACCCAAAAATTTTATTTGTTCTTGAAAGGTCTGAAATGGAAGGTGTCTTGCAGCTTGATGCACAGCCAGCATATGGGACAGGCAGATCTATGTACCTATAACTATATGATGCTACAGGATAAAGGTTACATCATAGAAAAATCAGTATTCCTCACCTGCCAAGGACTGTCTCCTTTTCTTCCTATTTTCCCCGCAGTGAGTCGAATCTGGATCCCTGCTCTGGAATCCAGGAAACTTTCCTTCACCATGCCACAGGGGAACTCCACTGCAAAAAGCACATTCAGGAGTCAGCTGGCAACACCCAAACCATTTGGCCCCACATTTTATGAAACAAGAAACTTCCCAGCCTAATTCTCTGGTGCTGTTGAGAGGGTCTGACTCGGTGAAGGGTTCCTATGGAAAGCATGGGTAACTTTCCAACAAGACTGGGAAACTGTAACATGCAGAGGGGTCCTGAATAAAAAGTTGGAAGGGAAGTACTAAATAGGTTGAACTCATGGGTGAAAACAGACATGACACTAACCACCCTTTAACCAGCCTTGGTGGTTATTTATGCATGTTGCAAGGCTGTATTGGTGCCCTATGCAGCCCTGAAACATGCATAAATGACCACCAAGGGTGGTTAAAGGGTGGTTAGCTTCATGTCTGTTTTCACCCCATGTTGCCAGTAGCTCTTGCTTTAAACTTTTGACCCCTGTTCTCTTCTCTGAAGGACCATGTGTCAGAGGTCGGGCCATCTGGAATATAAGGTGGACATCAGATCGGGGTAAGGAGTCAGAATTCAAGCTGAGGTGGGATCTTGTAGAATCAGGGCAGAACTCAGAAGAAAAGGGTCCAAGGCAACTGGATCAGGGCTGGGTCCAAAGCTGCTGGATGGTGTAGGCAAACGGGGGGCAAGAAAACTGGGGAGCAAGATTAGGTGAGGACAGGAAGAGGAATTGTTAATATTATTCCACCCAGCTTCCTAGGGAGCCATATGGAAGCCAATCAGGAAGTGGGGGTGGGAGGTGGGGACTGACTCCACTGACTAGGTCTAGTCTCAGCCAGAACAAAGGTGCAGTGGTAGCGCTGTGTGGCTGGCTGCCATCCCCAGAGCCACTTCTGACATCTTACATAAACTCTTAACTGTGAACATCCTCCCACACCCTTTCTTACCAGCAGGCACACACGTGGCATGATCATCTGTCAGCCTATACCCTGAGATACATTTGCAGAGGCGGTGCTGGTTATTGTTAGGATCCTCATAGCAGAAATGATGACATCCTCCATTGTAAAGGGAACAGTTCGTATAGACGGCCTCTGCAAAACAGGAAAGGTGAAATGAGAGGTTAAGAAAGCCTAGGCCTCCTGTCATGGGAGGGTGGAGGGGCAAGGGAATTAGGGTGTTAAATGAAACAATAGCCCACACCAAATGGGTGTTTATCTGATCGTTTATTGGGTGTTTTTCCCCAACCGCCAAGCAGCCACCCCTCATTGCAGGGTCCCAGAGAACATGGAACTTGCCGTGTGGGTGAATGTGGGCTAACGTGCACCCACATGTCTGAATGCTGTCAATTACATTGCATGCAGCCTCCTCGCATCCAGGTCCTCCAGCACCATAGAGTCATGGGCACCTCCTCGCATCCAGGTCCTCCAGCACCATAGAGTCATGGGCGAAAAACTTAAGGCTTTGACCACTTCTGGCCCATCTTGTTCTTACTGCCATGTACGTAGCATCAGCCTTTAAAGTCCCGTGTGCCATTTCCAAACATGCGTTTTCCATGCTCATCCTGGTTGGCAGTACATGCCTGATGCTTGCTGTTTTCCAGCCACTTCATTCTCTGCAATAACTTGCAGAGGCTTTTCATCGCTGTGGCCATGGCTCATACCAACAGCCAGGCAACAACCAGCATCACTACTACCACAGCCCAATCTCAGGCACTTGCTGTGTACAGATCCACCCATCAGTGTTGCATTCCCTGGATTGGGGAAGAGACCAAGGCCTTCATCACTCTATGGGGCGAACTCTATGCCCTGGTGAAGTGCTACAGGAGTGAGATGGTGTTCCAGGAGATATTGGCCAAATGGCCACAATTGCACAGCAGGGCTACAACCTGGATATAAACTAGTGCCAGCAGTGGACCAAAGACTTGAGGCACAGATAAAAGAATATCTGGAGGACAACTTTGCCTCCAGCCACAGGAGGCAAACATTGCCCTACTACAAGCCTCTGGGCGGCTTTCCGTGTTTGAGTGGAGCCATCATTGCATCTTGCTTGTATGGCTGCACCTTCATGAGCAGCCAGAAGCAGGTGGATAGGCTCCCCCACTGCCCACGCTTGCTTCTGCTGCTCCCACTGTAACTGCACTCACCCCCGCAGAAGCCATGACTGCAGGTGGACATCCCTCCCTGTTCATCAGTGCCCTGGAGCCAGCACAGGTCAATGTGGACACCATGACTCTCGCTGTGTACCCATTCCAGCTCGAAAGTCAGCCTTTATTTGAGAAGCCACCTGAGGTTCTGGTTCAGAACATGGAGTACCTGGATGTCACCTTTATAGAAGTGGTGGTGGAGGCAGAGGAGAACACCAAATATGGTAAGTTAGTGCACTGGGGTGGTTGTGGGAAGGGATTTATACAGCTGTGTGATAAAGTGTTCCATTTATTGTAACTTAACACATTGACCACAGTTCTGGACGTCTGGCCACCTGAAGGTCCAGAACCATGGTTAGCTGGTCCAGACTTGGCAGAAAGTAACGTCTGTTACCTCCGCCGATCCCGGACCGTGGCCCGGACCCTGATGCGGGATCAGGCGCAGCGGCTGGATTGGCTGCTGCACCCGCCTGTCTCCTGGAGGGCGGGCAGCCAGGGGGATGCGGGGGGGCTGTGCAGTCGCACGTTGCGCCGTGCATCCCCTCCCCGATCCCCTGTAGGAATCAGCCGGCATGTCTAAAGGACGGCCGGATTGATTCCTGACCGGGATCCAAAACGGATTCTGGTGGGTGTTGGACGTGCCCAGTTCACGTCTGAAATTACCCTAAGTGAAGGGCAATAGGGACCTCAGAGGGAAAAGACAATGGGCAGGGGAGATGGGACACAAGGAGGGAAAGGAAGTCGGCCCAGTGTTAGGGGGAGGTGGATGGTGTAGAAGGGGAAACACAATTACAGAAAAGATACAGCTTGAAATGCTTTATTAGAATAAAATCATAAACGATCACTGATGGTGTGTGTTGGGGTGTCCATTGTAGTTGATGTGATGGCACAATGCATCCCAGATCTCTCCAGCAATGTGCTCGGAACAAGGGCACTGGCTCTCCAGAACAAATTAATGGGGGGAGGGGGGGCGGGGGGGTCCAATGAGGCATCACTGGTCTTGCAGATGTTGTGTAGAACACAGGTAGTGATTGTTAGCAGTGGAGCAATCTCCTTCTGGAAATCAGTTCTGGCTGCAACTGACCTCTAGAGCTGATTCAAAAGCCCCCAAACCTGCACCACTAGTAGACCGCATGGCAGAGCAGTTGGTCAAAGTACCATGGTTCTGGCATGTGGGGCAACGCTGTAGGCCTTCATGTTCCATGGCTTAAGCAGTTAGGCGGGGTTCCGGAGAACAACCAGCTGGATGAGCACTCCCTCAATGCATGTTTCAGTGGAGGGTCCAAAGTCTACGGTATACATGCAGCCAAAGAAGGGAGACTGATGGAGGATGTGGGTGTTGTGGTACTTCCTGGACCACCCTGCCAACACATCCATGAAACAGTCATGGTGGTCCACTACCACCTGAAGAACCACAGAGAAAGAACCCTTCCAGTTCAGGTAGTCATTCTTGCTATTTATTTATTTATTTTATTTATTTATTTAAAAATTATATCCCGCCCCTCCTGCCCAAAGGCAGCTCGGGGCGGCGAACAATACACGCACAAAAAAATTTCAACAATAAAACATTTTAAAATTAATCTACAAATTTATTTTATGGGGTGGGCAGATTATGGTGAGATGGCTCCCATCATTTCTATACACTTTAGGAACCCCTCTTGCTGAAAGCCTTCCATTACCTTTGCGGGTGAACCAACTGCACAACACGGTCAAGCAGCATGTCTATGATTGCCATTCAAACCTCCACTAGCATTGTGCCGACTGTGGAGGTGCCAATGCCAAATTGCTAAGTGAGAGAGCAGCAGGAGTCAGGAGAGCTGAGCTTCCATATGGTGATGGTATCATGCTTCTCCAAGGGAATGGGCAACCACATCAGGGTGCTCTGTTTCACCAGTCATGGCCTGAAGATCTCAGCAATCTGCAAAATGAGGCAATGTGGCATCCTGAAGTTAAGAGTTCCATTCAACGTCTCCCCAGGAGCACAGCATGCTCTCCTACCAGCTTTTCTCCTTCACCCAAATAATCCTCTTGGTCAGTACAGCCCTGGGTTCATTGCCCGTGATCAAAGCAGCATCAGTTAACTTTGTAAAATGAGAGGGACTGCTCACACCAAAGGAGAGACCCCGATGAAACTGTGATGCTTCCTGCCAGTACATGGCTGTGAGCCGTGGATGCGAGAAACTGGATGGCAACATAAAAAGACTCATTGCTTTCTTTCAATTACTTTCAATTTCAGTTTTTCCTATAGGTGCTCAATAAAGTCCTACCTCTGCATTATGTGCATAATGAAAGGTTGGTTCCAGCGGTCAGGTGCTTGCATTGCTAGGATGAACCTTCAAGGGAGAGCAGGCGCTGGAATGTCTCCTGAAGTCATCATAGGCTAGAAGAAAGAAACAGCTGGGGCAGCTTCTTCTTCCCATGGTTCACTGTGGCTGTGAGTCATCACCTGGGTGAGTGGCAGGGTGGGATACTGACAGGGTGTGTGTGTGTCAGAGCATGGTGGGAAAGAATGCCTGTCTGTTTATTAGATTGAACACATTAAACCTGTAAGTGTTCTACACTCTAAACATGTAAGTGGGGGCTGCATGGACTGAACCCTAACTCCAGCAGACTATTGTTTCGTTTAACACCCTCAATCTCCCCTGTTTAAAACCAGAAGAGATGCATCATCAAATGGAATTGACTTATCCTAAAGGCAGCAACTGCTGAGAATGTGTTTGGGACACCAGCTTGGTTTTTGTTGTGTTTTTTGGTAGGTGAGGGCTGGTCATCAGAAATGCAATGCTCAAGGCATTGGAGGGGATGATGAGGCAGAAGAGATAAGCCCCTTGGAGCAGGGGCCTGTCTCTAATTAATGATTGTTCAGTGCCAGGTACATTGATGGTGCTATATAAATACTTACCAACACCACCACCACCACCACCACCAATGTTGGAGTGGTGATAGATTGAAGGGGGTGAAAGCTCTCCTCCTTGCCACTGTGCATGCATCTACTTTCTGCACATACTTTTTACCTGATCAGGATCTCTCCAGGGAGAGGAAACAAAACGTCACCCTCCTAAAGCAGGGGTGTAAGAGACCAGCACAGAATTTACTCATCCTGTGAACTTGACTGTGGAATTCTTTCATTACATTGCCTCTGAGCCCATAATTTCTTGTTCCGTTTATAGATTTGACAGCTGCTTGTTTTGCACTGACAAAAGAGTCAGGTGCCTTGAATTCCTGAGGCAACACAACTGCTTTACGTTACTTGAGAATATAGCACAGAGAATGCCATAAAATGCACAGAAAGTGCAGCAGAGAGGGGAGCAGAAAGATTCTGCAGTGCCATCATGCCACTCTCTCAGTATTCCAAAGTGCCCACTTAACATGCCAAGTATGGTATTTTTTCTGGGATGGATTCCTACCCCGGGTGCCCATCTCTTGCAAGTTAGTGGCTCTCCAACTTTGCCCTTTTAGGATATTGTCACCTGCACACAGATACACAATATCCCCCAAAGGAAAGTTGGTTACCATTAACCATTTGTATGTGTGAACAAAAAAGCCCTGGGGTAAAAATCTACCCCATCACATTTCATGTTAGTTTGCACATTCAAGCAATGTAAGTGCCAAAGGACTGTGGTAGAATTCTTCCCCCATGACCCATGTAATGTGTTTTTTATTTTCAACACAGAAGATGAGGGTTAAAAAGGAGGACTGGAAATCAGCATTACCATACTGGCACAGCCGTCCCTCCCAGCCTCGGTTGCATATGCAGTCAAATCGTCCAATATTGTCCAGGCAGGTCCCATTGACACAGGGACTGGATGCACACTGATCTCCATCTGAAACACACAGGCAAGGGGAAACCCAGACTGTGTACCACACAGATCTCTCAGAGGCCAATGCTCAACTACATCCATTTCCCCCATTCCCAGTCACTGCAAACCATCTCTGGAGTCAAGCTACACATTTCAAGTTTGCTCTCTCTAGGGTGCTTCTCCTGACTGCTGTTTATGGAGTTTCAGAAAGTGCTGAGACACAAGGGTATTGTGATGGTTTCTAAATTATAACTAGAATGAGTGTTCGCACACTGAGAAGTGAGAGTAGAGGGGATGGAAGGGAGCTGTCTTCCTTACACCTGCCAGCAATGCTGGAGTTCTCTCCTAGGAATGGGCCAGTCAGAACTACAGGAATCACTGGGAGTAGGCATGCACAAAATTTAAATCCCCGTCAACTCTGGCCCAGAGGTTGGGTGATGGGAGGATGATATGGAAACAGAATCAGTTCCATGGTTTCCCTCAAACTATGGAAACTGAAGGACACCTAAGAAGTAGGAAGAAGAAGAACAGACACTCCCAGCAGCACTGAGCAATGTGGTGCAATGAAAGCTTCAGTACAGATAAAGAACATTCAGCTGGTTGGTTCCTGGGGTTAAAGAGAGTTCAGCATCCACACTTCCCTTCCTCTACAATAATTCCTCTTCCATCTCTTCCACATTCTCTTGATGTGGCTGCTGCACACTGATCACTCATTTGGCTACACACCTATAGCTCTATACATCGCAGACCACAACACACAGCATTAACTTAAGGCACACAGCGAATACAGGTATATGGAATCTGCCCATGATGTCAATGTGGTGACTGGAGGTGTAAGATGAGGACACATGCATGGGTGCAGCTGTGAACAGGCTGGAAGGGACTTGGGCTGATGATATGCAATGTGTGGTAGGAAAGATGCAAAGGTGAAAATGAACAATTCTTACTTACCAACATACTTTGTCCAAAAATTTAGCTGTAAAGAAAAAAATCTGGGTTAAAGCTGGAAACAAATATTTCAACATGAAGAGACTTGGACTGTGTCAGTGCTTTAGGATTGGGGTGGGGTGGGTTCAGGTTTCCAGTTAATAGTATTAGTGGAATTGCCCTTAATACAAGCATAATATTAGTGAATTATCCAAAGGAAATAATTGGAATGCAGTGCCTTGCCATAAACACAAATGCATACAGCAGTCATTTCAGCTCCTCAGCGTAAACCTTCATCCTCTACAAACATGTCCATCTCCTCTGCTATCGGGTATAGTCTGCCACACAACCCCCAAGCAACCTCCTGTAGTCAGCCAGCCATTCTCATCGCCCTCCACTCTAGCATACACATTAAAGACTAGGGTGAAACGGTGGGCTGAATCTCCAGCTGGTTGTACATCGGCATAGCTCCATGGGAGATCTCTGCGTAATTTCAGCTGGCATCAACTGAGAGTGGAGTTACACCAATTGATTAGGCCTGGCACCAGGTCAATATTGTTCAATACAAAGGCTTTACTGATCAGTCCATTCTCATTCTCCAGTTGATCAGAACAACTTACAGTTGCTTCCCTGGTTTCAAATATCTCACTGGCCTCCTCAAGGTTACATGTTTCCTCTACACATTCCCGCTCCAGAGAACCTGGTTTGACTTCCTCCAGGAAAGTGTTTGCTCGTTTCTGGATTTTCAGCACTTGGTTGGCATCTTGGCTGCTGTAAAACACTAAAGGATGAGATGGAAAGAGGAGGAAAAAAATTAAGGCAGACTATTCATGGCCAGAACTCCAGGTCTAAAACTGTGCTCTCAGGAGTAAGTTTGGTGATTTACAGAAAATTTGGTGATTTACTGTATCCAATTCAAGACACCTGATGTAGGATTTCCAGGAGTGCTGAGAACACAATAGTGGGAACCCTTCTGAAGAGTCAGAGTGCTAAAATGAACCTCCAAAAGCTAGAGGACAGCATCAGTGAATAACTATGAAAGTGTTGGCCTTAGTATGCTAGAACATGTGACCCCCACAGAGAATCAAGGAAAACTAAATAGTGGTTCATTCTCTCTCATCGGTGACACTACTCCTTCACAAATGGGGCATCCAACCCATCTAGATGAGAAGACTGAATTCCGTGAGAGAGCCAGGAAATTAAATCCACTGATACTAGTGGGAAAATAAAGCCTTTCTGAAATAATTAATCTTTCATTATTTATTTGGGGGTTGGGAGTGAAGCAAGAAATGGATAATTCCATGATGACCTGTTCTGTTATTTTCTGAAGTAATCAAAGGTGGCCACTGCTGGAGACAGGATGCTGTGCTAGATGGACCAGTCGTCTGACCCATAATCACATTTTATACATTCTTGTTCAGTACCTTATTGGCCCTTTTCACACAGACACTCTAACACTGATAAAATGGGTGTTACATTTTATTATACATGCTGCAGGGCACCCATAGAAGATACCTGCAGCCCCGCAACAGGTATAATAAAATGTAACACCCATTTTATCAGTGTTAGAGTGTCTGGGTGAAAAGGGCCATTGTCACACTCATCACTCAGTGAGACAGTTTCCTTCCTTATATGGCCACTGCTATTTCTGTATTGGTTTCCATTTCTTCCTGATCTGCCTTTCTCTGGGGGTTTCCTCTGTTCTTTCTCTACATTTCTTTCCCTGCAGCAATTACAAACTCTGCAGGCTTCACTCCCACCCCATCTGACCAGCAGTGAAACAGTTAATGTGGACACTTCAGTTGAGGTCATTGGTTTAGGGCTATCTGTAGACTCGGATACCATTGCATTAATTACATTTGCTTGGGTAGCTCTCTCAGGGAACTTTTAAACGAGCGGGTCGCAGTCGCGTGATATTTCAAAATCCTGCAAGGCGGGATTAGATGAGACGGAAGTCCGTGATCATGCGCATAGAAAGCGGTCGCACATTGTTTGCAGACCGCAAATTAAATACCTTGATTGTGAAGTATTTAATTCGCGGTCTGCAAATGTGCGACCGTCTTCTATGCGCATGATCACGGACTTCTGTCTTGTGTAATTCCGCCTTGCGGGATTTTGAAATATCGCGCGAGCGGGTCGCACAACAGCAACTCGCTCATTTAAAAGCAGCCTCAGTAGCTGAGAGAGCTAGCAACTTCCTTTATTTAAATGTAAAAGCTGAGATTCTGTGCAATCAGATGTCATGCAAGCCGCAGGTTACAATGGGGGAGGCAAAGAGTGAGAGAGAAATATATGTAGACTGTGATGTTATTAATGTACCTTTTTCACTTTTCAGGTATCAGAAGTGATATGTAGGCAAGCCAAGTGCTAGACTGTGATGCTAAAGAACAATCATATATCATGGAGTGTGTGTATCTCTGGCACAGGCACATGTGGCTAGAGCTGGAAAGCGTGTGTCCATTGGTGTGCGTGTGCATTTGTGTATTATAGAGGCACTTGCTGCAACTCCATAGTTAAGATTGTGCTTCCAAGTGAGTTGTAAATAGCTCTATGCAAAGGTGCTTTCTCCCTGTGAAATTATACAGAGCTTAGTTTTTATGACTGCTCCTTTGAGTTTTTCACGGTTTTCGTACAACGTATTTGAAATGGAAATTGGCTTAACTTTGTCAAGATTTCTCTCAAAGAGACATTTCATTTGCCAGGGGTAAATGCCTTCACTAATGCTAGGAGATTTCCTCCTGCTCTGGTGCCCACTTCGACAGTGTTATGTGTATTAGGGGTGTTATTGCTATTAATAGCCATGGGCCTTTGTCTTCCCCACTGGCATAGCTCCACCTCTCCTACTTGTGCAAGGGTAGACAGGACTTGGGCAGTGGCTGCAGTTTTAACCACCCTGTTGTCTAGACATGCTCAAAACAGCATTGTACATGATGGAAATAATGCCAAAGGCCTCTCTCTGCACTTCCAAGAAACTGTTCTAAAGATACAACACAGGTAGGAGACTTCCGCAGAAAGATTTAATTTCATTAATTAATCAATTTATAATTTTACCCCACCCTATAACATGCTGCCCCAACAGGAGGCTTAGGGTAGCTCATATAATAAAAATATATATAAAATACTAAATAAAAGCCCTAAAAAACTAATAATATACCCCCCTCCCAAATCTATCCCTGCCCATTAAATGCCTGACCGAACACTGCCTCCAGAAGATGGAGGAACTAGGGCTTAGGGGAACCTCCAGGGGAAGGGAGTTCCAGAGCTGTGGAGCAGCCACAGAGAACGCCTCTCTGCGAGCCCAGGATGTAGAGACGTGGGTGGAGTGATGGAACTTGCTAGAGGGGGCTCTCGGCTGAACTTAGAGGCTGTTGAGGGAGATAAGGAGGAAGGCGGTCTTTTAGATACATAGGGCCCAGGCTGTTTGGGACTTTATAGGTCAAAACCAACACCTTGAATTGCACCCAGAACACGATTGGCAGCCAGCGCAGACTCTGAGGCACCAGTGTTATGTGCTCCCAGTGACCCAACACCATCAAAAGGTGGGGAGAAACTTAAAGCAGAACTTACCCGAGGATCCATGGCACCTTGGCAGTAAACAGCCAGCTGCAAACACCCAAACCATAAAGAATCTCCACATGGCACAAAACGTTATACCTAGAAGAGTAACAAAAAACCCAAACAAAACAGAGGGTTTTTAAAAAGTTCATCTGTTGCCCAACATGCACTCCCTGAGCTGGAGCACTGACTAACTAGGGAGGAGCTGAGCCTGTTCCTTCATTTCTTTTCAGAATCCCATGTGAAATGCTCGCTTGCTTCGCTGATCCTCAGCTGGATTTCAAATCCAAACCAGAAGGAGAACTCCAGAGAATTAGCTCCTTTGCAGGTTCTGCTGCTGCTTCCCTCATCTGCCTCCCCAAAGCACTTCTCTCTGTCCCTTTCCCCCTTCTCGTATTAAATAAAACCACAGTTTGGAACACGGAGGGATACAATACTTTTGAAGCACTCACTGCTCTCACCTCTTGAATCCCAAATGTCTACTCTTCCACCATAGCAGCCAGTGGGCACTAGTTAATCCATAACCTCAAATATTTACTCATGAGATTACACTCAGGGTCCTCCTTCCGGTCAGCAAACAAACTGCTCCCACACCTTCACTAATTCTAGGAGGGAAGCTAAGCAGCAACTGCCTGAGAGTCTCTTCTGCTCCTTCACTCTCCGAGTTTCATTTTCTCTCATTTGCAGACACTGGCAGATGGAACTGACTGGAGTTAACCTTTCCTACTATAACTCCAGCAGCACTAAGATACTTGCTTCTCAGGGGCATTTGGGACGCTGCTGAGAGGAATCCCTTTCCTTAGGACAGAAACTACTCCCATTCTTGACTTTTAGAGTTACAGAGTCACAAGGCTGGAAGGGACGTCAAGGGCCATCTAGTCCAGCCCCCTGCACCACTGCAGGAGCTCCCACACCCAAACCATCCGAACAGAGAAATTTCACAAATAGCTACAAATAGAGACTGGGACTAACCAGACCACACAGATGCCTGAAATAACAGGAAATCATTATAGAAAAAGAAGGATCCAGATGTCCCAAACAGGCAAGCCACACCTCTGCTGCAGGGAAAGGCAGTCAGGCTCTCTTGCACCGCCTGCCATAGCTGCTCCTAAAAGCACTGGGCATCTCATTTCACTTAGCCCCACAGTTCCCTCCTCAGGAAGATGGGATCATGAAATCTCCTCTTGATAGCCATGCGTATCCAAGTAGAGTCCTGTGGTACTTTGCCCTTTGTGCGAGGGCCATCTCATGACCCTACCTACTGCGCCAATGAAAAGGAGTTCATTCCCCACTGGGGTACGTAACTGACAGAGTAGGCCCCCTCTCATGCCCCCAGGCTTTCCTCTGATCCCAGGGATGCCCACATACTCCATAATATGTAACAAGGCCAGTCCCCTGAGGGGTGATTCTTTATAGGATCTGCTCCCCGAAAACCCAGTCCAAACAGGATCTTTCCAAAGAGTGTCCTTTATTTAGTGTTCAGTCCAGCACCAACAGTTGGGTCTAACCCAGATAACATTTGGCCCGATGCATGAGGTGAGGCACATGTTGGATTTGATGTTTTGCACTAGCCTGGTTACAGGGGTTCCGATTATCGGGGGTGTTGTTACAACACTATTGTCATGGTCAGATCATTACGTTCTGAAAGCCCAGATCCTGGCCCTCCTATGCCCTCATTGGGGTGCTGGACCAGTTAGGTTGGTCCACACCCAGAGGCTAATGGATCCAATTGGTTTTCAGAATTCTCTGGGGGATTTACCTACTGACCTTAGCAGCTACTCTGTCAATGACCTGGTGGCCCTGTGGAATGACATCTTAACCATGACCATCAACACAGTTGCACCCAGGTGTCTGCTTCCACCAGTGTGGCAGCACAAGTCCCCCTGCACTTGTGGCTTTGGTAGATGACCTACGCCGGGAATTGGATCGGGGTCGTTCGACCCTGTTGATATTGTTAGATCTGTCAGCTGTGTTTGACACTGTTGATCATGAGATGTTGGTGACATGCCTGCGGGACTGTGCAGAGGTGGGCTAGACTGTTCTTGAATGGTTCTGCTCTTTGCTGACTGGAAGAACCCAGTGGGTGGTGCTCAGGAATTATTTTTCATCATACGGAGACCTCATGTGTGGAGTCCCACAGGGTTCTGTTTTGTCCCCTCTCCTGTTCAACGTGTATCTGCAGCTGCTCGGCGAGGTGATTCGGAGGTTCGGTGTGCAGTATCATCAATATGCTGATGACACCCAGATATACCTCTCTTTTTCAACAAACCCAGGCCCGGCAGTCTCGGTGTTTACTTGGTGCCTGGCAGCTGTGGGGGACTGGATGAGGGCTAATTGTCACCGGGGCAGGGATATATGGGTACACTCACACAACCCCACGCATCACCAAGGTTTACCCTGGAAAAGGGCACGCGCCCTGCAAGGAAGAAGCCCGTCAGGATAGTGAGTGGGTCTTTACCTCTAATTAAAGAGAACAGACCCCTATCATCATAGGGCCCGGGATTACAGGAAAACCAAGGTATGCCCCTACAATCCCTTCTCCAATCTCTTGAAGGTAGGGCAACAGGCGGAAGGAACGTGAGGGCTGGTGTGGGGGAGTAGGGCAACGAGGAATACCGGGAATACGTGAGGAAGGACAGGGGCACACAAGCAGTGAGGCAGGGGTAGCCCCGGAAGGGAGGGGGGAGGGGAACCAGGGACATGCACACACGCTCACCTTGCAATCTCCACACACACTTGTTCTTTCGCACAGCAATCGGGATGAGGGGGAGAAAGGTCCAGGCATCCAAGCTAAGGTTCACTAGGCAGTTAATTACACACACAATCTCCAAAGGGGGGGGGCGGTCTGTCTGCAATCACCAGTGCTGCTGTCTCGGCGGCGCTGGCTTTTATACCTGAAGCCCTGCCCCTGTGCGTGCTCTCAGGCGCTCCGAGCGCCGAGGCAGGGGAATCCCTACATCACGTCCTGAAGTCGGGGGCGTGGCCTTAGACTGGGGCCTGGGCTCCACAAGCGCTGTCCCTGCTGCCTCTTCCGAGGCCTGCGCCTCCGAAGGGGGCGGGGCAGTCAGGACTCGGGGATGCTTCTGCTGCCGCTGAGCGGCACCCCTGCGGGGCCGGGACCGTGATCGGGAGGCAGAGATGACACTACTCGACTGAGGCTGAATCCTGACAAGACGGAGGTAATGTTAGTGGGTAAGGCAATGGAGTTGGCGGCCCCCATTATTGATGGGATCTGCCCCCCATTGGCCTCCCAGGTATGGAGTCTGGGGGTGCTCCTCAATACACAACTCCGCCTGGATGTCCAGGTGGAGGCTGTGGCGAGGAGTGCTTTTTGTCAATTACACTGGTGCGATGGCTTCGGCTGTTAGTTTCGGTCTCAGACCTGGCCACTGTCATCCATGCTTTCATCACCTCTAGATTAGACTACTGTAATGCGCTCTACGTGGGGCTACCCAGGGTGACAGCTCGGAAATTACAGCTGGTGCAGAATGTGGTGGCCCGTCTCTTAGTGGGATTGGGTTGCTGGGAGTACATTACACCAGTGCTCCGTTCTCTGCACTTGGCTGCCAGTGGTTTTCAGGGCCCGATTCAAGGTGTTGGTTTTGGTCTATAAAACCCTAAATGACCTGGGCCCTGCCTATCTGTGAAACTGCCTCACTCCCTGGGTCCTGAATTGGCTTCTGCGGTCATCCGGGGTGGCCTGCTTGAGGTCCCCTGGGTTTTTCGGGGGGCCATGCAAGGGAGGGCATTCTTGGTGGCCACGCTATGGCTATGGAACTCCCTTCCGGTAGAGGTTCAGCTGGCCACAAACCTTCCCTCCTTTCTGAAAAGTTGTAAGACCTGGCTGTTGTAAGATGGGTAATGGGAGGGGGGGTTGAGGATGGTGGGGTGGGATGTTATTTGTCTTTTCCTCCTTTTATGTGATTTTAATTGATGTTTTAGAATTTGTAAGGCACCCCAAGCTGCCTGTGACAGGAGGGGTGGGGCTGAAATTTAAAAAAATAAATAAATAAATATAAATAAATAAATTAAATGGAGGACCTGAGGTGGCTGAAGTGGGAGGGTGGTTGGTTAGTACATAGGTGGCACTTGACTCGCACTGAAACCAACCGATTGTGGCATAGATCATTTTTAAAAGACTATGTCATGGCTGTGATGGCAGCGAAGAAAACTTTTTTCTCTGCTATCATAGCATCTGCAAAGTCTCATCCAGAGGAGCCATTCTGGGTGTTGAGGGGTCTGATTAATCTGGTCTGCTTCCACCTGGAAATGGAGTCATCTAATGTCTTGTGTGATGTTTTTATTAACTATTTTGTAGACAAAGTCACTTGTATTCACCATGACTTGGGTGCTGTAATTTTATCTGCAGAATCAGAGTTCACGGTTATGGAAGCTTGGTCCTGTCCTATTTATTTGGATCAGTTTCAAATTGGTATCACTCACCGACACGGGGGAGGTGCTTGGGGAAATGGCACTGCTGCTGCTGGCCAAGCTTGGCCCCAGCGATGGATGTGCCCAGCAGCACACCACAGACTTTGCAGAGAGAAAGTAAGTCCCAAGCACCAACAGCCCAGCACCCCTAGGCCGGCCAAGCTGGGAGGCATCGCTAGGCTAGCCGGTGGCTTCACCACTGGCAGGAAAAAAAGGGGAGGGGCCCACAGACATTTCTTGTCCCTGGGCCCATCCCAAGCTAGCTACGCTCCTGCCCTTCCTGTTCAATGTGTATATGAGGCCGCTGGAAGAGGTAATTCAGAGTTCTGGAGTAAAGTGTTATCATTATGCTGATGACACTCAGCTCTACCTCTCTTTTTCATCTGACCCAGGCCCTACAGTCTCAGTGCTCACACAATAACAGGCTGCTGTCAGGGACTGGATGAGAGTGAACCGATTGAAACTGAGTCCATACAAGTCCTAGGTGATGTTGGTTGGCCGGTCTTGTGACCTAGGGGGGGATCCTGTTATTGACTGAGTCTGGCCCCCTCTGGTCAATCAGGTTCACTGCCTTGGAGTGCTTCTGGACCCCTTGCTGCACCTGGATTGTCAGGTGGTGGCAGTGGCCAGGAGTGCTTTTCACCAACTCCATCTAGAGAGGAGGCTGCGGCCTTTTCGTTCTGATTTGGATCTGGCCACTGTCATCCATGCTTTCATCACCTTAAGGCTAGATTACTGCAATGAGCTCTACATGGTGCTGCCCTTGATGACTGTTCAGAAGCTGCAGCTGGTGCAGGATGTAGCGGTGCAGCTCTTTTTGAGGACAAATCGCCGGGAGCACATTATACCGGTGCTCCCAAGTCTGCACTGGCTCCCTGTACCTTTCTGGGCACAATTCAAGCCCTAAATTGTCTGGGCCCCACATATCTGAAAGACTGCCTGTCCTTCCATGCCCCCACTGTGGCCCTTACAATAGACTGGGAGTGCCGCCCTGTGAGTACTGTCTGTTAGCTTTGCTCATACAACAAGGGCTCATGGGGGGTCATTCTCAGTTGCTGCTCTGGTGCCTTGGAACTCCCTTCCCTCAGAGGTTAATTTGAGTTCGAGCCTGGGCATCTTCTAGAGGCAGTGTAAGACCTTTTTATTTGAAAAGGTGTTCAGGTGGACAGGGATAGGGGATTGGGGTGAGGTGGTAGGTGGTTTGGGGTATGAGAGGGGGTTTTAGGTTTTTAAAATATTGTTTGAAATGTTTTTATGTATTGTAAGCTGAGCCTCTGGGAAGGCCGGGGTATAAACAACTGACTGAGTGAGTGACTGACTGACCGAAGAAAAACAAACAGTTACATTGAAAATCCCCCACAAATATTCTCTGGGTACCTGAACATGGCCTGAACATCCAAACCCTGCCAACCAGGTTTTTCATTTCCTTCCAGCTTGGTCCCTGCCAGCTGGCCTCCAGGGTTCTCCCTTCTGGGCCACTGGTCTGACTCCTCAGTCCTGAGCTGCCCTGTTGAGGCGAGCCCTTCCTGGCAGTGACGTCCGTGTCGGTGGTGTTGGCAGCTGTTGGCCCCGCCTCTCCTGCCAGTAGTCTCCCCTTGGTAGTCTGCAAGCTTAGTCCTTAAATACCCATAGACCCTTTGGGTTGCACGGGTGAAAGACGTTTGGCATTGTTCTCCACCTTAGTTAGCACCCGCATCTTTTTTGGAACCAAACTGAGACTTGATCCTGTTTTACTTTTACTGTTTTACCTCTCCAGATGGTGCTGTCTTTAGTCTTGCTTACAGCTGTGTTAATTAAACATCCTCTTCCCCTTTTCCTTTCCCCCTGACTATCATGAGGGGATTCCAGTGATTTCACTATCAATACTAAAAAATATAGATACATAATCATCATCATAGTAAAATAATAATAATAATCAGAATTCTAATACCAACACCCTTACTTGTTTTGTTTTTCTTATGACAAAAGGTCAGTGTGTGATCTGACATAGGTTGAGTAACTTGAGATATTGAGTTTCTTCTCCCCTGAGGAAAAAAAAAAAGAAAGAAAGAAAGTTGCATGAATCATATATATATTTGTCTCCTTTTTACAATTAAAAATATAGATTAAAAAACTAGAAAGACAGAGGAAGGGGACTAGAGGAGCATAATGGTTTCTGAAATGTCCATAGTCAATGTTATAACTGGCTGAGCAAAGTGAGAACTTAATGATGCTTAAGGACATTTATCTGTAATGTGATAACTTGAAAAATACATTTGATAAATTCCAACATTTCATGGGTTGTTCAAGATGTCAATGGGCAGAACCCTATTGAATTGGATGAAAAGAAGAAAACTTGAAAGATAAGCTGTCGGGAGAATTCTTCACCTATCTCCCTGCCCCTAAATACCACTGACTTATTGCAATAAATCAATAAAACTGTATCATGCAAATTAGCCATGGGGTGGGGAAGGTTCATTTCTGATGTGAGAGAGGTCTCATTTGGCAATGGGGAAGGGAAACTGGAGGGGCGGAAGAGTTAGAAGTTTCTTTGGTAGTTTGGGAGTGGCCAGCAGTGAGGGATAGAGGTTCTTGACTGGCAACGGATGATTGAGGCGAGAAGCTGTATTGGAGTTATTGGGGCAAACAACAGCAGGGGCTGGGTAAATTGCTTTTGCGTAACATTAGAGAGCATTTCCACACAGTGTAGTGCCCACTCCTGTTCCCATGTTTGTGTGCACATTTGCACAAGCAAACCCAGGAACGGTTATGTACAAACTTGGGCCACTGAAAAAACAACTGGAGCAGCAGTCCCAGGCTTTGATCCACATATAGCCTCTGTAATGTGTAGCTCTAGGCTCTGCTCATACCAGTGCTAGATGCAGGGAAATTGAATCCCCCTGCAAAATAGTCTTGCGGACCTGCTCCTAACCTAGGAATGCTTGATAGAGAGAGACTGGGTGTCTTTAGACATAACGCCAACGGGTGTCTGAATGTGTGTTTTGACCTTGATATGAACACTGGTTTGGCCCTGTGTTCACCATGTGGCACTACTTAGACACACAGCCCATCTTGGGGCAAATTGGTGTTTTGCGCACCACCCGATCTCAGCACGAAAGCGCTGCCACCTTGTTCCCCATGTTGTCCCTGCTTACACGTCACACAATATCATTAGACACAACGTTGGCTACATGTTCAGCCAAAACATTCAAATTGTCCTTGTGATGCAATAGTGTTCACACTGCATATTCAACAGGTGGCCAAATTGGTGTTGGGATTGTTATGGTGCTTACACACAACAACCAAACACGTGCTCAGGGGTTTTAACACCTGGTCTTTGTTATGTCTAAAGACGGCCACTGCGTGTTTTCAGACATGATGATAGCACAGATTTTCATGCTTTGCCATGCATGGAAATTCATGCTGTTGTCACGTCTCAAATGGCCGACAGATGTTAGCCTGGGCCGTAGCATGGGCTGTGGCGGCGCTTAGTCTGAGCTGTTCCTTGGGACCATCCCAGAGGAACAGTCCGAGCTAAGCGCCACCACAGCCTGTGCAATGTACACTGGACTGAGGTAAAGTGGGTCATCACATCTGATGGCCCGCTCACACTTACCCTGGTCCGGGTCCATGGCACCTCTGGGCAGTTATGGTGGCCTCATAAGCTGCCATGGCCACCCATCAGGGAGGGGGGTGGCCTGCTCTAAGCGCAGGGGCAGGGTCGAGTGGGCGCCCACTCCCTGGCCCAGCTGCCTTCACGTTTGTTTGGTGGCTGGTTTAATCCTGCCCAGAGGGCCCTCAGTCTGGGCAGGATTAAACCGTGGCAGCGCTCACACGGTTTGGAAGTTCGGAGTTCAGACCGAACTCGAATAGTTCGGTCAACTGAACCGAACTTTCAAACTGAACTCGAATTCGACCGAAGTGTTCGGTCGAATCCGAACCAGTTCGGAAGGCAAAAAACCCCGGTTTTGAATGTACGAACTCGGTTTGGAAGTTTGGGATTTGACTGAACTCGAATAGTTCGGTCGACCGAACCGAACTTTTGAACCGAACTCAATTTTCGAACCGAATCGAACCGAATTTTCAAACTCGGTTCTGTTCGCACATCCCTAGCGCTCAGTGCCATCACATGTATGTCATGGAGAAACATAGGGTCACACACATGTGATACTGGTCTACATGTAAACTACAAGTCTAGTAAATACATGAAGCAAACGGTTCAACATGTATGTAATGTTACAACTGAAAACTGAAAAACTCAAATCAAGACTGTGACACTGACCAAACTCCAGGAAGTAGGGACAGTTAAAAGATTGTGTATTGGCAACCCTTGCCAGATGGAACCCTATGGAGATGCAAATGGATCTTCATGTTTGCCTGGGTTGGCTACATAAGGAAAGACACAGGCTCATGAGCGGGAAAGCCGAGACAAAGAGACCATGAAAGGTACTTAAGCCAGAGCCATTAAGCCATCTCTCACTCGGCCAGAGCCATCTTGAGCACTCTCATCTGCATCCTGCATCTTGCCAGCAAACAAGGCTGGAAGACATGGACTGAGAGGCATGACTTTGCTTTCTAGCAACTCTATGACTGAAGACCCAGTCGCTTACATCAACGACTGAGAAGAACTTATGGACCTTTGTAGGGTAAGATGCTTATTTAGGAACTCAACCAGTATAGGTTAGGAATGCGTTATATTTACCTTTGATTTCTAGTAACCACTCTGTATCAACTATCTTGCTTATGTAATCAATAAACTGACTTCTTATCTTTATGAAGAAGTGTCTGTGTCTAACATTGGAACACAAGTGAGTTCTCAAGCTCTTGCGAACCCAAAGAATAAAGAGTCTGTAAACGGGAAGGATCGGGCCCTTGGGTGACAAAGGGGTTGTCCCTGCGGCAGGCTTGAATCGGCCAGAGAAAAAAACTGATTCAAGTGGGCTGTATGGGAGGGAAACTGAGTCACTCAAACCCGGTAAAGTGGGGGTGCAGACCTCCAACCCGTGACAGTGTAAAAACACCCACTGACTCACCTATTGGGGTGGGGTGGGGGGAGGAATATGTTACCATAATTAATTTCTGATGTTCAGTTAAATATGGCTGATGTAACAGATTTGAGAGTCTCCATGTGCTATTGGTCCTTGGAGAGGTGCAGCAGGTAGTCATGCCCCTGCTTCAAGTTGTTGAACTTGGAGATGGCAGAAGCCATTTTGCCTTAATCAAGGTACACTCCCATCTTCATCTGGTTGGTCTGCAATCCCTCTTGGCTGTTTGAACTGCTGTAAGGAAAACGTTTCCAAAAGTAATGAAAAGGACCACGTCTGAGTGTGAGAGGACAAGGCCTGCTTTTTGATTTGTCTGCTGCCTCCATTAAGTCCTTGTCCATACAGTCTCTATTTACCACTGATATATCCCAGGATACGGGAAGTGTCTTGATATAACAGTTTTCCATACCTGTAACTACAGTTTATGCCAGGCTGCTACACTGGCTGGCCTTTCCCTCAGGTTCCATTTGATTTTATCCATAGATGCATCCACAACAAAAGCTGCTGCTTGAAAAACGATTCTGTCTCTGAAGGACATCTTTGTTCTAGGACTTTGTTTTGTCTCCTTAGATTTATCTAACCAGGATAACAGGGCCGTATTGAAGCAAGATGTGGCTGTAGCTAATTTGAGCATGGCCCTTCCGCCTTGAAGATCATAAGAACAGAAAACATAAGTAGTGCCATAATGGGTTAGACCAATGGTCCATTGAGGAGCCCAGCATCCTGTCTTCAACAGTGACCAATCTCGGTCATTTTGGAGAAGCACCCAACAGGCAATCCATTCCTTGTCATTCACTCCCTACTCCCAACAGTCAGATGTTAGGTCTCCCAACCTACTTGGCTAATAGCCATTAATGGATTTATCCTCCAAGAACTTATCCAATCCTTTAAAAAACCTACCAATGCTACTGGCCTTGACTATATCTTCCAGCAACAAATTCCACAAGTTAATGCTGCACTGAGTGAAAAAATACTTCTTTTTTTGTTTTAAATCTGCTGCCCATTAGCTTCATGGAATGCCCTCTAGTTCTAGTACTATTTTGAGAGGGTAAATAACTCTCTGTACCACTCACGATTTCATAAACTTTCCATATCCCCTCTCAATCATCTCTTCTTCAAGCTGAGGAGCCCTAACCGATCAGGCCTCTCCTTACAGAAGCCATTCATACCCTTTATCATCTCTGTTGCCCTTCTCTGTACCTTTTCCAGTTCTACTACATCCTTTTTGAGATGGGGTGACCATGATATATTCAAGGTGCAGTTGCAGTATAGATTTATATAACAGCATTATGATATTTTCTGTTTTATTCTTTATCCTTTTCTGAATAATTCTTAATATTGTTTAGATTTTTGACTGCTGCCGCATACTGAGCTGAAACAAATTCCACAAGTTAATAGTGCGTGGACTGAAAAAATATCACCTTTTGTTTTAAATCTGCTGCCAGTTAATTTCACTGAGTGTTCCCTAGTTCTAGTACTATTTCAGAGGGTACATAACTCACTGTTTACATTCTGGGAATGTGTTGTCCACAGTGACTTGAAGATCCTTTTCCCGAAAGTAACCCCTAATTTAGAACCCAGCATTGTGCACATATAGTTTGGATTATTTTCCCCTGTGTGCATCACTTTGCACTTGTCAACATTAAATTTGATCTGCCATTTAGTTGCCCATTCTCCCAGTTTTGCAAGACCCTTCTGCAATTCCTCAGTCTGCTTGGGTTTAACTAGCTTAAATAGCTTTGTGTCATCAGCAAATTTGATCACCTCATTCTTTACTCCCTTCACAAGATCATGAATGAATATATTAAACACCAGCCCCAGTGCAGATGCTTGGGACACTCCACTATTTACTTCTCTCCATTGCAAAAACTTACCATTTAGTCCTACCCTTTGGTTCCTATCCTTTAACCAATTACCGATCCATAATAGTACTCTGGCTGTTTTTAGACAAGACACTAGGGATGGGCAAACAGAATGGAGTTCGGAAATTTGGTTCGGTTTAAAATTCAAGTTCGGAAATTCGGTTCGGTTTAAAATTCGAGTTCGGAAATTCGGTTCGGTTCGGTTTAAAATTCGAGTTCGGTTCAGAAGTTCGGTTCGGTTGACCGAACAGACCACGTTCAGTCGAATTCCAAACTTCCGAACCAAGTTCAGCCATTCAAAATCAGGTTTTTTTTGTGTTTGTTGCCACTAGGGATGGGCGAACAGAACGGAGTTTGGAAATTCGGTTCGGTTTGAAATTCGAGTTTGGAAATTCGGTTCGGTCGACCGAACAGATCGAGTTTGGCCGAATTCCAAACTTCCAAACCGCGTTCGCCCATCCCTACAAGACACTACCACACAGGTCCACCCCCACCCAAGTGCCCATCTGAAGGTGGTAGTGAGGTGTGTGTGTGCCCGCTCCCATGACCCACGCAGCACCCACCAATGACTACTCAAGGAGCACTGGCGAAAATGCTGGAGTGCTCCGTGTGGGGGCAGGCAGAATGGTGCGTGGGTACAGGTGCCCACACACCCCCAGCCTGTATGAATGGCGGCAACCAGCCATGTTGGCTGAGCGGTCTGCCATTCAGAGGCACTGCAGGTGGGGAAACAGCCTTTGCAAGGCACACGAACCAGCTGGGAGTGCTGTGAAGCTCTGTTCCCCAGCACTCAGCTGGGACATGTTGATATCAGAGGTCAGCCTGGCATACTTCCTCCTCCCTGATGGTCTGTGGCAGGGGGCGCATGTGGAGGCTGCTGGGGTACCCACCCAGGGAGCTGCTTGTTTGAAGCCCTCCCCACTCCATGTGCGTGGGTGCTCTGCAGTCATCCCACTCAGGGGACATGGACCTGCCTTCAGCCTTCCTGCCTCCTAATCTCTGACTATTTTATTTACTTAAGTCTCTTTCGTGAGGGACCGTATATCAAACACTTTCTGAAAATCCAGATATGCTATATCAACTGTCTCACCCATATTCATATAATTATTACACCCTCAAAAGAAATCTAAAAGATTAGTGAGGCATGACTTCCCTTTGATAAATCCATGTGGGCTCTTCCCCATTGTCAGGTTTATCAGTATGCTCAATAATTCTGTTTTTCACAACTGTTTCCACCAGTTTGCCCGGCACCAGCATCAGTCTCACTGGTCCATAGTTTCCAGGATTGCCTCTGGAGTCCTTTATAAATATTGGCGTTATATTTGCTACCCTTCAATCTTCAAGTACAATGGCAGATTTTAATGATAGGTTACAAATTACTAACAGTAGGTCTGCAATTTCATATTTGAGTTCCTTCAGAACTCTGGGGTGAATATCATCTGGTCCTGGTGATTTGTTAGTATTTAGTTTGCCAGTTTGCTCTAGAACCTCTTTCAGAATAATGTTTTGTGACAGTTCTTCTGATTCATCACCTACAAAGAATAGTTCTGGTGTGGGTATCTCCCGATTATCCTCTGCAATGAAGATTGAAACAAAGAATTCATTTAGCTTTTCTCCAATTGCCTTATCCTCCCTGAATGCCCCTTGGCCATCTATTGGCCCAACTGACTCTCTAGCAGACTTCTTGCTTCTTTTTATTAGTTTTTGCATCTTTAGAAAGTGGCTCTTCAAATTCCATCTTGGCCTGCCTTATGAATGTTTTACTTCTAATTTGCCAGTGCTATGCTCTTTCCTATTTTCCACATTAGAACTAGCTTTCCATTTGTAAAGCATGCTTTTTTGTGGCTCTAATAGCCTCCTTCACCTCACCATTTAGCCATGGTGGCAGACATTTGGTCCTCTTGCTACCCTTTTACTTGTGGAGTACATTTAATCTGGGCCTCCAATATGGTGTTTTAAAATCGTCTCCCCACATCTTGCATTCAATCCTTCCAGCTGCTTCTTTTAGTTTCCCTCTAGCTGGTTTCCTCATTTTTGCATGGTTCCCCTTTAAAGTTAAATGACACTGCAATAGTTTTATTTGGCATTCACTGCCAGCATAAATGCCAGTTTTATTTGGCATTTATGTCGCATTTGATTATATTGTGATCACTGTTCTCAAGAGGTACCGTACCACCACCCCTTGCACCAAGTCCTGCACTCCACTTAGGACTAGATCCAAAGTCGCTTCTGCTCCAAGAAACAGTCATTTATAGCATCTAGACGTTTTACCTCCACATGACGCCCCAAGGGGAAATTCACCCAGTCAATATTAGGGTAATTGAAATTGCCCATTATTGTTGCGTTTTCCACTTTAGCAGCCTGTTTAATCACCATTACCATTTCATAGTCAGTCTCACTGTCCTGGACAGGGGGTTGATAGTATAGCCCTACTACTATCCACTTCCCTGTTACACATGGAATTTCTAACCATGTAGATTTCAGAGTGGTTTGCTTCCTTTGAAATTTTAATTCTGCTTGAATCAATGGTGTCTATGACCTATAGCGTCACCCCACCATCAGCTCAACCTACTCTGTCATTTCAATATATTTTGTACCCCAGGATTAGAGACCTGGTGAAATGAGGATAATGAATGGGACACTGAGATGCCTATTATGTCATCATTTTCCTTTAGTGTATTCTGATTCAGACAACTCACACACCTCTAAAGATGAACAGGAGAATGAGGGGCTATAACTCCTGTAAAATTTAGGTTCCTTTTGTGCATCAATTGTTGGTGTTTGGAAGTAACCAGCTTGTCCTTATGGTAAGGTAACCTCTTATTTTGCTCCTACGTTTCTGTGGAGATGAGGGGGGAAGGAGGACAACAAATCCTCAACTGAGACTGTTAGAAGACTCACAGTGGTAGTACCGATAGGAGTCTGCAGAGCTGGACTCCTAGCCTCTCTTTCCTGTCCACAGGAGACTTCTCTCCTTGTCAGCCTCTTTATGAGCTTTCCCCCTTCCCTGTCTGCTTTGTTCCCACTTCTGACTTGTGAGAGATTTGTTACCTGGCCCTCTGAGGAATTTATTTATTTATATTTATTGGCCGCCCACCTCATGCCTACGGCATGCTGGGGTGGCTCACAACAGATAAAACAATACTAAAATACATAAAACATCAGCAATATGACCAATTAAAACTACCCACACCCACCCCCATCCCCCAAATTCCCCCCATCCTTACCCTCCGCTCCCACCCTCCCCTCCGAAGGCCTGGGCGAACAGCCAGGTCTTACAGGCTCGGCAAAAAGCCACCAGACCCGGGGCCAGGCGCACTTCCTCTGAGAGGGAGTTCCAAAGCTGCAGCCCAGCCACCGAGAACAGCCTCTCCATCGTGGCCCCCCGTTTAACACGGGGGACCTCCAGGAAGGCATCCCCGGCAGACCACAGGGGCCGTCCTGGGGCGCGGAAGGCGAGGCGGTCCCCAAGGTATGAGGGACCCAGACTGTATAGGGCTTTATAAACCAACACCACCACCTTGAACCTGGCTCGGTACGCTATAGGCAG
>QEPC01012592.1:1524590-1627970 GCA_003113815.1 Sphenodon punctatus | reverse complement strand
TCAGGGTTTGCTGCAGGTCTGTCTGTGGTGATCACCTCCCACTGGTCATCTTTGGATAGGAGCATTTCTATTTTGAATTTCCACAACTGGTAGTTTGTGTTATTCAGCTTGCAGACTGAAAGCTTTAATTCAGAGCTGCTGGTCATGCTTGCTTCCCTCCCCTCAGATTAGGATTCTGGTTCTTCTGCTCACTGACAGTTAGTCGCCTCCTCTGGGAGTTTCCTTTGGCCTCTTTTCCTTTCAGCTCACTTCCAGTCTTTAGGGTTGTTCTGGGCTGTTCTGAAGAGGTCTGGGCCCATAACCTGTTGCAGAGTAATAACTGATTCACAATCAGTAAAGACGAATGCAGCTGAAGGTTTAAAACAGAACTTTACTTAAACTTTCTCAGGCACGGATCCTTAGTTGCATCTAACTAGTAAGAAGACAAAATGGAGACTGAGACAATGAGAGAGAAGGGAAGAAGGAGTGGTTACACAAAGGAATTCAACTGTAAAACCCCATCTCCTTTCCATGTACACATAAACTTAGCAGCGCCATCTGGTGGCCCTGTAGTCAATTACTTTTCTTAATACAGTGGGCATTAACTTGTGGATATTGCATATACCAACAACAGCAACTCATGAATCTGTCACAGTTCACCAAAAGAAAAGTCCAGAAGCACTATTTACCCTAAGTGGAACATGCCTCAAAAGAGAGGTCAAAGGTTAAATGGATATGGGTACTTAACTCCCTTCGACCTTGCAGCTTTGTCCCCTCTATATGAGGGTTACGTTTTTAATAATAAGGTAGTTCTCCCTGCTGCCCTACTTTTTCTAGGCAGTGTTCTTGTAGCAGGCTCACCCCTGCCAGGCATGAGTCCTTGCAGGATGCTGCCCACAGCGATACTCAGGCCGCATTCACATCTGCAGCAGCAGTGCCAGCAGAGAGAGTGGCGAGGGAAGATGTGGCAGCGGGGAGGAGCCGGATGACAGGAAAAGAGTCAGTGCGAATGGGGATCTGCCGCAGCTTATCTCACGCATGTCAGGGCAGGATTTTGTGCCCTGATATGCATGAGAGAAGTCACGACAGATCCCCATTCACACTGGCTCTTTTCCTGTCATCTGACTCCTCCTCACTGCTGCGTCTTCCCTCACCGCTCTCTCTGCTGCCACCACCACCGCCACAGATGTGAATGTGGCCTCATTCAGGAGGACTAGTTTATATAGTCTTTTATTTCCACAGTCTCTTCAATTATACATACACACAATCCTCTCTCTAATGCCAGGAAGCAGCCCTCCAGCAACCCCTGCCCCGTCTACCTCCAACTTAGCCAGGCAACAGCCCTCGGGCTGGCTACGCACAGTTCCAGGAGTCTTCTGTAAGCTCCTTCCGGACTTTGCCATTTCAGGACCCTTGAGAGCGCAGTCAGCAGACTAGTCCCTCAGCGCTCCAGTCGTATAGCCCCTTTTGATTATCGCCAATGCTGTCCTTCTCTCTTATTCCCCTGGGCTACAGGTCCATGGTCAAGGCTCATGCAGAGTAAGATCTCAGGGAGAGATGTTACTTTCCCTGGCTACTGCCAGGCACAGACTGCTCTCTCTGTCTGGCTCTTCTTTTCTTATTGTCAGGAGTGGGCGTGGCTACCCCTCTAGTCACTGGCTCTTTAAAAGGCCAGAACACTTTCCCCCTCTTGCCCTGGTTTAGCCTTATATGCAGTCCCGGCTGACCCATGTCAACTGGGCTGGCTCTGCCAAGCCCATACTCAGCCTGTCCAATCCTCAGGCTGGTGGTGCCCTAAAAGGGGCAGCATCCTTGCAAGGCTGCACCCTGCTACAGTTCCTCATTCCATAACAGTCTCAGCCACATGACGAGCCTTAGTTGGGGACCATGGTCATCATGGCCCCAGACCCTACACTTTCTTGCACTTCCAGGGCCCCCCAAAAATGTCCTCCACTTCATCCCTCTCACCCAACTCTCCAGAGCAATGGTGGCAGGGCTCCTTCCCAGTGAGGCCCAAACACAGTCATCTGGCCCTGTGGGAGTTGTGGCCATTCATACTGGTTACTTATATGTCACTTTGTCTTCATAAGCAAGCACTAGAATGCCAAATGTTTAAGGGGGTGGGACTATGGAAAGGGGGTGGGGCTATGGGGACCCCTGCATTTGTTTTCATCCTGGACCCTGCAAATTCTAAGGCCAGCTCTGCTCAGTCAGGACACTTCTCCAATTATAGACTTACTTTAAAATGTACAACTGAAATATTTGCAGAATTTAATTTGCAAATGGGGATTTTATAACTGTTCTTGAGATATTGTTTGGTAGATGTTTTATCCCGTTGAGTAATGGCTAGAGAAGGTGTGAACATGGCAGTATATTATACACATGCTGACTTGTCTTTAGTCAGTGTTCCAGTTCCTTCCTACACGGTCAAGAAGGCATTTGGCCTTCAGTAAAAGAGGTGCTGTGAATGCTGTGTCAGAAATTAAATCTGCCAGGCAAGCTGCTATAATCACTGGGGAAATTACCAACTGTTCTGCTTCAGTGACATGAAAAAATACACCCCTTCATTTTCTGTGACAATAAACTGGAGCTTCTCTGAAGTCAGTCGGGTTCTGAGTTGGCAGAACACATGTCAGCAGGACAGAACAGATTGCCGTGGTGACTGTCATGTCATCTGTCTCTTCTGGAGGTAAAGAAGCTCTTTCAACCTCATGCCAGTGTAACACAATGCAGTGTGTTGAAGGTCAGGGCTCAGTCCCCTTAACACTGGAATTCGTTCAGTCTAACCACCAATGAGGGAGAGTAACTTCAACTCTCTTTCTGAGCATATAAGTGAGAAGCATTATGGTGCAGCATATTCATTAACATCCACATGTAGTTTGTGGCAAGTCTGAGAGAAAAAAGAAGGTACGTATTTGCTGCTCACACACACAAAACATATGTAGTAAGCACTGGTCTACATGCAGAGAATTGTAAAGTGCAGGCACTTATTACATGGTAAACATGTATGTGAAAGTGCCTCTAGCCCTGTCTACTTTGCTGTAACTCAGTCCTTGGTTTTCCTCAAAATTTACTGAGGATATTGCCAGAGTTTCTTTTTCAGTAGAAAAAACACTTTTTAGCTTTAGGTGAGAGATAGGGATGTGCGAACAGAACAGGGTTTGGATGTTCGGCCATTCGGCTGTTCAGCCTGAAAACTTAGTTCAAGTTCATGGGTTCGGTCCCATGGAGTTCAGACTCCCCCCCCCCGGGAACGTTTGGAAAGTTCAGCCACAGCAGAGGTTTGGGATGCTCCAGGGGTGTCCATGGGGGCATGGCAGGCCGTCGGAGACACAGCAGCAGCAGCAGCAGCAGACCGGGAAGGCTTGGGACTTGGCACCCCAGGTTGTCCGGGCAGGCAGGCTTGGCACTTGGCCCCTAGGGGTGCCCGTGGAGGCATGGCTGGATGTCTGAGACTCAGTGGCAACAGCAGCAGCAGCAGAGGCTGGGAAGGCTTGGGACTTGGTGGCACCCCTACTTGACCAGGCATTGCAGGCTTCCAGGCATTAGTGGAGCAGCAGCAGACATTGGATTGCCTGGTAGCAGAATCCCTGGCACAGCAGAGGCAGCAGCAGCAGACATTGGATTGTCCAGTAGCAGAACCCATGACACAGCAGAGGTGGCATTGGCAGCAGCAGCAGACATTGGATTGCCCAGTAGCAGAACCCATGGCACAGCAGAGGCAGCATTGGCAGCAGCAGCAGACATTGGATTGCCCGGGCACAGTACTCGTGGCACAGCAGAGGCGGCATTGGCAGCAGCAGCAGAGATTAGATTGCCCGGTAGCAGAACTCATGGCACAGCAGAGGAGGTGGCATTGGCAGCAGCAGCAGACATTGGATTGCCCAGTAGCAGAACCCGTGGCACAGCAGAGGCGGCATTGGCAGCAGCCGCAGCAGCATTGAATTGCCCGGTAGCAGAACCCATGGCACAGCAGAGGCAGCAGCAGGTATTGGATTGCTAGGGTACAGTACTTGGGGCACAGCAGAGGTGGCAGCAGCAGCAGTAGCATAGATTGGATGGCCAGGGCACAGAGCCTGTGGCACTGCAGAGGTGGCATCAGCAGCAGCAGAAGACATTGGATTGCCAGGGCACAGAACCTGTGGAACAGCAGAGACAGCAGCAGCAGTCTGTGTGCAGCACCCATAGAGCCAGGATTGTAGGATTTGCTAGGGAAGAGCTCCCATACAGCAGCAGATGGCAGCAGCAGGATTGCGTGGGCACATTTGGATTTGCCAGGGCAGTGCACCCATGGACCAGCAGACAGCAGCAGCGGGATTACCAGGCCAGTGGGGCACATCACACAGGGTTGCGAGGGCAGGCAGACAGGCACCTTGGCATAAGAGGCAGGCAGGCTGGGGCAGTGCTTCAGCTTGGCACACAGGCACTTTGGCATGAACATCAGAAGGCAGAGTGAGGCAGGCTTTGATCTTGGCAACCTGGGTGGGCAGACTGGCAGCATGGCATGAGCATCGGAAGGCAGACTGAGGCAGGGTTTGAGGTTAGCAACTTGGGTGGGCAAACAGGCAGCATGGCATGAGAGGCAGTAGGGAAGGCAGGCTGGGACCGTGGCAGGGCACTCAGATAGGCTGGCAAAGACTGCTGTGCGAGAGCCAGATAGGTGGGCCGAGATCGTCTAGCTAGAGGCTGGCTGGCAGGCTTACAGCTTCCCAATGCCACCCAGCGTCATGAGGTTAGATAGGCCGGCCGAGGCCGTCTAGTGAGAGAGGCAGGGCGGGTGCTGGGCATTGGGAGGGAGGGACAGCACCTCAGCAGCAGCAGCCCAGATTGAGGAGGAGCCCCATCCCAAGACTGCCCCTGGCATGAAATGGCGTGTGCCACTGCACCATGAATGCATGTCCAGGGGCAGCTCAGGGAATCCCAGCAGTGGAAGGTTCACCTTGATGAACAGCAACTGCTCCACGAACTTGGCCCCCAGTCTCAGGCAGTGCGGCAAGCAAATGTCCCCCGCCATAGACAACACCTGCTCACTGGGGACACTCGGTGGGTAGGACAACAGAGCCTTGGTCACTCCGGACAGGGCTGGCCACACGTTGGTCTTGCCAGCCCAGTAGGTCAAGGGATCGCTGCTGGGATTGATGCACGGATTCTCCTCCAGGTAGCTCTCCACTGCTGCCGAGGAGCTGTTGTACTTTCTCACTTAACTGTCCTTTGGCACCACCTCCACCACTGCCCTCAGCCACGTTGCCTGCCCTGCTGTGCATGGGCCCATGCTCCCCAGAGTGGCCTGCTCATACGAGCTGCTGCTGCTCACAATAGGGGTGCTGCTGCTGCTCAGCCTGCTGCTGGTGCTGCTACTGCTAGGCTGGGGGCAGGGATAAACCCCGCCGACTGAAAGGGGTGGCTGCTCCCACTCCCACCATCCCCAGGGGCGTCCTGCTGCTGCTGCCACACTCTCCAGAGCGCTTTCTGCCTGCCGGATCCTCTCCACCAGCTCACCCTTCCAGTGGCTATAGAGCTGTGTCTGGCGTGCCACACTATTCTTGACCCTGGGGGTCCAGCATGGTTGCCAAAACATATTCCTCCCGCTGCAGGAGCTCAAACTGCGCCTTCAGCCCTGCCTTCCACTGCCACACCAGGGCACCCACCTCAGCCACCAGCTTCTTGTCCTGAGGTCCACAATCCTGCCCCTGGAGAATCTCATCCAGTCTCCTGTGGAGACTCTCGGCCAGAGGGGTCACCTGGCTGATGGTGTCCATGGAGGAGCTGATGGTCTCCGTCACAGCCAGGAACAGTCTCAGCACAAAGACCGTGTGAGCCAGGATCTATCATTCCGCCCCTTTGTACCCTGGAGGTGCCCTGCTGTCCGTCACTAGTTGAACCTGATGCAAGGCGGCTTTCTGCTCGAGAAGGCGCTCGAGCATCAGGAACGTAGAATTCCACCTGGTGGACATATCCTGCACCAGCTGGTGCACCGGGAACCCTTGCTCTGCCTGCTTCGCCCGGAGGAGGTCGCTGCACTTCATGCTCCGGTTAAAGAAACCGGTCAGCTTTCTCCCCCGCTCGATCAGGGAGCCTGCCCCAATCCCCTTCTCCCCCAAGCCCAGAGCATTCCTGACCACCAGGTGAAGTGTGTGTGTGGTGCAAGGGATGCTGGTGAAGCCCCCCTCGCGGACTTCCCTCAGTATGTTGGCCGCGTTGTCCATCACCACGCACCCCTTGGTGAAGGGGACACCTGGTGTGACCCACTCCCTCACCATGGCGGTCAGGGCTGCCTCGATGTTCCAAGACGTGTGAGGGCCATCCATTACTTCCACCTGAAGCACGGCCCACCTATACCCTGCTTCGGGACCCCTCCTGCCACTGCCAAACGCTGCCTCCGGGTCCTGCCACCAGTACACCATCACTGCCAGATATGAGTGCTGCGCATTTCGACTCGACCACAGGTCGGTGGTGAAGTGGATGGTGGCACCCCCAACCCCTTCCAGCTGCTCCTTCACCCACTCTTTTAAGGCCCGGTACAAGTCTGGCACCACCTGCCAACTCAGGGTGGTGTGCGAGGGCAGCTTAAACTGGGGGGCCAGGAAGTCAATCAGGTGCCTAAACCCCATGTCCCTGACCACCGAGAAGAGCTGCCCATCCAGCGCTATCATTTTCCCCAACATGTGCGTGGGCTTACCGCCCTCCATGTCCTGCAGCTGCCGAGGAACTTGGCAGCTGCCACCACCTCAGCTCCTCCATGGTGCATTGATGCTGATGCTGCTGCCCCCCTAGCAGCAATACCGCTCCTGCTGCTAGAGGTAGCTGCTCAAGGATGCTTGCCTGCTGATGGAGGCAGATGACTGGCCGCTGCAGTTGGGAACCAGCTGGCGTCCACTGCCCCTGCCTGCCCGCTTAGCAGCACAGCGCTGTGGCATGCCCTCAGGTGCCTCGCCGTGGCAGTTGTGCCAAAGTTGGTGAGCACCTGCCCACACTTCACCACCTTCTGGCAAAACTGCACTGCACCTCCCTGGGATCATCCGCCTGCACCAACTGAAGATGTGCCCAGTTAGAGGATTTTTTGCCCCTTCTGGCCCACACCGGGTGACGCACCACTGACAGCGCTGATGGGAGGGGCAGAACATGTTGGCAGCACAGCTCTCGGAGGAATAGTCATCGCCTCAGCACCAGATATCTCCTCCACAGAACTAGTGTCTGCCTCATAGTCCACAATCTGAGATAGATCCTGCAAAGGGGAGTACTGGGACCCTGAGGCTGGTCGACTGCCCATGCTGCTGTCACTCTACCTATATGCCCATGCTGCTGCTACCCCTATAGCTGCTGCTGCTACTGTTACTGCTCCTCCTCTCCCTGCTGCCATTGCCCGGGGATTGGGCCCTGCCTCTAGCAGCCAGGGTGGGATCCACCAGCCCTGGACTGCTGGGGATCACCTCAATAATGGGGGAAATTGGTGGTCCATGAAGAACACTCAACCCCGAAGCACCTGCACCTGCTCCTGCAGCTGCAGCAGAGACAGCCGCAGCCTCCTGGAGTGCAGGCCTTCCAGTGCCCTACGTGGCAGTGGAGGACGCCGGCAGGAGGCGACGCCGAACCACACCCCTAGTGCCACTGCTGGGAGCCTCTGAAGCCTGACTGCCAAAACCAGGTCTGTGTAGTTTGGGGCATGGTGATGGGCTCGGGCTGCTGCTGATACTTGCCGCTCTGCTGGCACGGCCCCTGCCACCTCTGCCATGTGCCTCATTGCCTGCCTTACGGGCAGCAGACCAGCCTCTCCTGCTTCCCTTCTCCATTTCTCCCACCCAAAGAATGCACAGGAAGATTTTATATATTTATTTAAATTTGGAATCTAATATATATATCTATACTAACTCTAACTGCTATTAACTATTCTAAAACCTATGGAACTAAATGGAATATTATCTAATATCTACAAAGGCCTAGTCCTACAAACACTATAAAATAGTAAAACTCAATCACTACGCACTCTCTCTGTCTATCTGTATAACTAAGCTAACTCCATCCATCCGTCCGTCCGGATTTTGGGGTGTGTATGTGTGGAACACAGACAGCTCACAACAAACAACACAGGGAGGGGTACAAAACTGAAATGAAACCTAAATCAATCTAATCCTACTCTTAATAAATCCAAAAACAGGGGAAGGGAATCAGGGATGGAATATATACAGGGAAGAGGGAAGGATTCAATGGAAGGGAGGGAGAAAGAACACAGGGAGGGGTAAAAATTAAAAACAACACCTAAATCTATTTAATCTAATCTAAATAAATGAAACTATGGGGGTAAATGTGTGAAAATGGGTGTAATAGGAGGAGAATAGCAATGTATTGTGAGGTACACAAACTGCTGGGAGAGGGAGACTTCTGAAAACGCCTGCTGACAGGATCAGTGGCTAGCTCAGAACGATATGGAAGGGGGGGGAGGGGAGGGCAATTACTTTTGTTACTTGCTGCACCCGCCTTACCATAAGCCCCATTGGCTCTGTGCAGCCTAGCCCGTGGCCAATCGCAGACTGTTAAGCCAGTAGTCTGAGGAAAAGAGGGATGGTGGTTGGGCAGGCTTGCTGCTAGTCCAAGCCTCTCCACCCCTCCTCAGCTGCCCCCCCCCTGCCTCCCCGGGCCTGCCAGCCACGTTCTCCCCACCCGAACGCTGCCTGAACTCATCCAAACACGGCCAAACTGTTTGGGGGGTTTGGCGTTCGGTTCAGTCGTCCGAACTTACTGAGTTCGGGCCGAACTCCAAACGGCGTTTGCACATCCCTAGTTGCCCCATTTGTATGTCCCCCTGACTATATGGATGGACGCCACCCTGTCTGTAATAGCCAAGACTTTAGTTGATTCCAGAGAATCCAGGAATTTTCGTGACACTCAATATGCCACACAGTACAGATTGCCTCAGGAAGCTAAAGCAAATAGGGAGTTGGTACGTACCATTGATGGGTCTCCCTTAGCCTCTGGCCCCATCACCTTTTGCACCTCAATACTGAAGCGTACTATAGGGATTCATACTGAACAATTACAGTTCAATGTCATCTCGTCTACCTTGTTCCCTGAGGTTTTGGGATACCCATGGCTGGTGAAACATAATCCAACCGTAGACTGGAAACAAGCAAAGATACAACTTTCTTCTTCCTACTGCCACCAGAGCTGTAACCTACCCTGTCCTACCCAACAGGCTTCAGGGACCTTGATGCAAGCAAGCCTCGAGATATCCACTAGTAGAATACCCAAAGAGTACAGGGACTTGGCGAGCATCTTTAGTAAGCAAGAGGCAGCTGATCTCCCACCGCATTGCCCCTATGACTGCCCCATTGATCTGGTTCCAGGGGCGGAGCCACCGTATGGTCGGATTTACTCCTTATCACCTCCCGAACTAAGCATGCTGCGGGATTATCTGGATGAAAATTTTAAAAAAGGATTTATACGTCTCTCCACTTGCACCTATATTTTTCTTCCAGAAAAAAGGAGATCTGCGACCTTGCGTGGATTATAGAGGACTGAATGCCCTGACAATCAAGAATCAGTACCTGCTGCCATTAATTCCCAAGTTACTGGATTGCCTGAAGGGTGCTATGTTCTTTACGAAACTGGATCTTTATGGTGCCTATAACCTGGTACGAATCTGGCCCGGTGATGAATGAAAGACCGCCTTTCGTACCAGATATGGGCACTTTGAGCACCTAGTCATGCCATTTGGCCTAGCAAATGCTCCCTGCCACCTTCCAGCACTTTGTCAACGATAGTCTCTGGGATATCCTGGATATTTTTGTGATAGCATACCTCGATGATATACTCCTCGACTAGCACCGAACACGTCGTACATGTGCGAGTAATACTCCTCTGTCTTCGCGCCCACTGATTGTATTGTAAACTGGAAAAATGTATGTTCCATGTCACCACGGTTCCCTTTTTTGGGTTTGTCATCTCCCCGCAGGAAATCGAAATGGAGACCCAGAAAGTGGAGGCCATTCGTAAATGGCCAGCCCCGACCGCCGTCAAACCCCTGCAACGATTCCTAGGAAGTACTAATTATTTCAGACAGTACATCCCATGTTATGCCAAGGTAACACTTCCCCTCACCCAACTACTGAAAAAGGGCACTGTGTTTGGGAACAAGAGCAACAAAAAGCCTTTTCCACGTATGCCAAGGTAACAGTTCCCCTCACCCAACTACTGAAAAAGGGCGCTGTGTTTGGGAACCAGAGCAACAAAAAGCCTTTTCCACACTGAAACAAGCATTTATATCGGCCCTGATATCACAAGGCCCTTTGCGATCGAAACTAACGCTTCTGATAGAGCACTAGGGGCAGTGTTGACACAGCAGACAGGAGGTTCACCCAAACATTTTCCATGTGCTTTTTACTTCCAGCAACTCACTCCTGCAGAAAGAAACTATACCATCCTAGATAAAGAACTGCTATCCATAAAAGCGGCCTTTGGAGCATAGAGGCACTACCTTGAAAGCGCACCTCATCCCATAGTGGTATTTACGGATCATAAAAACTTGGTGTACCTTCAGTCTGCCTGTATTAATACTGTTCGACGGGCCCTTTTCTTCTCTCGTTTTTCCTTTACGATTAAATATCGGCCAGGGTCCAGCAACACCTTGGCAGATGTCTTATCCCGATGCTACACCAAAGACGAGAAACCCAACCTGGTAACCGGGCGTATCCTATCTCCTCAGGTTTTTGCCTCAACCATCCCGTCCCACCATCAACTACAACAACGCAGTACGGTTGCTCTTTAAATTAACCAGGCCTAACGTGATTTTATATATATATATGTCTGGTACCACCTTTACATTTCTTCCAGCTTCGGATCAGAGACTCTCAATGCCATTTCTGTCAGTATGTGGACATATAGGACTGAGGCAACAGCAGTGCCCACCAAAATTATTTGGCAGCCACTCGCATTCTGCCTGTCTTCACATGAACTCCCAGCAGCCTAAATATTTCAGCAGCACTAAGCAGAGATCCTGAGGCGATGAAGGGGCCATCACATAATCTAGTTGTCACCCATACATCTGGGACATACCCAGAAAAGGAGGTCGTCACATACTCAACTTCTAAGACAGCAGCCTGCAAACTGCAGTCTCTGTGTGCTATCTGTGGATCCTGACGAGGCAGAATTTTACAAGGGAGAGATGGGCCGGAGACAGAAGGCTGGGGTAACTGAGGGGGAGGGGAGACGGGGACGACACACACACACACCCCTCACCATCCCAGGATATCCTCAGATTTTAACACCCTGCACCCTTCAAGCCTCTACAGGTGTTAGGTGGGGGAGGGGGATTACTAGGGGAGGTCCCCTCGCACCCTTTTGGGGGGAATGGGTTCCCTGCTCTCTCCCGAGATTCGAGGCGCCCTGCACGGGGTAAAGTGGCCCTCAGGATCGTATATGGGTGATCTCTCCGAGACAGAGAGGAACCCTAGATCATCAAAGGGTAGAGAGGGCAGGGTCACAAGCGGGAGGGGAACACAAGGGGGAATCGTACCGTAGTACTCACACGCGTTTGGGGTCTGTCACCAACAGGGCTCCATGGGTATGCAAGCATAGGGTCCAGGATCCCTGGATGGGGGGAAGCAGTCAGGGAGGGTCTTTAGGGGTCAACACTCACACCAACCTGACATTCTAAAATAAAGTGAGGGAGGGTAAGGGGAAGGTGGGGGGAACAGTCGCCCGCGCACTCATACTCCCAGTCTTACTCGCACTCACACACGCACCCTACAATCATCGTTCAAGTAGCAAGATCACAAGTTCAAACAAACACTTAGCTCTCAGGATGGGGCCAGCCTCTTTCCACAATTACCGGTGGGGAACTGAAGGCCCCCACTGGGAGTTTTATGTGCCGGCCTTGAGGGCCTCAGATGTGATGAATTCTGACCCCACCCTTAGGCTCCACTCCCATGCTGCTCTGGGTGGGGCAGCCTCCAGACTTTGCAGCAGCGAGGCTCTGGAGCCGCGCACTGCGCCGCAACGGCACGCTTGGTTGCTTAGGAACGTGAGCGGCCTGCACTGCGGCATCACCTGACCCCTGTACCTCCGGGACACCCTCTCCCAGCCTTGCTCCCTGCATCTGCCTGCTCTCGGGGTGCCTAGCAACCAAGGTCACCCCGTGGCGGGGGTGGGTGGGTGACGAGCTCGCAACGCCCGCCGCCAGCCCCAGAGCCTAACAGTACCCCCCCCAACGAAGTCCCCCCCACGTAGGGAGGAAGGGCCTGGTTTGGAGGGGCACCGGTGGTGGAACCCTTGGAGGAGCGTTGGCGCATGAATATTTGTGAAGGGCTCCCAAGAGCGGGCGCTCGGGCAGAACCCCTTCCAGTCTATGAGGTAGAGGAGACGCCCATGACTGATCTTAGAATTGAGGATGGTGTGCACCTCATACTCCGGGTGACCCCAAAGCAGGAGCGAAGGTGGTGGAGGGTCCTGATGGGGAATAAGGGGGAGATGCATGGGTTTAAGAAGGGACACATGGAAGGTGGGATGGATATGAAGGTGAGGGGGCAAGTCCAAGGTGCATGTAACCTCACTGAGTTCTAACTGGGAAGCGCCCCATAAAGGCGTCATCCAACTTCGTGGATGGGCGTTGGGCCGGGTAATGGTGTCGGCGTACCCATACCAAGTTGCCGACCTTTAAGTCAGGTGCAGCTTGTCGGTGCTTATCTGCTTGTTTGTAGCGTTAGCATGCCTGTGTCAGCTGCTTTCTGGCCTCTGCCTGTACCTGGTCGATACGGTGTGCCATGGTCCCAGCCGCTGGGACATTAGTGGATGGGAGATCTGTTAAGAAAAGCAGGGGGTGAAACCCATACGTTACATAAAATGGGGATGTTCCGAGTGACGCGTTTGCAGCGTTGTTATATGTGAATCCTGCTATAGGTAAATACAATGTCCAATCATCCTGGAGGTAATTTAGAAAGCAACGCAGGTATTGTTCCATTGTCTGGTTTAGTCTTTCCACTTGACCGTTGGTCTGTGGGTGGTAGGCGGTGGTGGGACTGAGCTGAACCCCTAAGATGCGAAATAATGCTTTCCAAAATTTGGCTATGAATTGGGTGCCCCTATCGGATACAATTTCATGGGGGGATGCCATGCAAGTGTACTACATTCTGCAATATCAAGATTGCTGTGTGTTGAGGAGTAGGTTGTCCTGTGCAGGGGATAAAATATGCCAGTTTGGTGAAATAGTCTACGACGACAAGAATGGTGGTGTTAACTTCAGATCGGGGCAGATCCACCACGAAGCAGACCCTCTCAAAAACAAGCCTCAAAACAAAACAAACAAAATATAATAAAACCAGGGCTTCCCCCTGTGGGAAAAACAAAGAGCTAATTAGAAAGTTATGAAAGGTTCTGTCATACCCCTAAATGTATTAAATTGCCTGAGTTCCTTAAGAAATCTTCTAAGGTGATGTTCAGATGAACAGTTAAAGTAACTACTCTGATTTAACTAAATTGAACTACTCCATGTCAGTAATGTTTAGATGAACTTTGTAATGTAAATCACAGCAGTACTGCTTCAGTTTTCCTCCTAGCAGAGATGTAATGGCCACTGAACCGTGGTCACCAGCCTCGCGCTGGGAAGCGTTCACATGAGCAATTACTTTGAAATACAAACAAGAAGGGGATTATGCACTCCTGATCTTTCAGTATACACTTCTCTTCCTACTCCTGAATGTTGGTTTAGCACTCTGTATGGAAGCTTCAGGAGTAAAAGAGGTTATGGTTGCCACTTTTTGTTGTTTCACCCAAATGCTCCCATAGGCCAAAATGGGGACTGTTTGGGTGAAACAATGAAAAATGGCAACACTAAGGCAGGTGCAATTACATCAAATTAACTGTTCATTGGGACGTGGCCAGAGATTGCTCCAAACTGTCTGAAAGCAGAGCCAACAGAAGTGTGTGTGTGTGTGTGTGTGTGTGTGTGTGTAGGACAAGTCCCTGTTTTGACCAAGTGACCGTAAGTGAGCCTGCTTAGGATGGTAAGCAGCACATTTCAGTACAGAATGTCCTGTGTACAGTAAAAGGTGCCAGCAACAGATACTCAACTAGCCCAAGGAAAAACATCTGCTAGTTGACTAAGAACCAAATGTAATTAATTATGGTATAGCAATCAGTAAATAATTGCATGGGGCATATATGATCACCCACTGGAACCTGGCCGTAACCATCCCTCCCTGATGAGACCCGTGACGCCCATACCCATCTAGCTCCAGAGATAACACGGACAATGAGCTATGCCAGACTCTTGCTAAACCAGCCCAGAACTTCTCGTGCGAACTGCAGCAGCAGTATAGCCTCATGACCTCACTCATACCACACGCACACAGGCCTCCCCATTCCAAACTAGGACTATAAAAGGCTGACACAAAGAGAACCTCCTTTTTTGCATCACCTCCTCCACCTCGTCTCTTTCTTCTCCACTGCTCTGCCCAAGACGTAGGAGGCAGCCCAGCAATCACAGACCAGACCGGCAGAAGGACTCTTTCACCTTCTCTAACCAGCCACCGTGATCCTTAGACCCTGGCCAAACCTCGGACACATGAGCTATCATTGCACGGGTATTCTCAGTCTAATAGTAATGTGTTGTAGACCTGCCAAGAATAGGAACTTTGGAGTGTATTGTATGGTAGTTTGTACCAAGAAAATGCCAATTATACGTACAAAAATGGTGGCTTTGCGATAGTGACCCCCCATCGTAAAGTGCGTGTGTTCTCTCAGTACTATTCTTTCTATATCTTGTTAACATTCTTTCCAGTTGAAGTCTGTCTCCTACTGGTGAGGGCAGGAGTGTCCCCAGGGTCAGGACTACTGTCCAGTGGGCTTCAGACTTTGTGTTTTTTTGGAAGCAGGGAGCAATGGAGCAGGATTTTATGTGCAGAGTAGCTTCCAGCTGCCAAAAGGTATAGCACAGATGATGGAGGTGTCACTCAAATTAGAGCTAGAACTGGGCTCCAAACACCTAAATGCTGTCCAGCATTTGAGAAACTCAGATCTGGATGCAAGGGAATCAGTGTAAGGATTTGTTAATCTTGATGGGGGCTGGATCAGCATTTAAAGCATTTGTGACCCCTCTAGTGGCAGATCTAATACTTAGCATGGGGATTATCATCATCATTATTTATTGTTTATATAGCACCAGCTATGTACTTGGCACTGTACAGTCAGTAGTTACAGACAGGTCCCTACCCCCATAGGGCTTACAATTGACTACACAACTCAAAAGTCTTGCTATGCATATGGGTGTGCCTTTGGCAAATATCTGCCTTACAAAAAATAAACTTTGTTTTGTCATACACTAGAATAGGGGGAAGTATTTTTGTTGCTGTTTTGAATTAATTTTAGAGCTAGAAAAACATTTGCATTTTACTACATTAGAAAGTAATAGCCCCTGGTCAAAGTAAATGTCATATGGATTTTTGAGGGGGGGGAGGGGGAGATAAGGAAGCGTTGCTATTAGCGTTTAAACTGATGTCCACTGAGCACACCCAGAAATGATTTTTCAATTGGTGAAGAACTGTTTATGGACATTGTCCAAAGCAAAATGCCTGAAAAGTTAAGGTTCAGTTTCTAAGACTCAGCCACTTTTGGAGTTGCGTGAAAAATAATTTGGTACATTTTTTTCATAGCAAAGTTTCTCCCAAACGTACTATTAAAAAAATCCTAACATGAGACCAAACATGTAAAATTTGGTCTGAAAAAGGAACATTCCCCTGAAAGCNTCCACAATTACCGGTGGGGAACTGAAGGCCCCCACTGGGAGTTTTATGTGCCGGCCTTGAGGGCCTCAGATGTGATGAATTCTGACCCCACCCTTAGGCTCCACTCCCATGCTGCTCTGGGTGGGGCAGCCTCCAGACTTTGCAGCAGCGAGGCTCTGGAGCCGCGCACTGCGCCGCAACGGCACGCTTGGTTGCTTAGGAACGTGAGCGGCCTGCATTGTGGCATCACCTGACCCCTGTACCTCCGGGACACCCTCTCCCAGCCTTGCTCCCTGCATCTGCCTGCTCTCGGGGTGCCTAGCAACCAAGGTCACCCCGTGGCGGGGGTGGGTGGGTGACGAGCTCGCAACGCCCGCCGCCAGCCCCAGAGCCTAACAGTACCCCCCCCAACGAAGTCCCCCCCACGTAGGGAGGAAGGGCCTGGTTTGGAGGGGCACCGGTGGTGGAACCCTTGGAGGAGCGTTGGCGCATGAATATTTGTGAAGGGCTCCCAAGAGCGGGCGCTCGGGCCGAACCCCTTCCAGTCTACGAGGTAGAGGAGACGCCCATGACTGATCTTAGAATCGAGGATGGTGTGCACCTCATACTCCGGGTGACCCCAAAGCAGGAGCGAAGGTGGTGGAGGGTCCTGATGGGGAATAAGGGGGAGATGCATGGGTTTAAGAAGGGACACATGGAAGGTGGGATGGATATGAAGGTGAGGGGGCAAGTCCAAGGTGCATGTAACCTCACTGAGTTCTAACTGGGAAGCGCCCCATAAAGGCGTCATCCAACTTCGTGGATGGGCGTTGGGCCGGGTAATGGTGTCGGCGTACCCATACCAAGTTGCCGACCTTTAAGTCAGGTGCAGCTTGTCGGTGCTTATCTGCTTGTTTGTAGCGTTAGCATGCCTGTGTCAGCTGCTTTCTGGCCTCTGCCTGTACCTGGTCGATACGGTGTGCCATGGTCCCAGCCGCTGGGACATTAGTGGATGGGAGATCTGTTAAGAAAAGCAGGGGGTGAAACCCATACGTTACATAAAATGGGGATGTTCCGAGTGACGCGTTTGCAGCGTTGTTATATGTGAATCCTGCTATAGGTAAATACAATGTCCAATCATCCTGGAGGTAATTTAGAAAGCAACGCAGGTATTGTTCCATTGTCTGGTTTTTTCTTTCCACTTGACCGTTGGTCTGTGGGTGGTAGGCGGTGGTGGGACTGAGCTGAAACCCTAAGATGCGAAATAATGCTTTCCAAAATTTGGCTATGAATTGGGTGCCCCTATCGGATACAATTTCATGGGGGGATGCCATGCAAGTGTACTACATTCTGCAATATCAAGATTGCTGTGTGTTGAGGAGTAGGTTGTCCTGTGCAGGGGATAAAATATGCCAGTTTGGTGAAATAGTCTACGACGACAAGAATGGTGGTGTTAACTTCAGATCGGGGCAGATCCACCACGAAGCAGACCCTCTCAAAAACAAGCCTCAAAACAAAACAAACAAAATATAATAAAACCAGGGCTTCCCCCTGTGGGAAAAACAAAGAGCTAATTAGAAAGTTATGAAAGGTTCTGTCATACCCCTAAATGTATTAAATTGCCTGAGTTCCTTAAGAAATCTTCTAAGGTGATGTTCAGATGAACAGTTAAAGTAACTACTCTGATTTAACTAAATTGAACTACTCCATGTCAGTAATGTTTAGATGAACTTTGTAATGTAAATCACAGCAGTACTGCTTCAGTTTTCCTCCTAGCAGAGATGTAATGGCCACTGAACCGTGGTCACCAGCCTCGCGCTGGGAAGCGTTCACATGAGCAATTACTTTGAAATACAAACAAGAAGGGGATTATGCACTCCTGATCTTTCAGTATACACTTCTCTTCCTACTCCTGAATGTTGGTTTAGCACTCTGTATGGAAGCTTCAGGAGTAAAAGAGGTTATGGTTGCCACTTTTTGTTGTTTCACCCAAATGCTCCCATAGGCCAAAATGGGGACTGTTTGGGTGAAACAATGAAAAATGGCAACACTAAGGCAGGTGCAATTACATCAAATTAACTGTTCATTGGGACGTGGCCAGAGATTGCTCCAAACTGTCTGAAAGCAGAGCCAACAGAAGTGTGTGTGTGTGTGTGTGTGTGTGTGTGTGTAGGACAAGTCCCTGTTTTGACCAAGTGACCGTAAGTGAGCCTGCTTAGGATGGTAAGCAGCACATTTCAGTACAGAATGTCCTGTGTACAGTAAAAGGTGCCAGCAACAGATACTCAACTAGCCCAAGGAAAAACATCTGCTAGTTGACTAAGAACCAAATGTAATTAATTATGGTATAGCAATCAGTAAATAATTGCATGGGGCATATATGATCACCCACTGGAACCTGGCCGTAACCATCCCTCCCTGATGAGACCCGTGACGCCCATACCCATCTAGCTCCAGAGATAACACGGACAATGAGCTATGCCAGACTCTTGCTAAACCAGCCCAGAACTTCTCGTGCGAACTGCAGCAGCAGTATAGCCTCATGACCTCACTCATACCACACGCACACAGGCCTCCCCATTCCAAACTAGGACTATAAAAGGCTGACACAAAGAGAACCTCCTTTTTTGCATCACCTCCTCCACCTCGTCTCTTTCTTCTCCACTGCTCTGCCCAAGACGTAGGAGGCAGCCCAGCAATCACAGACCAGACCGGCAGAAGGACTCTTTCACCTTCTCTAACCAGCCACCGTGATCCTTAGACCCTGGCCAAACCTCGGACACATGAGCTATCATTGCACGGGTATTCTCAGTCTAATAGTAATGTGTTGTAGAGCTGCCAAGAATAGGAACTTTGGAGTGTATTGTATGGTAGTTTGTACCAAGAAAATGCCAATTATACGTACAAAAATGGTGGCTTTGCGATAGTGACCCCCCATCGTAAAGTGCGTGTGTTCTCTCAGTACTATTCTTTCTATATCTTGTTAACATTCTTTCCAGTTGAAGTCTGTCTCCTACTGGTGAGGGCAGGAGTGTCCCCAGGGTCAGGACTACTGTCCAGTGGGCTTCAGACTTTGTGTTTTTTTGGAAGCAGGGAGCAATGGAGCAGGATTTTATGTGCAGAGTAGCTTCCAGCTGCCAAAAGGTATAGCACAGATGATGGAGGTGTCACTCAAATTAGAGCTAGAACTGGGCTCCAAACACCTAAATGCTGTCCAGCATTTGAGAAACTCAGATCTGGATGCAAGGGAATCAGTGTAAGGATTTGTTAATCTTGATGGGGGCTGGATCAGCATTTAAAGCATTTGTGACCCCTCTAGTGGCAGATCTAATACTTAGCATGGGGATTATCATCATCATTATTTATTGTTTATATAGCACCAGCTATGTACTTGGCACTGTACAGTCAGTAGTTACAGACAGGTCCCTACCCCCATAGGGCTTACAATTGACTACACAACTCAAAAGTCTTACTATGCATATGGGTGTGCCTTTGGCAAAAATCTGCCTTACAAAAAATAAACTTTGTTTTGTCATACACTAGAATAGGGGGAAGTATTTTTGTTGCTGTTTTGAATTAATTTTAGAGCTAGAAAAACATTTGCATTTTACTACATTAGAAAGTAATAGCCCCTGGTCAAAGTAAATGTCATATGGATTTTTGAGGGGGGGGAGGGGGAGATAAGGAAGCGTTGCTATTAGCGTTTAAACTGATGTCCACTGAGCACACCCAGAAATGATTTTTCAATTGGTGAAGAACTGTTTATGGAAATTGTCCAAAGCAAAATGCCTGAAAAGTTAAGGTTCAGTTTCTAAGACTCAGCCACTTTTGGAGTTGCGTGAAAAATAATTTGGTACATTTTTTTCATAGCAAAGTTTCTCCCAAACGTACTATAAAAAAAATCCTAACATGAGACCAAACATGTAAAATTTGGTCTGAAAAAGGAACATTCCCCTGAAAGCTAGCAGCATGCAGAAAGAGTGGCTTATTCATAAACGTTTTGCAACTCTAAATTGCCAGTCACCACACACTTGTTAACATCTTGTTGTTTAAGGATACTGCAAGAAACCTTGTTTGATTAGGTTTTTGCTTCCAAAATTGGCATGGGCTGGAAACTCTGAAGTAGCAGATACTCAGGAAAAAAGGGGGTATTCTACCTCAGATACAAGTCTAGATGTTTCAGGAGTGCTCTCATTCCATACTTCAATCCTTGTCAATAGGTTGTTCAGTTCTTGCAGCTTCCTTTTGGCTTTCACCACAGTACGTCATATTCAGGGACACATATACACTATGTTTCCCCATTGCTGCCAATGGGGGAAAATGCAGTGAATATGGGTCCTTGGTCATATTTGTCATTACACAGCCACATTGTCTCAATTTGCCATAGCTGGCTTTAAGAATTTCTCTTTTGAATTTTTTGCAGCAATCTCATATCCACCGAGGCCATATTCCAATGAACTGATAATTGTAGTTGGCTGTTGCTCTTTTACTCCTGAAGCGTTCACATGAACAACGCTACATGTTGACATTTTGCAAGAAGCCAAGAGTTTGCATGATATTTCTTGAGGCAAGAAATCAAAACTAACTCAAAATTTAAAAAGGACTGACACAGAGCTTGCTCTAGGTCAGAGCATGGAGCCAACCTTTCACGGCTGGATGGTGGATGGTTGGGGGAGTTGCTGGACATTCTTTTAATCATTAAAAATCCAACTGACACCTGAAGGGGATGCTAAACCAAATGCTTGTGAAATCTCCAGGCAGCTGGCTATTCTATCAGGCTAACTCCTGCTGCAATCCCAATGGAACTATGCACTGGTACATTGACAGGATTGGAAGCAGACCTTTTAAAAGTTTACTTTCCTCTGCATTGCTTGCTATGTAGGCACCTGTCTACTAATGTATATAAAACTTTCCCAAACACTTCAACTAAGCCAGCTTAATGTGGAACACAGGAATACAATTCCTGATCACTAAACACAGCTAACAGCTCTTCACTTCTTTATCAAGAGATAAACATAAAATAATAAAGCCTCCCAGATCAGAGCTGCTTGTTGCTTCACTCCCAACAAGGGGCCATTCCAAGTCCACCCCCATGATGCACACAACAGAATTATTTACTGGAAGATCAGAAACAGGTTTGCTTTATGTACAAGAACAACATATTTACAAAAATCAACAGCAAACTATGTACATAAAATACAAGAGGTGTTTCCATGGTATAATCACTGTATAAATTAAGATAATAAATAGGAGGGGAGCAGGTCCCATTCTTAAGGCACAAAACCTTCTTCACAAGACTGTACAGAATCCAGATGCTTCCCTATGGTTTTGACAAGATCAAAGGAACATTGGGGTCACCCGTGAGGAACATGAATTGATGGGCAACAACACGACATCCAATGACAGTTTTATAAAAACAAAAATGTTTATCCTCTGGTTTTTTTTTGGGTTTTTTTTTTTTTTTACAGTACACACATTCCTTAAGATACAAAATATTTAGTGTAAACAGTCCTTCATTTTATCACTCCAATAGTATATGCAATTTTTAAATAACACTCAAACAATATATATATATATTTTTAAATGATACTGTTCAGAGAGCTTCCCATGAGATATAGGCACCAACTGCCTCATTAGAGTCTGTAAGGTTCCTTATTTAGAGACATGATCACTCTTAGCAGAATTTATATTTATTTGGTCTGACAAACCAAGAATCTCCAGTAGAACTAAACAGAATAAATAACTGAATTTACCTACTCTTATAAACAGCTGCCACACACTGTTATTGGTCAAAGGTGGTTATTTTGGCCATTGAAGGACCTCTGGATCAAAACAGATTAAACCTTAGTCTTGAGAAAAACTGCTCCCTCCCCAAAAAACTCCTAGCTTGGGACACACCTATCCATGAACAAGTGCTGAACATTGCTCTAGTTTATGTTGCATGCAACCCAATTAATTTAATTTAGCTGTGCAACAAGAGTACAACTTCTTACTAGAGGGTACATTTTCAAGCATAGCACCAGGTCAACTGGGCACTGAACTCCCGTTACAGTTAACAGAAACTGCATGTCCAATTCTCTGCAGTAAAACACTGCCCCCTCATCCTCCCCCTACCACCCAAAACAATATCAGCATTGTACAGTGATGTCTAGGCAGAACGTGACCTTATGACTTGACTCAAGTGGTAGTGGGTTGTTGTTTTTTTAAAGTCACACAAGATATGTTCGAAATCATAACTTCTCCAAGGTGAATGTTTAGCTTGACTTGGCACAAGATTCAATTTTTTGGCAATAGCAGTGGATTTCCCCACCTTCTGGTTATGTCTCCTGAGTTGGCTTCAATAAGCCTCCCATACAGATGGCAGAGGCACACCTCTGAACAGGGTGGCTTGAATCTCAGTAAGACACTCTCCTTGCGCTCTCACTGATGTTCAACTCTAGAACATCTCTTTTCTGATTTCCCCCCAGGGCCTATGGCTACGGAAGCCGAGAACACTATTCTCATTTGCACAACGTATTGTGCTAGGGTTAGACATACACCTGATGCACATTCAAAGGCACTCCTCAGATTAAATGTAAGATTCCATTCTCTAGCTTGTCAAAGAAGATGGAACAGTCCCCCTTTCTCACCAAAATCAGAGATGGTGAGTGATATTCACCAAGGGGGTGGGGGGACATATAGTGGGAGGAAGCGAAGGGATAATGAACAAACGTAACTCTTTGCAGAAAATGAAATGACAATGCAGAAACAACAGCAGATGCTATCACATGGTGATGCATAGCCCTTCTGGGATACTGAGTATTTCTAAGGAACATGTTTGAATATGAACGGACCATCTAGGTTCTCATCATCAGTCTCAATGGGGAAAGTAAAGAGAAGCTGCTCATCATGGGCAAGAATAATCCACCGAGGAGTAAGCAATATAAGCATGGTAGGTGCAGTGTTCCTTTGACCATTAGATTCCTTGGAGGAGCAAAACAGTAAGTGCTCTGGGGCGTCCACAATCCAAGGAATAGATGATACATTTCTTCCTTCTTGCTGCACCACTCTCTGAAGAGTTATTACATGGCACTTCTGCTCCCTGAGGTGTTCTCCCATGCATGCACACACAAGCTCGTGCACAGTTATAAACACACACAATCAGAGGAAAAAGAAAAGTGGGTGCCATTTGGTTATCTTCAGTAATAAAGTGCAGGAATAGTCTTTGCTGTATCCCATGTAGCTGTTTAAAAGTGGGTTTTCCTCATACTGACCTTGATCAGCACATTCTAACAAACAAATGAAAGTACCTGGGGGTAAGCTATGTGGGAAAACCCCCTGACATATCTGCAACTGTACTTCTTCAGTGTGGCAAGGGAATCCAATACAGTGAAAGTGCTTTGTACCAACAAGTAAAAATATATTTCTCTGATGCCACCACAGCTGCAGGGATGTGGGTCAGAGCTGCAAGGTTTGCTCTTCCTCCCCACAGCGATTTATAGTTGAGATTTTTCTGTAGCCTTCCATAAGCAAATCCATGCTGTTCTCTGTTCTAAAGGAAGAAGCTGAGAGCACATGAATGGCAGAGAAAAGACTAGAGTCGGAGCCAAAATAATCACTGCTGTTGGTTCTAACATTCAATGTAATTCCACCAGAAATGAGTTTTGGCCCATTATCTCCCAAGGTCGATAAATCGTTACACAAACCTTTCTACTGGCCCTCCAGGTTCAGTCAGTCAAACATAACAAAAGGTGTCTTCATGAAAAGCTTCATGAAGAATGGGACGCCATTGTCCCCAAGTTAACATTATACTCCACAACAAACAGTCATCATTTCCCTGCCTAAGCTTATGGTCACACAAATGCCACTTTAAAAAAATAAATAAATGCATCATACTAAAAAGGCCCCCAAACTGCTAGTGCTAAATGCCATCAAATTATCCTTAGATGAGATAATCATGCTGATCTGACTACGCATGCTAAGTCTTTGGGTTTTTCAAGTCCCCTAATTGGACGTAGCCAGTGAAATAAGTATCTGACAGCGGTTCTTGAACTTTGATACAAGTGTGCTGACCTTCCCATCCTCTATATTCCGTGACAATGCAAGCTATTCACCAAACAAGCAACATCAACAACAGGATTCTCATCAGCCTTATAACACAATCCTCTCATTTCCGTATGCTCCTATAGGATCTCTCAAAGTTTCAAGGCACATGGTCCCTTAGTGTTTGGTATAACACCCATGAACAGCACATGACCTTGGTTCCTTTGGTACCTAATTAGCACTGTGGTGAGGAAACAAGGAGAAAGAGAGGAAAAGAACATAGGACAAAACAGTGATTAAATTTAAGGAGGGGTATGATGTGCATTTTAAGGACAGATTTATATCCTTTTAGAGGAAATTTTCTTGACTTTATAATGTTAATATTCATTCATTTCTGGCCCATTTACATTTTTATCTCACCCTCTCCCAAGTGACCTGAAAATAAGTGGTTTCTAACTGGAGCCTGGAAGCTGCTCTCTTTTCAAGGTGTGCAGGGGTATTTGTATACTTGCTTTAGCTAATTTACACATTCAGTTTCTCCCCAATGGTTTGTGTTCCCCTTGTGTCTTATGTGGCTCTTTTCTCCCATTATTCTGAGGGTGCATTCTGAGTGGGAGATTCCATAGCTGAATTATCCTGTAATATTTTTGCATTATCCATAGGAAATGAGGGACTTATCAGAGAACCTCCTGTGTGACTGGTGAATGGCTGTGATCGTCATCTAGCTATTTGTGAAAGCTGCAAGTTTGGAGGCTGTATCCCTGCCAATCGGTAAAAGGAGTCTGACACACTTGGTTTATTACAAGGCAAGCATGGGAGAGAGTGGAGAGCTGGCTATTTAATAGCCCATCCTTGGATGGGCTAACAGTGGCTTTGAGCTTCTGCTGCAAATCACATGCAGCTGACAACTGTGTCCAGAAAAGGGCTCTGATTGGTCACAGGAACAAGCTCCACCCAGCTTGGGTAACATCAGATAAAGTCATGACATACGGACCAGCAGGAAAGCTTTGGAGCTGGAAAGACTGCCAGATGCTCTTTTGCTCTGAAGAATTCCAATATGATGAAGTTATGAATATTAAAAGCGAATGGTGTTACAATTGTCTGCAGATCTTTACTGTGATTTTTCAAACTGGTAGAGAATTCTCTTTTGGAAGGCTTCACCTCTTTAAGCAAACAACAAGGTGCCTCTTGGCTGGATACAGCTGTACCCCATGTAAAAATGTAGCACCATGTAGGACGATATGAGCTTGGACACCTACAGAGTTTTTCTGATCCACAGAGACAATTCTGAGCATGACTGTGCTGTGTGGTGAATGCTGTACAGAAGTTAGGGGGAATGGTAGACACAGGCTGTGAAAACAGAGGCTAAGCCTCGCTGACAGGAATATTCCGGCTCAGTTCCTTGATCCCATGTAGTATCCTCTTCATGTGGCCCACTTTGGTCACTCCCAGGTCCTAACAGAAAATAAAAAAACTAATCTTAGATCATAAGGAAGCCAGGAAGCCAAACAGCAGCTTAATTTAATCAGCCAACCACAAAAAATAGGATACAGTCCAGGAAGATTAGAAAACTTACATATACAAAACCTCAAACCAAGTACCAAACATCTATCAAGGAGCAGGCTCAAAGCAGTGGCTAGCTGCAACTGCAAACCAAATGGTCAGTCACAGAGGCAAGCTACATGGTTAGCTAGGTCAAACCATGTGCACAGCCAGAAAGGTTCTTATTGATCACAAGAAACAACACAGAGCACACATGAAAATAACATGACCAGTCCTGAATCCCATAGAAACAGTACCCAGCCACTTGTGTGTCATGCATATAAATCATATACATAGATCACGCTCAGGAATCACACTAACCACTTGCCTATCACATTGCTGAATGTGTACACAAAGCATGGTCAGCCATAAATAACAAACGGAAGTCATTAATAATAATCACACACACAAACTCTGTGCGGACCAGACTATTTTAAAGCCATGCAAGTCACAAATTTCTTGCACATGATGACAGCAGTCACATTAAGCTTTCTACCACAGACATACCATCTCCTGTTTAGAAAAGCTGTGCTGGAAAAAGTTGAACAGAGCATGTTTTGACAGGATCCAGTTTTGCCTTCTCAAGGCTACCTATTGGCTACTATGTAGCCAGCAGCACTGCCCAACTATGGTTATGGCTGATTTTTCTTTTTATTAGAAAGCGCACTGATCTGTATATCCTCAAAAATAAACACTCCCCTGATCCCATTTTGCAAAAACTGGACACTTTAATAAAGGGGCTGAGGGGCAGAAGGGCAAGATCTTCCACAGTGTTCAGAAATGAGAGAATCTAGACAGCATCAAGGTGCAGGACTGTACTATAAGAGAGAGCAAAAGGTTTGGACAGCTGGCCAATAGTCTTGTCTGATCTGTCTATGCTAGTTGACCATCAGGGCCATCTGAAGAATTAAATTCAGGAGAGTGTGGGGGAATCAGTTAGACCTGCCCCTTTCCAAATGTTGTGCTGTCATGGCACTAGGAAAAAGGGCAGAAATCCCCTTTGCTTCACCTCATTCCAATGTGGCCATGCCTCTTTCCAAGTGCTGTGATGTAATTGTGTTTGGAAAGGGGGCGTGGCCACATCAGAAAGGACCCAGGGGCCCCTTTGTTTCCGACTCTCCAGTGTGGCCCTGCCCCGGCCTGCCTGAAGGGCTTAGAAGGGGGGGGGAGAGCAGGCAAGAGTCAGGGAGGGGATGCAAAAGCACCCCTTTCCACCCCACTTCCAGCTCCCATGTTGACCACTACAAAATACCAAGTGAGTGACTTAAGAAGGGAGTAAAATGAGGTCACAAGAGGTCATTCCTCTGTCTAAAAGCCACCTGAAATGGAAAACATGTAGGCCAGTTCCAAACACATTCAATACAGGAGGCCATGCGAATGCAGACGGCTAGTTCTGACAAATTGCTCATTAAAGTACCTTGATATCTCTCCGTTCGAGATGTAGGAGTTCAGAACCCTGGACGTCATGCCGGATGAATATATCCTTATACTCACAAAGACTGAGATGCTCAAGCCATGCCGCAACCTCCTCTGTTCCCCAGAGGTGAACTGTCAGAGATGGGAAAGTAGGAGTGCATTGAGTACCCAGAACCCCAGAAGAGAGACAGTGAGAAAGAAGAGAGCACCAAGAACACCAATCACAAGAAAACCCATGGAGAAGGCAAGCAGTACCCACAACCCCAAGGAGGAGGATGACTGACAGCTGAATCTACAATCCCAAAAGAGAAAGAGAAAAGATTAAAATTAAAGCAATTCTCTTAGAGGCTAGGTGCAATGAAACACTGTCTAAGTCAACACTTGTTAACATAACTCTGTTCACACAAAAATCCAGCTCACTAGAAAATCCAGCTGATGTTTCCCTAATAGTAAACGTTCAATATAAGTACTGGCTCTTCAGAGATCTCCTTTATATTCATGGCTCAATAAGTGCTTTATAAACACTCTGGGTGAACTCACATGTAACTTTGCAAAACTTTGATGTCCGCAGGGTCCGGTAAGCTATATAATCAAGTCCTGGATGATCCCTGGATAGCTTTTGTGTGTGAGACACACTGAGTTCCAGTCCCACTTTAAACTCGGATCTGACAAATACATCAGATGTACATGTCAGATCTGAGTTTGAAGTGGGGATGGAAATCAGAGTGCCTCATTCACATGCAACAGTGATCCTGGAATCACCCAAGGCTGTTTATACAGCTTCTGGGGCCTTGTGGACATCAGAGTTACGTGTGAGTTCACCCACTGGTAAAGTCTCCCTCTGATCCTTGAAAGAGGCCATGACCACATACAGCTTTTCACCTTCTCCACTAGCCTCTAAATAAGAGAAAGAGAAACAGAATCCCCACAACCCCAGAGGAGAGAGAAGGAGCCACCCCTCTGTCGTGGAGAGGCACAGAGACAGAGAAGTTAAGTACCCACAATTTCATGGGAGAGAGAACAGAGTACACTTAATCCCACAGAACAAGTAGTACTTCCAAAAATGAGAGACAGAAAGCCTTTATAGGTAGACTATAAACCAAAAATCAGCTAACTTAATTGGAGAGTAAGTGTTCTGATACCACTGTCAATCTGTTGATTTCATAGGCCAGTTTTTAATCATACTGACCAATAGAATTAGAGCTCAGGGTGCACCTGTGATAATGCAGGATTCCCCAGCCATGAGACTTGATTAAAGCCTGGAGGTAAATCAATGACAGAATCATCATTAACCACATCAGGGAGTATTAGGAAAGGGAGAACTGGAGTTATGCAGACTTGGGCCCCACGGTCATTTTGATATCTAAAATCTTAAAACCTTGCCCCTGGCCCTCGCATATTATCTCAGACAACTGTTATGTCTTGGTAGGTCTCCTCACAGGGTGTCCCCAGTTTCTATCTGGGTACAGAGATGTTAATAGTTCCAAAGGGAAAATAGCAAATGAGTAACTTTGCTATGTGAAAAAGAAAGACTTTCAACGGAATAGAAGTAACACAGACATTAAGAGAAAAGGAAGAGATGAACACAGACAGCCAAAAGTGGGGCACAGAGAGAGAGAGAGTGAGTGAGGGAGAGAGCGTGCGCACAAGCGCACACATCAGAGACAGAGGAATACACAGACAGGTGGTACCCGGCAGTCCAAGGCTGCTACGAGTCTCCTTATTCTTGTTGTTTTTCTCTTTTTTAAACTTGGTCACCAATCGGAATTTACCACTGCGGCTGCGTTTTGAATAATCCATCATCTGGTTCTGTGGATAAATGTGGGAAAACCATATTGTAAGTGACCTGCTGGTTTCAAATGCACATAAACCGACAACTCTCTCAACTGTCCTGGACTGGGCGGGACAGCACAGGATGCAGCTATTTTTAGCTGCTGACCTGTCTGCCCCACCCAGCACTTTAAATGTCTCAAATTCTGACTCCCCGTGTGGCTCAACCTGAGCCTCTGTCCCAGGGCCAGCGCTGCAGGGAATAAGGGTTGTGGTGACCCATTGTAGCTTGAGTGAGCAAGTGGTGCAGTGCGCACAAGGAACCTGCAGGGGGAGATGGTGGTGTGGTGCCATGGATGGAATGCAAAGGAAGGAGGGGGTGGAGCTAGACAGGCTGGAGCTACATGGACTTTTAGACACAGGTGTGTGACTCGTGCTTTGTTGCTGCTGCCAGCCGCTCTCTCTGCCTGGGTCAGGTAAAAAGGAGCAGGGAAGGGAGGAGGGAGAATTGTGCACTGGGGAGAAGGGGGATCAGGTAAAAAAGAGCAGGTGTGGGAGAGGACTGTACACTGGGGAGAGGGATCAGGGAAAAAGGACAGTGGTTGGGGGGTAGGATTGTGTATTGGGGAGGGGAGAGGTGAAGTGGGGGAAGGGGGTAGGACGGAGGGGGAAAAGGGAACAGGGAGGTAAGTGGGGTGGGAGGCAAGGGGAGGAAACAAAAATTGGTCACCTACCCCAGTGAATTTGTTTCTCTTCGTTCCACCTGTCGGTGCTCCGCACGGGTAGCTCTGCGTATGGCCGACAGGAGGCAGAAGAAGAAAAAACCTCCTGTGCATGCGTGGAGCTGCCCTCAGTCGATAACCAAGCTGAGGGCCGAATTGCGAATCCTGTAATACTTATGTACAATCATTAGAGTGTGCCCTTTCCCCTTTGGAATTACTGGGCTAACTGAACTGTTGAACTTAATAACCATCTAAACAGTTAATGAACTAATTGTAACTGACAATCCCTACAGACTCACTCCCCTTAAATTTTAATGCTGTTTGGCAGGGAGGGCCGGAGCACTGACAGGTGGAACGAAGAGAAACAAATTCACCGAGGTAGGTGACCAATTTTTGTTTCTCCTTCTGCCCCCTGTCAGTGCTCCGCACGGGACGTACCCGAGCTCCAATTATGGGTGGGAACAAACAGCCCTGGAAACAAACAGCCCTAAGACCCTCCTGCCAAATTACGCATCTGCGAACTTGTAGAAATCTAATTTATAATGTTTTACGAAAGTATGCAGGGAGGACCAAGTTGCCGCCCTGCAAATTTCGTCATACGACGCCCTTGCCTTAAAGGCATACAATGTAGCAGCACCTCTAACAGAGTGCGCCCAGATTTGCAAGGGTGGTACTTTATTCTTTGCCTTATAGGCTTCTACGATGGCTTGTTTAAGCCATTTTGATATTAAGGCTTTTGAGGCCTTCCTACCCCCATAGCTAGGTCTGATATTAATAAAGAGGGCCGATGTTGACCTCAAGGTCTGGGTCCTCCTAATGTAGATTTTCAAGGCTCTCCTAACATCTAGGGTATGCCATATTTTTTCCTTGGCATGCACCGGATTGGGGCAGAACGATGGTAGGATTAGTTCCTGCGCCCTATGGAAGGTTGAGTTCACTTTTGGGATGAAGGCCTCATCAACCCTTAGAGTAACCGTCTGGTCCCCAAAGGAGCAATAGTTGTCATCCATAGACAAGGCTCCCAATTCCGAAACCCTGCGGGCCGATGTCACTGCCACTAAGAACACCACCTTAAGGGTCAGCATATATAATGAATGGGGCTCTAGTAAGAGCATCTAGGACGAGACTGAGGCTCCATGAGGGACATCTATGAATTACTGGAGGGCAGATGTTATGAGCTGCTCGTAAAAATTGTCTTATATGCTTATGGGGAAAAACTCTCTTATTAGAGGTTGCTTGTAAGACTGAAGCAATAGCCGCCGACTGGCGAGCTAGCGTGCTTGGTCTTAGTCCTTTCTCCAATCCTTCCTGGAGGAATTGAAGGATTACGTTCACCCCTGCCTTAGAGGGATCTAATTCTCTTTCCCCTGCCCACCTGGCAAAAGACCTCCAGGTAGCTTTATAAGCTCGTCTGGTGGCTGGGCGTCTAGCCTGCTGCAACATGGCTAGGACTGCCTCTGAATAACCCTGGGCCCTTAGAGCTGCGCGCTCAAGAGCCACGCTGTCAGATTTAGGGTGCGAAGGTTGTCGCACCGAAGGGGGCCTTGCAACAATAGATCCTGTCTCAATGGGAGTTGCATTGGGCTGGCCTGACTTAACTGCACTAGATCTGAGAACCAGGGCCTCCTCGGCCACCATGGTGCCACGAAGATGACCTGGGCCCTTTCCCTGATCAGCTTGGCTATTATCCTCGCTATGAGGGGAAACGGGGGAAATGCGGAGAGAAGGCCTCCCGGCCAACTCTGATTGAGGGCATCCACTGCCTGCGCTCTTTCGTCTGCTGTCATTGCCATGTATTCGGGTAGCTGAGCATTTCTCCTGCTCACGAACAAGTCCATCACTGGCTGTCCGAAGTGCTGTGTCAGGGATTGAAATAAGTCTGGGTGTTGTCCGGCCCCTTGATGTGTAGGGCCTTCAAGGAACTTAGATTGTTCTGTGCCCAAGTGAAAAGTTTCACCACTTCGCGCTGAAGTGCAATGGCCCTGGACCCTTCTTGATGGCTGACGCATGCTTTTGTCGAAATGTTGTCTGTGTAGACCAGGACGTGGGCAGGTCCTATGAGGTGGCTCAGTTGTTGGAGTGCCAGACGAATTGCTCTGAGTTCCAACACATTGATGTTTTGGCTGGTGTCCGACTGGGACCATAGCCCCTGTACTGATGTGGATCCCATCTGGGCACCCCATCCCGTCAGACTGGCGTCCGTGGTGATGGTCACGCGGTTTGGTTCGGCTAAGGGCACTCCCGTCCTGAAGGTTCCTGGGTCTGACCACCAGGACATTGATCTCCTGAATCCTCGTGGAATGATGACCCACGGATTGAGACCTCTGGTAAGTTCTAGTTGCATAGGTCTGAGCAGCTGCTGCAAGGGGCGAAGGTGGAATCGCGCCCACTGTACTTGCTTTGTGTAAGATATCAATAGACCCAACAGTTGAGCTAGGTACTTCAGCCTTGCTCGCTGTTTGTATCTTAGGCTCTGGAGCATGGCTCTGATGCGCTGCTGTCTGGCTGCTGGGATGTATACATTGCCTGAGGTGGTATCTATGAGTAGCCCTAAGTGCTCCAGCTTGTTGTTTGGAACTAGGTGGCTCTTTTCCCTGTTCACCAGGAATCCTTGGTTCTCGAGGTATGCAATGGTCTTGTGTACATCCCTCTGGAGTTTCTCTTGAGAGTTTGCCCGTATGAGAAGATCGTCTAAGTAGGGGTACAGGTGAACCCCATCCTTTTGGAGATTCGCTACTAAGGGTATCAGGATTTTTGTGAACGTCCTCGGTGCGGACGACAGTCCGAACGGGAGTGCTTGAAACTGGTAGTGTTGTCCCTGATAACAGAAGCGAAGGTACATCCGGTGTGAGGAGCATATTGGGATGTGTAGATATGCAGCCCTGAGGTCTCGAGATGCCAGCCAATCCTGGCTTCTGATGGCCTGACAGATGGATGTCACTGTCTCCATCTTGAAGCGGTGGTATCGGACCGACTTGTTCAGTCTCTTGAGATCTAATACTGCTCTCCAGCCACCTGACTTCTTGGGGACAAGGAATAAGGTATAGTCCCAGTTTCCTTTGTTCTGTGAGTACTGGCTCTATGGCTCTGATTGTCAAGAGCCTTTGTATCTCCCCCAGCATCGCAGTGTGTTTGTGATGGTTTGCTGATCTTGGGGACATGATGAACTCCTGAGCGGGGGAACTTTTTAGATCGATGTGGTACCCGTTCTTGATGCATTCTAGAACCCAGGTGTTGGAGACTGACTGCTCCCAGGTTGTTAAGAAAGGCTACAGCCTGCCTCCCACCTCCCAGGTTGTTAAGAAAGGCTACAGCCTGCCTCCCACCTCCGCTGGTTCTGGATAGTCATGCCTCCGTTTTTCTTTGGGCTTGTGGGAAGGCTTTCTGTCTCTGTTGTCTGAAGCCCTGAGCCTTACCTCCCCTTCTGGGGTTAAATCGGTTAGACTGGTCAAATCTAGATTGGCCCTGTGTCTTCTGAATATGCCATAGTTGGCCGCAGAGGCTCCTCTAGGTTTATATGTAGGGGTCCGAAAAAGATTCTTTTTACTCCCCATATGTTGTTGTGTCTTTTGTTTTGTTTTATCGTTTGCATCTGCCAAGACGGTGTCTAGGTAGATACCAAACAGTTTAAATCCCTTATAGGGGGCTGCCGCGAGCAGGTTCTTTGCGGCTGCATCCCCTTGCCACGACCGCAGCCACAGCTTACATTGGGCTGCCACCGAGGATGCTACCGATCTGGCCGCCCATAGCATAGAATCAGTGGTGGAGTCTGCCAGGAAGGCGGTAGCTAAATTGATTCTGGCTGCCAGGATCTGTGCCCTGCTATCAGAGATATGAGCGTTCTGGGCCTCTTAGGTCCAGGCTAGTAAGGCTCTAGCCACATAGGAAGATACCACACTCACTCTCAGAGAGGTGGCTTAGTAGTCTAAGCCCCTCCTGAGGGATGACTCTATCCCCGTCAGTGGCATCCTTTGGGAAGCAATCCCCTTCTGTGGGGAATACCGTTTGTTTTGCCAAGGAGACTGCTGCTGCGTCTATCTTGTTTTTTTTTAACAAGGGGTCTTTCTTGCGAGATAGCGAGTAAAGGGCAGTTTGGATCTTGTTCATCCTTTGGTTCCTTTCAGGTTGTTTCCATTCACCTAATATCAGCTTCTCAAAAGCTTTATCTAAGGGCACCCCCATTTCCTTGCCGTGATAGGATGGCAGGTACTCCCACTCCTCCTCTTCCTGAGAGTCAGAGGTGGCCTCTTTTAGGGGTTTCTCTATTATTTTGAGAGTCTTGGTGACTTGAGACATGAATTCACTCCTGCATGACAGGGGGAACTTTCTTTCTCTGTCTCTGGGATCCTGCACCTCCTGTGGAGGTGAGTCCTCAAAGTCTTCCCACTCCTGCCTTGACTCGTGGTCAGATTCTGAATCCAGGCCTGCGTGAGAGGCCTCTCTCGCTCTTTTTGAGTGTGACTCACCTCCACTCTCCTCAGCCGAGGAGTGAGGAGATCTAAGTAGCCTAGCCATGGAGCCCCCTGGTGGCCTTTTAGTTTTCTTTGTCTTGCCTGAGGCTTTTCCTGCCTTAGGCTGTGTGGCGGGGGGAGGGGCAGGCCTGCTGTCTCCCTTGCCCTATAGTTCCCATAGCCGGTCCAGGGAATGTTGGATTCGTGTCATGGCTGAGGCGAGGGAAGCTATGTCTGCGGGGGAATCCCCCTGCACTGGGGCTGCTGGGGCTGACTGCCCTGTTGCCTCCCTCAGTTACTGCTTCCATTGTCCCTTGGGGGATGCCCATATGGGAGCAGGGGCAGTAGCAAGGAGAAGCACGGGCTGCAGTGCTATTGGAGGCCGCCGCTTGTCCTTCTGTGCCGGCGGGCAAAGCTGCAGGTTGCCGGGGCACTGAGTAGGGGAGCAGGAGAGGAAGGAAGTGGATTATAGCGCTGCAAGGCGCCTCTCTCTCTGTTTGGGCCGGTGGGATAGGCGCGCGGCCCCTCAGGGCTCTACTCACTATTGCCGTTGAGGGCTGCTGGGCACGTTGTGCGGCGCCCATCCGGTTACAAAGAGGTGGAGGAAGCGAGCTCTGATCCTTCAGGTTCCCCGGTTCCCAGGCACTTTGCGTGGCAACCCTGAGGATTCCTCTCCACCTTTCTCAGCTCCCTGGTTCCCGGGCACTTTGCGCGGCAACGCTAGGGAGAGGCGGGAGGGGGAGGGTGTTTCAAGTTTCCCCCGCGCCCGCTTGTGCTGCAGCCCTGGTCTCCTTCGGGCGCACGCTGTTGATTTTCCTTTTCTTTAAGGTTTTGTTTTGTTTAACGTCCTCTTCTTCTATTGTTTTTTTGTTTTTTTTTAGATTGGTGAAGCCGAGAACACGTCCTATCGGCCAAAGGCAGACGAGAAGACTGAGTGACTGAGGGCAGCTCCACGCATGTGCAGGAGTTTTTTTCTTCTTCTGCCTCCTGTCGGTAATACGCAGAGCTACCCGTGCGGAGCACTGACAGGGGGCAGAAGGAGAACCAGTGGGGGAAAAAGGGGCAGGGAACAAGGGCAGCCCAGCAGTAAGGGATGAGGGAGGGGGTAAGGGGAAAGGGCTCAGGGGGCAAGGGCAGCAGGAGCTGTGAGGAAGGGGGCAGGAACAGGAGAGGAGGGAACAGAAAGGGAGGAGGAGAAGTGAGTGGCAAGAAGGAGGGATGTGGTTGGGAGAGGTCTTGCGTTGGACTTTGGGGCCTTTTGTGATATGAACTCTCTCTCCTCCTGGACTTTGGGGGTGGGCGGTGGCTGTTGTGATGCGAACTCTCTCCCCCCTTGGACTTTGGGTGCTGTTGTGCTATGAACTCGTTCCCTTCACCTTTTTTTTTGAGAATTGTCATTTCAGAGTCAAATGTTTATATAAACTCATACAAATTAGCATATGAAAATTATGTGCAAATGATATCCCCCTTTCTGAGTGTTGCTTCCTCTCTTTGCTGAGTCCAGGGGTTGAGAGGTTTGCAAACCAATCAAGCACCAGTTAGGGCAGATAGCTCTTGCAAAGCAGGAAGGGATTCCATCTCATTAGCTTCTTCAGATCAGACAGGAAAAGAAGAGCTGATCACGCCCTCCCGTAGTCTAAGGCTCGCTGCCAGAAAGTTACCTCAAGTATCCTACAGAGGAGAACTAATTGCTCCTGTTACTCTGGGCAACAGACTCAGGAAACAACTGATACAAGAGGAGCTAAGACGGCTACAAAAGAAGCAAAACAAAGCTACTAGGGAAGGAGTTCTGCTCCTGTCTTTGGGAGTTACCTCTTCATCACCAGGCTCCATGAGCTGCCACAGCCAGGGAATGTCTGCTAGTTTCCTCAGCTGAAGGTCCGTATCTGTCAGGGCTGCTAGGAGCTGCTCCTTCTGTGGGGGATCCAACTGCTGCACCAAAGACAGAAGCAGAGGCATGCACAGTTAACAGCTGCAAGATAGAGAATTCCCAGCCAGGAAACACCTAGTTAATTACAATGTTTCTCCTTTTAAAAAGAAGCACATATCAAGCTATTCCCATCTAGATAGTTATTAAATTTCACCCCCTCTACGAGTTGCAGTTCTGAGCTATCAAGCCTGATTCCATATTGTCAAACATAAGAAGGTTACAAAATGAAGTACACAATTTGGACAGCCTGGATATGGGAGGAAAGGTAGTCAGAGACAAGGTCAGGATGAAGGAGGAGTTTGTTCTCAGCAGCGATAAAGAACGAGGAGAAGAACAGAAAAGCCCACAAGCGCCCCGATTCCTAGTTTTTTCTTACCAGTGCCATCTTGCCAGACAGGAGCAGCTCTGTCTCATTATGCAGGGCTTTAACATTATTCACCAGCTCTACAACAAGGATGCAGTTCAGGCCCTGTGGAAAATCAACAAGTTTACGGGCTGGAAATCACAAAAGCCAAGCAATCAGGGGCAAGGAAACAAACATGACTCAGTAAGACAAAGGAACTGTTAGTAACTAAACAGTGGAAAACAAGGAAACTGACCTCTGTGGATTTAGATTTAGCGTATACTTTGTCCATAGATTTGGAGCTAGCGTTGACTGCATGAGCAAGTTCCTGCTCCATACCTTGGTAGGACTGGGCTATTTCCCGAATGCTGTGGAGAGAAACATGGGCTAAGTCAGCTGATCCCCACGCAAGAATCTCTTCTCTGGCTGGTCATCCTATTCCGATAAACATTTTGGAGTTATAAAACCATGAATACAGCTGGCAGAACTCATCTGGGTACAAGTGACCTGACCCCTGGCACAGTAGGGTAGTTCTAGTCAAGGTGTTCTAGTCTAATCCCGGATTAGGCAAGCCAAGCCAGACCTCTTCAATACAGCCTAATTAAAGTACATCACCCTATACCTGGAACACATTGTTGGATCTTTAAAGTCACTAAACTAACTACATCATCTGGCTTCTTACACAATTTTTTTTAAAATGCATATTTATAAGACATCATTACACAACTTAAAAATGCAGGACTTGAAACTGTACCTGTAGGTGGTGTTGCTGCAAACTAGGGCACTGCTAGGATATTTTCCAGGCACAGACAAGGAGCGTAGCCATGTTGAAAGGGGCAGGACTCTTCCTCTCCCTTTCTAACATGGCCTCATGTGGAGCGTCATGATGCTCCAAAAGGGGCAGGACCATATCAGAAAGGAGCAAGAGAGTCTCTATGCCCTGCTCCTTTCCAACATGGTCACACCCCTTATGGGACATTATGAGGTGGTGCTCCACTGGGGTTGGGACAGGGCCAGTGCTCCCCTCCTCCAAGCGCTGATGTCTGCAAACAGAATTGTGATTTTAGGTGCACATGGTATGTTCCGGAAAACCTCTGTAGTGTTTCTCTCAGCACATGGTTTCTTACATAGGTTAAAAACAGATGTGACTGCGCCATGGCAGCAACCTGACCCAGCTCAGGAAGCCGCTGTGGACACGGTCTGGGTCAGGCCATGCAACAAACATTCACACGGTCAGAGCCCGGGGGCGGGGAGATGCACAACTAAGCTAAACATATGCACCTGTAATTTCTGAGCTTCTTTAGTGTATTCCTGTCTCTGCGTTCCCCTCCCTTCCCTTGCCCATTCTAGACTGTTCACCCCCTCAGGGCAGGGACCTGTCTCTAGTAACAACTGTTTAGTGCTAGGCACAGTGCTGGTGCTATATCAACAAAGTAATCACCAACGCTTACTCATGCCAAACGAGAATTTGCTCCCCAGTGACCCAGAACTTTTTGTAGCTTTAAATTTTAGAAGGGCTAAGGCAGGGCACAAGAGTAAGTGCCTGTCTGCTTTGTGCTGTGCGATTACCATGTACACTGCAGGAAAGGAAGAGAGAATAGCAAGCGGTGTTGAAAGAGGAAGAGAGTGTAACAATAAACCCGAAACTTAAAAGCCAGTGGTGGGTTTAATCTTCTCCACCTGAACCCAAGGAAGAAAGACAGACACAAATCCCACCTGTGAACCAGTGCTCCTGCTGCTTGACAAAACTGGTTGATCTGGGGAGACTCTTCTTCAGACATGATCTCTGGGTGCAGGGAAAAAGAAGAGGGCCGGGGCAACTCACACTTCTGTTTGTCCTCCCAGGACTTTAAGGTGTTCTCAAATGCCTAGAAACACAGGAAACAGTTGCTTGCACTAATAATGAGGCCCATGAAGAAAGCATTACATTGAATCAGTCTATGTACAGGACATGCCTGCGCCTTTATGGTTATATGTTGTACACTCTGTGAATATCTCTGCATAAATATTAACACACTGCACTTCTTTCTGGAATACACATGGTGTTAAAAGGCACACTACACAGAGTACCCTTTTGGTGCATACAGTGTATTGGAAAGTTACTCTTACCCTGTCTCTGGTTAACGTTTGTGCCCTGTTCTTATGAACAATCCAAATATATCCTGGGGGTTGGATCCAGGCCTCCCCATCCACTTGCACAGGAACACCCTCATCTCCCAGGATTGCTATCTTCACTGTCCGGCACTGCAAGGAAGTTACATGTTAAAAGTGTTCTAAAATCACATTTCCCACAAGACAAAGCATGTCCGATAGGTTTTCTTCAAAAATGCTTCTTTATATTCCGGAGACAGATTTAATTATTATTATAATAATACTTTTATTTTTATACAGCAACCTCCACCAGATGGCGCACTGAGTGCTTTACAACAAAAATACACAATATAAAATTCATTTAAAACATAAATCTTTATAAAACAATTTAAATGGGTAAGGTAAAGAAGAAGGAAAAACACATTAAGGGGAACTAACAGTGGATCCTAAAATCCCCTGCAGAATAAATAAGTCTTCAGGTGCTTTTTAAAGGTCAGGAGGGAGGAACCGAAACGGACATCTGGGGAGAACGAGTTCCACACTGAGGGGTCTGCCACAGTAAAGGTGCAATTGCCTGCCAACTTAAGGTGCAATGGTAGAATCCCCAAACAGTGGGTGGCTTCTGAGCACAGATAACCATCAGCACAAGATTCAAGAAGGAGGTCTCAAATATAGCCAGGGTCTATACTAGAGCTGAAACTCAGCACTCAATTTCATTCGGAATTCACCAAGAATCACGGTACTCGGTTCTGAATTTCCAAGTTTCCGAGAACCAAGGCAAGTACTCAGAGACTTTGGAACCTTCGATCGAGTAATGGAGGCGCCACAAATTCTCTATTGTCCAAGGTGCTGAAAATTGCTTACAGATTGCCCCTTTTTCTCCTCAGCATGTATCTGAACCATTAATTTGCATGCAAGGGGCTAGAGTTGGCTCTAATTTGCATGCAACCATGACTAGCCCTTTGCAATGAAATTAGTGGTTCAGATACATGCTGGGGAGGAAAAGGGGCAATTTGTAAGCAATTTTCAGCTCCTTGGACAATAAAGAATTTGCTTCCCTGGGGAAACAAGGGATTCTGACAATTGAAAAAGAGACTTGGGCTGTTATTGAATTTTTGGGTCACTCACCATGACCTGAAAAGATAGCGGGCATATTGCCCTCCAACCTGCTAACACTGTTTTTACAATCTGTCCTTTTTGAAAATCACCACTTTAAGGAGAGGAAAACTTCACTACTGCACTTCTGGCAAGCTCCACATTGGACTTTCCCACAATGTGAGTTTAATTATTTAAGTGTTTCCGAGTTTCTGTGATTCTGAGGTCTGAGGATTTCCAAGTTCCAATTTCTGGGTCCTTGGAAAAAGTTCTGACTGAAGTCCCAGTACTCGGAACCTTGGAAATTTCAACTAGGACTTGGATCACATATTTGGTCCAGCCCTACACGGTTCAGGGCCTTGAAAACTAACGGTGCAATCTTAAATTCAGGCCACTGCTCTACAGGTAACCAATCCAGAGAACGCAGGGTGGGCATACTGCCCAAACCAGTAAGCAGCTGCATTCTGAACAAGCTGCAAATCATGGAGATGCACCCTGGCAGCTCATAGAAAAGGGAATTACAATGATCAAACCTTATGGTCGCCAGGGCATGGGCCACTGTGGCAAGGTCAGTCTGTGATAAGGGTATAGGCTTATGCAAACCGTGTAGCTGAAAAAAAACACATATTTGAACCACATCCAATAATACCCCTGAAGAGTTGTATGTATATGTTGAACAACATGGGCAAAAGTATAGAACCTTAGGGAATGCCACATTTCAAGTGTCTTGGGGATGATGCATAACCATCCATCACCATTGCTCCACTCTTCTGGGTATGACTGAAACCACGGACTGGCAGTTCCTGTCACACCAGTGATGTCCCTCAGCTGCCAAATGGTCAATCATATTGAATGCTGTTATGAGGTCCATCATGACCAAAATGGCCAGCTATCCTTAATCTAAGATCATCAGCAGATCATGCATCACCCTGACAAATGCTGTCTCTACCCCGTGGAAAGGACAGAACCCAGGCTGGAGTTTCCTCATATTACTGGAGTCCAGATGCTTCTGCAGCTGTACTGCCATAGCTTTCTCAATGCTGCAACTGCCAGCTTTCCCTACATCATTTAGTCCTGCCCCTCACAGCAACTCCCACATGCAAAGCTTGGTGTACCATGTCCCACTGGATCAGTCCATTCAAACAAAACAAGCAAGAAGCACATTGCAGACTTCATCCTTTAGCATATTCTCTTGGAGTGGAGGAGAGCTGAGTTAGGCTTGCTGGCAAGCTCTCAAAAGCATCCCATACCTGTGCAATCCGGTGATGCTGTAGGTTAATCACCCGTGAGACCGCCATCTGCATGCTGCCAAACACTGCCACCACTTCCAAGATCTTGTCATCAAAAGAGGGGGCTGTAAACGTCTAGATGGAAAGGGAGATACTGAAATTCGAATGCCGTTGCTTTGTGTTACAAAAGCTTCCTTTGCTGCTTGCGGATGGAAGCTAGATTTTCAATTTTCACCTATGCTATTTATTCTCTGTAATAGGAGTCTACCAGCTGGAAGTTGCCAGCAGCTTGTGAACTACTTGTAGATTGCAGAAAGCCCAAGGTTCAGGATCACATTGCCAGGAGTAATAGCTTGAGGAACTGGCACTTCCCTTCCTGAGGCAGCTGACCTTCACCGGGCCTCAGGGGGCACCAGTGCCTCCTGTTTTCTCTGCTGACTTCCACTCTGAATAATATCACAAAAAACTGCATGACACAATTTTGTAATTTTTTGCCAATTTATGCAAACCCTCCAAATCTACTGATTTTAGTACCTCCATTGTTCATGCTGCTAGGGGTGGTAGCTCATGGCATGCTTTTCAGATTAAAAGTAGATCACAACCTGAAACGCTGGTTACTCCTGATCTAGAGCATGAGCAAAGGGGTTGCAAGTTGGGAGTTCTGCAGTTCTTTAGGCAGGAGCAAAAGCAACCTCAAGCTTCCCAGCAAATTACCAAAGGCAGGTTTCCAGGGAATTCCAGAGGCTCTCACACTGATGAAGTTTGAATTTTGAGCAGCTAGTACATTGTTAAAACAAAACAGAACAATCCTCATTTGAGGTCACCAGCAGATGTCCTTTGGAAACAAAGTAGAAGAAATAAGCCTGCCATGTTGTCAACTTCAACTTGTCAACTCACATCATCTTCCTTGGTGCCTCCCCAGAAGTTGGTACCTCCTGCATAGCTGGGGATGTTGAGGACAGCAATTCCCTGGAGACTGGGCAAAGGAATTGGACGCCCATCACACTGCACAATGGCAAGAGAAGAGAAACAGCTATCACATTTATAACATCAGAGGGGTTAGCAGTCAAGGACCATGTTCACTATAGATTTTCTATTGACACCAATGGGGGAAATGTTATTAGCAATCTATAATTTTAAAGCCTCACTCATTACTGGTTACTCCAGTAACTGAACAGATAAGACAACTGCTCAATTATTGTCAAGGGCACACTCACTGGATTGGCACTCAAGTGCACTGACTGAATAACTAGAGTTGCCAGGACTGCATGTTATCACTACACTGGAAAATAATGCTACTTAGCACTATTAACTAACCTAATTAGCCAATCAGTAGAAACACAAACTCTCAAGTTTACAGCTGACATGATCTTATGCAAATAGTCTTAGTTCATGCCAAGCACTTAGCTGCAACGAACACCCAGGAAGTGAATACATTTTCTAACATGGTGTAATTTCACTGGGTAGACAAGGCCTTAATGTGTGCAGAAAAAACCTATTCAAACAGGTTGGAAGCTGAGATTCTCTAATAGAGCAGTGAGGAAGGAAGCCCACGGCTGAAAGAGGGAAGAATGAAAACAGTCCTCAGGCATCAAGTTAGGGGGTGATTCATGATGATTGAAGATGTAAGTAGTGCTTTACGTTTGCAGTTGGAAAAAGTGACAAAAGATTGCTAACATAAATATCCCAAACAAAAGCCCTAGATCTGAGAAGATTACTGTGGGGGAAAAGGGGAGAGCAGGATTAAAGAGAGAGAAAAAGCCAGAGCCCTATTCTTCCTTACCTCTAGCAAGACTTTCTGCTCCAAGTTCTTGTATGTTCTGTGCAGCAGCTCCTTAGTCCCCAACACACCATACCACATCATGTTCTTAGTACGACTCCTGAGAGGGAAAAGGAAGAAAAAAGAGATAGTAGTTCAGGAAAGGCTCTGTAATGCACCCTTTCATACGGAAAGAAATAAACACTGAAGCATCTCATCCATCTCTTTTAAAAACAAGAGCCCTTTCATTTTTGGGGGAAGAAATGAATAGAAATTGACACATTTTTACTCTGAAAAGAATGGATGTGAAAAAATGAAACTGTAATCCAGGGATGATCCAGTAATATGATCATGGATTTGCAGGCATTCCCAAGGGATATATGAATACACTGTCATTCACCAAACCCCATCCCTTCTCTCTCTCTCACTCTCCCTCCCCGCCCCATTGTGCTGAAGGCTTCCCCCCTAAGGTGTTGCTGAGTGCTGCTTCCTCAGGACAGAGGCTGCTTGAAGGACTGTCTTTACAGAGCTGTTCTAAAGGCCCTGTCTGTAACAGTTTTGTAAGGCTGGATGGTATAAGCAAGGGGTGAGGTCCATCATGCGCTTCCCCATAGCATTTTAAATTAGAATACAGCACTCCAATAGCGACAGCAGGCATAGGAGACACTGGGGGTTAATGAACGAGATGGTAGCCCACATCAGGTGGATGTCCACCTGCTTGTTTATTAGGTGTTTGCCCCCACTCACCACCCACCGTACATGCAGTCTCCACTCATAGCGGGTTCTGGAGCATGCAAAGCCTGCTGCATGGGTGAATGCGGACTAATGTGCACCCACATGTTCGTGTCCCATCAATTAGGTTGCATGCAGCATTGTATGCATACAGGTCCACCAGCACCACAGAATTGCAGGTTAAAACCTGCAAGGAATGACTATTTCTGGTCCCTCTCTCCACTCTTGCTGGCGCACACGTAACATCTGCCTTAAAAGTCAACGTGCCATTTTCAAACATGTGTTCTCTCAGATTGTCCCGTGGTTGGCAGAACATGCCTGACACTTGCTCTTTCCCAGCTGTTGTATTCGGAGGAATGACTTGCAGAGGATTACCCATCACTGGGTTCATGACTAATACTGACAGCCAGGCAACAATCAGCACCGCTTTCACCACCGTGCCATCGCAGTTGCTCTATGCCTACTGATCCACTTGCCAACACTGCATTCCTTGCACCGAGGAAGAGGCCACGATCTTCATCACTCTGTGGGGGGAGCAAGAGGTACAATATGCCCTAGTGAAGTGCTATAGGAACGAGATGGTCTTCCAGGAGATCTTGGTCCAAATGGCGCATCAGGGCTACACCCAGGATACAAACCAAAGCTGGCAGTGGGCCAAGGACTTGAGGAGAGACTACATCTCCATACTAGGACCTCCTGGACCGGTTCTTACACATGGATTGGAGCCATTGTTGCATCCTGCCTGAATGGCTGCACCTTTGACAAGGGCCAGAAGCAGGTAAATATGGCTCCTCAATGCCTGCTCCCACTGCAACTGCTCTTGCTACAAAACCTGTGACTGCTGGCAGATTCCTCCATGCTTGTCCCTTCCCCAGAGCCGACACAGACACTGTGACTCATGGTATATGGCCTCGAGTTTCAGAGCACATCCTTATTCAAGGAACCACCGGAGGTTCTTATTGAGGGCATGGAGGACCTGGATGCCACCTTTGAAGGTGGTGGTGGCGGCAACAAGTTAATGCACCGGGAAAAGGGGGGGGGGAAAAGAGTAGTTTGCGGTTATACTCAGCTGCATGATAAAGGTTTCCATTTATTGTTATTGAATTATGTGGGGTTTTTTTTAGATGGCCAGGAGAGCACGGAGAAGCAGCAGGAAAATCCATGGGAAACAGCTCCACCAGATGGGAATAGCAGGAGTGGGATGTGGGTGGCAAGGCACCATGGTGGACCGGTGTGGGGGAAATCACCATGTTGAGTCTGCAGGTTGTTGCTGTTGTAAGCCAATATGGCGGGTGGGGGTGCAGGGATGGGGAGATGGCATGTATGGCAGTGCTTGATTTCTGTACGATTTCATGCCTCTACAGTGATCATGGGAGAACTGTGTGGTGCTGGGATCCTGCCAAAGCAACAGCCCCAACAGCTGCACAGGCCAGATATTTCTGCTTCCCTTCAGGCAGGCCAAAGGCTGTAAATTGGGAGGACAGGGGCTGAAACACCGGGGCAGGAAGGTAGGTGGGAATGGTCTGAACTAGTGGATTTCCTTGTTATGGATCTGCCAGCACAATGGGCCCAGATGGAACCTCCTGCCACAAGCGTCCAGTGGAACCAGGATCTGCGGGTCCACAACCAGTGGCGCAGGGAGGATTCTGCAAGGAAGCTGCTTGGGAACACCATGTGGTGGGCAGATGAGATCTGGGATGGATTAAAGGCATGGTCAGGGAGCATAGGCAGGTGGTGCGGCAGAACACTACAGAACGCAAGTCAAGACCTTTACTACGGAGGCCCATCTGGACTGTCGGTGGAAGGACAGGCACTGGGCCTACCTCTGGCAGCAGTTTGAGTAGTTGGACAGTATAATGAAGTGGGCAAGCAAGAAGATGTCTGAGATGTAGGCACAGACTCAAAGCAGCCTGTCCCAGTCCATTAGTCTCCAGACCTCCCAGCTTGCGCATGTTGCTGCCATGACTGCGAGCACTGTTGCTTGGTGGCAGGCGTCATATCCCAACCCCTACCGGTCATTCATGCCCCACTTAGAACCCAACCACCCACCCTGGTTTCCCCAGCAATCCAACACCCTCAGGAAAAGCATCCAAGTCCTCTAGGCCCACTAGGATTACTGTTTCTTCCTGGGGCTGCTCTCCAGGCCCACCCCCAAGATCTCTCTTCCTTCTGCACCCCCAGACCCCTCCTGGCTGGTGGTGCTGCTCCTTTGGAGAATTATTCCTGAGCTCAGTCCCACTCTGCAGCTGGTTCTGATGGCTAGAGGAGACCTCACCCCTGGACCCACCTTCTGGCCCTGGGCAACTACCCTCTTCCCCATCTTCTATTTCCAGAATGAGCTGGCTTCCCCAGCTCTGACTGCAGGTTACTACTGACACCCAGCAGGGCCCTATGATGTCTTTCCCCACTAATATAGGGACAGGGGCCACACCCCAATATCTAGACACATTCCCCAGCCCCTCCATTCTATCGACAGCCGTTTGATGCTGTAGATTTTCCCTGGGACTATATCTGAGGGGGAGACTAGGCTGGAGCTGATCAGAGACATCTTTGCTCCAGCTTCTAGTTACCCAACAATAGTTCTCCCTCTGAAAGTCACTTTCTCCTTGAGGTAATCCGTCACCTCTTCTGTGTTCACAATCCTATTGATGTAATACACAGGGATGCTCTGGGTTTCCTCCCCTATGCCTACAACTGCTGTGCTGTGAACAGGCTTCTGTGAGCTCTGCAGCTTTGGGCAACTGGCCTTAATGTGGTCCAGCTCAGTTGTAGCAGCCCCTCTTAGCTGAATTTGGGAATTTTGCTGAATTAGGGGATGCCTTACGTTCAGCTGGCGGTGTTCCAGACTCCCGTTTGGGAATTACTTCCCCCGTTCCACCTTTTTGGATCCTTTTCTGATCCTTCCCAAAGCGGGCAGGTTTTTTTGTCTAGCCCATCTCTGTTTAGCAGCAGCTGATCAGCAAAGTCTGCAGCTTTGTATCCCAGACCAGGTGCTCAATCTCCTGGGGACAGCAGAAATGAAACTCATCCAGTCCCATGAGGTCTAGCACCTGCTCCCTAGACATAGCTTTAGTCCCATCCACCCACTTCTTTAAGGCCTCTACCAGCTGGGCCCCAAACTCAGCCATAGATTGTCCTGGCTGAGGCAGCAGTGTGCAAAACCGTTTCCTGAAATTATCTGGGCCTAGTCTATAGCGTTTGAGCACTGCTTCTTTAAAAGCGGAATAGTCATTAGCAGATTCAGTGGGCAGACCAAGTATTACAGACATAGTCCCTGTTACCAACCCTGCCATGTAATGCATATACTCATCTTCCCCCACGTTCCATCTGTGAACCTGCTTCTCGAAGACACTCAGGAACACTTCTGGGTTGTTCCCCTCCCTGAAAGAGGTGAAGTCCTTGGGTGTCAGCTTGTGGGGTGATGTTAGCTTCCTCTGCAGCATGTCAGCCTCATGCTTGCGCTTAACTTCCTGTGCCTTTCCCATGGCCTCTCGCTGTTCCCTCTCATGCTGATGTTGAGCCTCCCCGACTGTGAGTAGCTTTGCCTGAGTTGCCAACTCGTGCTGGCGTTGAGCCTCCTGGGCTGCGAGTTCGCTCTCCTTAAGGCGATTCTGCTCCTGGATCAGGTCCAGCTCCTCCCGATCCTTCTGGGAGTTCCGAGAGAAAGGGTAGCTCCGGCTCCTGCCATGGTATCTGACTCAGCAGAGGCTGCAGGGTTGCTCCCCTGAGTCTGATCTAGAGCTACCAGGATCTGGGTCAAGACTTCCTTCTTCAGGCCCATGGATGAGACACCTCTCCAGGCGCACTCCTCCTCCAGCTCTTACTTGTTCAGTTGTTCATAATGCTCTACCATTTTAATTAAGCCCTATTCAGTTGACCTGTAGCAAAATTCAAGGACTCAATTGCTCAAGGCTTATTTCTAAGACACCTCTTTCCCATGTGTGCTTTTAAAAACTCCATTCAAAAAGAAAAACTGCTGGTGGAACTTATCCCACCGTGTGAGATATCTGGCTGCTTGGGTTATCCCACTGCTGCCACCACGTGTGATGAAACGCAGCAGGGGGCACTATACAGCTGAGCTACCCACCTCACTGTGTCTAAATACTCTAGCCTGGGGTCCCCACAGCTGGTAAATTCCAGAAAAACCTCGTTTTTGCTGTCACCACCTGGGTTCCAACAATCAGAGGAAATTCACACAACTCAGGATATGCGAACCCTAGAAATTTATAAACCCACAGTTTCCCAAGGGCACCCCATTCCCTGTTTCCCCTTATTTGGCATTCTCCCCCTTCAAGGAGGCAGAACAAGTCTTTGAGCAAGTTCCAGAGTCCAATTTGGTGGGCATGTGGGCCCTTTTTGTATCCGCGTCTATCTACACTGTCTTTGTTCAGGCAGGCAAGCTGGTTACTTGAAACTTACAGTTCTCCATGTGCTGTTAATACATCACATGGGGTACAGTCCTTGGTTCCAATCTGGCATGAGCCTAGATCTTGCAGGCTTCAGAGCAGGCAAGAAGAGAAGAGAGCCAAGAGGGGGCCATCAGTCCCTTTTAAAGTCCTATCCCCCTCTGCTAGGATTGGTCCATGGAAGGTCACCTGGTCTATGACGCTGTCCAAGGCAAGGAGGTCTCTGCCTAGCCATGTGGTGAAAACCTAGTCCCTAGTTCAGGAATGTGGCTAGATTGCCATGTGCTCACAAGAGAAAGGAGGGCAGATCCCACCCTATCCAGGAATGCAGTGCTGTCCTGCCAGGGTCCCTCTAAAAGGCAAAGATTTTGCCAGAGCCTCCACCACACCAATAATTCTAGCACACCTCCCACGAACACTCAACAGCAGGTGGATCTGTGGGGAGGATGGGAAAAATGTCCCCCCGCCAGTTCTGCCACCGAAGCGAATGTACCCAGCTGCCCCCAAAAGGCGCAGGTGTGAAGAAGTAAAGAACTCTTGCTTATAAAGTTCTTTCATTTTTCCTCAGCTATTTGTTAAATACAGGTCCTTTCCTCAGTTATTTATCTGTTAAAGTCCTTTAATGATTCATAATCCATGGTTTTCATGTTTCTTCTGGGCAAGGAGGAAAGTTTGGGGGAGGGAGAGGGGCCTTGGAGAATGGCAGTATGGCACAGTGATAAGCCACTTTGGGGGCTGGAGGCTGGAAGGGTGGTGGGTGCAACAGAAATGAAGGATGGGGAATCCTCTGGCCATGCACTTGTATGTGACTATCACATGAGGGACCTTGGAGAATGGCGGTATGGCATAGTGATATGCCGCTTTGGGGAGTGAGAGTTGGAAGCACTTGCACTTGAAGACAGGAGTGGTGGTGGCATAGTAGCTGACAGCACGCCTGTGCCTCTACGCTTCCTATTGCCATTTCCAAACCTGGTTAGCATGTGAATGCCCAAAGGAAAACAGAGGTTCAGGCCTGCTGCCAGCTAGCCTACAAATGTCAACAGGGAATGCACATGGAAACAAAAGGGCAGAAAATAGTATTGGGGGGGGGGCAAGAAGGGAAAGTATGCCATCCTGGTGCTGTGGGGGCTGGGGCTGGATGGGCCACAGGAAAACACAGTGACAGAGAGGAAATATTTTTAAAGGCTTTAATGATATCACAAAAAGATAAATAGAAACAGTTCACTGATGCTCATTAAACAGTCACCGATGGTGGGTTTTTGTAATAGCATTGCTGTTGATGTGCTGGCACAAGGTGTCTCCAGATCTGCTCCACTCGGTGTGCTGGTCCTGGAACAGGGGCACTGGCTTGCCAGAGCTAAGTGACGGGGGGGTTCGCCAATGCGGCCCCACCAGTGTTGCAGATGTTGTGGAGAACAAAGGCACCAGTAGTTAGAAGCAGAGGAGTCTCCATCTGGTAATCAATTCTGGCTACAATTGATCTCCCATGCGGCTTTAAAAGCCCAAATGTTCTCACCACAACAGAGCATGTGACGCGGAGCTGTCAATTAGAGTAACGTTGCTCCAGTGTGAGGGTAACGCCGTAGGCCTTCATAAGCCATAGTTTCAGTAGGTAGGGTCCCCAAGAACAACAGGCCTCATGAGTACCACCCCTCAATACATGTTTTAGTGGAGGGTCCAAAGTCTCTGGTGTACATGCAGCCAAAGAAGGTGGAATGACACAAGATGCAGGTGTAGTGGTTCTTCCTGGATTAAACAATTTGAAATTGTTTTAAATTGCTTATATTGTGCTTTTATGTGAAATGTAAAGTGCTCCCAGTGCCATGTAGGCAGGGGGGCACTATAAAAATAAAATCTGCTGCTGCTAGGCCAGCATATCACAGAACTGGGCACAGTGGTCCTGTACTGTTTGAAGAACCACGGAGAAGAACCCCTTGTGGGGTTGTGTCATCTGCCCATCCCATCCTTGCTATGGGATGGGCAGATGATGGCATTATGGCTCCCATCAATGCCCCATGCAGTTTGGGAACCCCTCCCGCTCAAAGCCCTCCATTAACTTTGCAGAGTCAGCCAACTGCACCACCCAGTCCAGCAGCACTTCTACAACTGCTGTGCAAACCTCCACGAGTATGGTGCCCACTGTGGAGGTTCCAATGCCAAATTGCTGGGCAACCAAGTGGCAGGACTCTGGAGTGGCAAGCTTTCAGATGGCAATGGCCACATGCTTCTCAACAGGGATGGGCAACTGCATCACTGTGCTGTTTCTCCAGTCACACAGCCTGAGGATTTCCATATCTGCAAGATGAAGCAGTGGGGCATCCTAAAGTTTGTGACCTACTATGTGTCTCCCCCTTGAGGACAGCACATTCTCACACCAGTCTGTGCTTTTCTCCTTTACCTAGAAAAGCCTCTTGGTGACTACCACCATACTCGGGGCATTAGCGACTGAAGCTGTCTCCCCCAAAGGTGCCTCTGAGTGTGCAACAGCTCCCCTTGCCCAGTTTCAGTCCTCCCCAGCATGGTCTGTTGTCACCAGAGTAGGCAAGTGCATGGCACCAAAGCAAGGGCTGCCTCAGCAGTGTGGTGCACATGACTATCCTGGCCAGAGACCAAGTGAGAACTTTTCTGTGCCTTGAAATCACATCGTACCAATGATAGAAGGCATGGATCTGTTGGATTGCTTGCAGGTTCTGCTCAGCAGCAGAAAGGAAGGTCTGGAGCATAGCAACAAGTTCAAGGAAGTTCTTGGAATGCATCCCTATGGCTACGGTACAGGCATCCGTGAACTCTGCAGACCATGTGTCAAATGTTTTCAACAGCTTAAAGAGTTGGGTGGCTGCTTAGCTAAGAGCTTAAAGAGCTGATTGGCTGTGTACCGCACATGAGCAACTACTGGCCACCATTGGTCATGTGTTCTCATGGGACTGGCTGACCACCAAGTGTGCGTGAGCTAGTATTGGCTGCTATTGGTTGAAAACGTTTTTGCAACGCTTATGCTGGGTATGTGTGTGTAACTGCATCTGCACTGCCAATCCAGGTGGCTATTAAACTGCCTAGACATTTCTGCCACAAGCATGTCAGTGCACACACCAACTCATCTAAAAGTGGTGCAGATGTTAGCACCATGGAAGCATGGCATTTTTTTTATTCGGAGGAGGGGAGAACCAGTGAATGTTAAGAAATGGGCAAGTGGGTGATCTGAAAGGCAGTAACGGTCACTGTGCTCAGAATGTATGTGGGAGCAGAGCTGCCAACTGGTTAAGATTAACTCTTATATTTTCTTATCTTTTGAAAGTAACAGTTTTTGCTTGTAACAAGTATGAGGGGTCATGACACGTAGAAAGCTATTGCTGATTTGGCTTTTGTCTGTGGGTGCTGTGGCCAGCTGTGGTACAGGGTCCAGAGAAGTTAGGGGGGTGATGGATACCCTGGTCTTTACTGACATTTGGGCAATGCCTATTGTACAGAGAGAACTGTCAGACTCATCCTCCAAGGCAGCCTATGTGCTCATGGAGTGGCACATGCACACAATGGGGTTTTGTGTATGCATAACGGAATGCAGATACAGTGCAACCCTGCTGCAGTTCCAAATTCAGCAGAATGAAAGAGCGGGAGCCCCGGATGAAATGCAAGAGTGGGATGCAAACGAGTTTGCGACTTACAGTGCCAGAAGTAAGGCACCCAATAACAGAGGCTGGATGATCCCTGGCATTTTTTTCTCATCACTGCCCTGATGACAGAGAGATGATACCTGCAGGGCCACCGGGAGTGCCTCAGTTGGATGGCAGAGATGAATCTCTTCAGGGACACATGACCGGGGTACAGGGAACATGAACCGACTGAAGGAGAGCTTGTTGCCCTAGATGAAGTTTGGACAGAGAAGTGCTGAGTGCTCTTGCAAGTGGTAATGTTTTCCACCCCCACTGCATAATAATGCAGAAAATGCTAGAGAGGGAATACAAGAGGTGCATATTTGACTGAGGGTTTTATGCAGAATGTAGGGATATCCAACACCATGGAAGGAGGGACCCCAATAAAACTATGTACTGCTACCTGTCAGTACATCACTGTAAGCTGTGAATGCGAGAAACCAGATGGTGACAACATGCAAAGATTGGCTGCTTTTGATTTCAGTTCTGACTTTTGCTTTCGGTTTTCACTACAGATGTTCAATAAGTATGCAATTTGCTCAATAAACTCAGCATTTTGTTTGTAGAAAAAGGTTATTTCCAGGCGCCAACTGCTGGCAGGTATAAACCCAGGTATGAACATCCATGGCTGGATGGGGACTGCAGGCACTGGACTGCCTTCCGGAGTTGTACCCCGGAAGAGAGAAACAGCTGGTGTGGCTTCTTGTTCCCATGGTTTGCTGTGACAGAGTCATGACGGGGCAGGATACTGGGAAGGGGGGCAGGGTTGGTGGGCAGAGTGTGGCATGGAAGAACGCTTGTCCGTGTATTAGGCTTGTCATGCTAAACCTGTGAGTTGGGGTTGTCCGTACGCACAAGAAATACACGCAAGAGGCTGCCCGTTTATTAGGCTCTACAAACTAAACATGCAAGTGGGTGATGCATGGACTGAACCCAGACTCCAGGGGCCTATCATCTTGCTTGTTAACACCTTTTGTCCGCAAGCAGAACCATGTAAATGGAACTGTTGTGTCCAATTCGTATCAAGGGCAATTACTTGAAACTCCCACATTAACAAGCTGAATAAAGAAAAAATTCTCTGAACACCACACTCCATACGACAATGTAGCTATAGCAGCTTCAGACAAATAACTGTTTAGGTTCCAAATAAGTGTGTCTGAAATGACTGATTACGATTTATACAGACCCTAGAGACCCCCAAACCAATATGCTTGTCAAGTGGGTAGCCTACCTGCATTTCTCTGGGTGCTCATCACGTTTGTTGTTGAAGTCCAGAGAAATCTTTGCATCCAGTCCAATTCCAAAATAATTATTCATGACGCACTTTTCTGTGTAACACTCACTGTCAGATAGATATAAGGAAAAAAGCCCCATATTCTTAAAGTGGCATGCCGTTTCAACACTTCCCATGCGCCATTCTCAGGCAGCATCTTCCCTCCAGCACACACAGATCAGCTCTACCCCTATTTTCTAGGAGTGGAATTTGATAAGGAATGATGGCTGAACATATGAGCCAACATTCCAGAATATCAGGATAATACCTTGGGGCAGGAGATAGAGATAGGAGGAGGACAGAAGTCACAGACTACATAGCTGTGAAGGTTTGTTTCTCTAAGGACCCAGGACTCAAACCGATGGCCCAAGGGGTTTTAAGCAGTGGCTGGCTCCACAGTGCTACTGCCATGCTCACGCTAGGGATTCGATTTTTCCCTCCAGGCTTCGTCCTGTCAGCTTGAGCCACACTCCCAACCATTCCTCACTGGACTTGACTTTTCAGGAGTTCAGAAAGCTAGCAACCAGCAAGCGTCATAGGACCTTGCGACACAGGGCCGAGCAAACAGGGCCAGACAACAGGAGAGTTTGACTGGGAGTGCTATTGGGAGGCAGCCTGGAGGGGAGACTCGGTTGGTGTGAGATTAGGTAAGACCCCCTCTGCTTATTTACACATTCATCTAGCTGTTCTAGATTAAACTAGAAACCCTCTGTAGTTGTATAACCTGTGAAAAGTGCTGTGGTAACCAGCCCTAAACGAAGGAAGTAGCATTAAACCCCCGTTAACTAAAACCCTAACCTAAAAGGCCTAAGAGTTCAAAATCTCCGGAAGCGTAGCCCTTTTCCAGCTTAACTCGGTACAAAAACTAACGCTTAAGCTTTCCCCTCTTTAAACAAGATAATGCAGACAGCAATCAGCAAAGGGATGGGGGCTATCCAGTCTTTTACACAGAGGGCAACATGTATGATTACCTTCCTGTTGGGAAGAGGTCATATGTATGCACCTGGTACACAGACCTCCTAGCTCTCAGAGAATGAGCGCAGTCTCTAGAGGTTAGAGTGGCTGAGCTGGAGGAATTGAGGCAGACAGGCACATAAAAGTCCTTCAGGGACATAGTAGACGGGTCCCACCTCCACTCTGGCAGCCTCAGTGCTGCTTTGGAGGAGCAAGGCCTCCGGGAAGAACAGCATCAAACTGGCATGGCAGGAAGAGATCCCATAGCTGGGACCTGCCTTCCAGGCAATGTGTTATCCTCCTGCACTGAGGATACATCTCCAGGGATGTCTATTTAGGCCGGTGAGAATACGATAGCCATGGTAGTTGGTGATTCAATTATTAGGCATCTAGAGAGCTGGTGGCTGTGAGGACTGTATGGTAAATTGCCTGCCTGATGTGAATGTAGTGGATCTCACACATTACCTAGACAGAAATCTAGAGAGCACTGGGAAGGAGCCAGTTGTGGTCATGTGGGTACCAATGACATAGGAAGATGTAGGAGAGAGGTTCTGGAAACTAAACTTAGGCTTCTAGGTAGGAGACTGAAGTTCAGAATCTCCAGGGTAGCATTCTCAGAAATGTTCTCAGTTCCATGTGCAGGACCCACAGAGGCAGGCTCCAGAGTCTCAATGTGTGGATGAACCGATAGTGCAGGGAGGAAGGCTTTAGATTAATTAGGAACTGGGGAACATTTGGGAGAAGGAGAAGCCTATACCGATGGGATGGGCTTCACCCTAACCAGAACAGAACCTGGCTGCTGGCGCTAAAAATTAAAAAGGAGGTAGAGCAGTTTTTAAAATAGAATCTGAAGCCAACAGGTTCCAAGGAGCACATGCTTCAGGCTGGGGCATCTCCAAAGGATGCTGTTAATTCAGGGGAATTTGTGAATCCTAATAGAGAGGATAGGAAAAAAATGAGAGAGCTCAGGTGGGAATTAGTGCAGAACAGAAAAATTTAAATGATTCCAAATCAAATGAAACAGTCACTTATAAAGGGTGAAATAAAAATAAAAATAATAAGTTTAAGTGTCTATATACAAATGCTAGAAGTCTAAAAAGTAAGATGGGAGAATTAGAGTGTTTGACACTAAATTAAGATATAGACATAATAGGAATCTCAAAAAACTGGTTGAATGAGATAGCCAATGGGACACTAATACCAGGGCACAAAATATATCAAAATGACAGAGTAGATTGAGCTGGTGGTGGGGTGGCACTATATGTTAGAGAGGATTGAGTCAAACAGGATTAAAAATTTTCAGGACGTGAACTGCATAATAGGGAAGTGTATACTGGTGGAATTATACTATTAGTGCCCTGATCAGGATGGTGAGATTATGTAATGCTAACAGAGATTAGGTAGGCTACTAAAGTCTGAATCACAATAATAATGGGTGATTTCAATTATCCTAATATTGACTGGATGAATGTTTCCTCAGGGTGTGACGCAGAGGTAAAATTTCTTGATGCTATGACTTACTTGGAGCAGCTGGTCCTGGAACCTGTGAGAGGAGCAGCTACTTTGGATCTAGTCCTAAGTGGAGCACAGGACCTGGTGCAAGGGGTAATGGATTTGGAGCTGCTTGGCAATAGTGATCATAATATAATCAAATTCAACGTATTTATAGGAGGGAGAATGACAACTACTGCAGTAACATTTAAAAAGGGGAACTATGCAATAAACTAGTTAGAGGGAAACTAAAAGGAGACTATTTAAACACAATATCTTGGAAGCTCAGATTAAATGTATTTCACAAGTTAAAAAAGGCAGCAAAGGCACCTAAACGGTGAGTTGAAGGTGGCTATTAGAGCCAAAAAGGCATCCTTAAAAAACGAAAAGCTAGTCCTAATGAGGAGATTAGGAAAAAGCGTAAGCTAATTATTATAAATTAGAGGTAAAACGCTAATAAGGCAGGCCAAGAGGAATTTGAAGAGCCACTTTCTAAAGATGCAAAAAACTAATAATAAAAACTTTTTCAAGTACATCAGAAGCAAGAAGTCTGCTAGACAGTCAGTTGGACCATTAGATGACCAGGGGGTAAAAGTGGTATGCAGGGAGGATAGGGTAATTGCAGAGGAGCTGAATTATGATTTATTATTATTATTATTATTTATATAGCACCACCAATGTACCTGGCACTGTACAATCCACAGTCAGAGACAGGTTCCTACCCGTAAGGGGCTTACAATCTGAGAGACAAGGAAGGGGGATACGAGGGAGAGGTAAGCATAAAGGAAAGACAAGAGTACATTCATGAGGTTGAGAAGTTGCAGCTCATGTGCTTTGCTTAGTTACAGGGAATTAGGTTCTGAGTGAGGGGGCAAGGATGCAGGGACTCATGACAAGCTAGGGAAGGTGTGACGGAAGAGGTGGGTTTTCAGGAGGAATTTGAAAGTTGGGAGGGAGGGAGCGTAGTGAATGTATCCAGGGAGGGAGTTCCAGGCATGAGGGGCAGCAAGGGAGAAGGGGTGAAGACGTTTTTGAGGAGCAAGGGGAATCGCAAGCAGGCGAGGGTGGGGGCAGAGGAGAAGCGAAGCTCCCGGGCAGGAATGTGGCAGGATACAAGAGCGGAGAGATTTGGGGGATCAAGGCCATGAAGAGCCTTGAAGGTGAAGAACAGGAGTTTGTGCTGAATGCGTTCCCATAGAGGGAGCCAGTGCAGGGTGGAGAGGGGGGCTGAACATGGTCAAAGCGACAGGCAAGGTGGATGATTTTGGCTGCAGAGCATTGAATGGAGATGAGGGGGGCCAGATCAGAGCAGGGGAAGCCAGTAAGGAGGAAGGTGCAGTAGTCAAGGGGAGAGATGACTAGAGCATGGACTAGGGTTTTTGCAGCAGCAACAGTAAGGCAAGGCTGTATTTTAGCAATATTGTACAGATCAAAGTGACAGGATTTAGCAACAGCCTGGATCTGAGGCTTAAAGGAGAGGGAGGAGTCAAAGATGAATCCCGGGACTATGGGCCTGAGGGACCAGCTGGATGGTGACTACCTCAATGGAAATTGAGAGGGAAGTAGGAGGGGAGTGTTTTGGAGGAAAGAGGAGGAGTTCGGTCTTGGCCATATTAAGCTTGAGTTGGCAACGAGACATCCAGGCAGAGATGTCAGCAAGACAGTCAGCAATACGAGTCTGGATGGAGGAGGAAGAGTGTGGGAGTGGAGAAATAGAGTTGTGTGTCATCAGCATACAGGTGATATTGGAAGCCATGGCTTTCAATGAGTTTGCTCAGAGAAAGCGTGTAAAGGGAGAAGAGGAGGGGGGCCAAGACAGAGCCTTGGGGAACTCCCACAGAGAGGGGAAGCGACGTAGAGGAGGCACCAGCAAGAGAAACATTGAAGGAGCGGTTTGAGAGATACGAAGAGCAGTCGAAAAAAGTGTCCTGGAAACCAAGGTAGCGTAGCGCATCCAGGAGGTGGCCATGATCAACAGTGTCAAAGGCGGCAAAAAGATTGAGGACAAGAACAGAGTAGAGGCCCTTAGACTTAGCTAAGAGAAGGTCATCAGTTATTTTGGCAAGGGCAGTCTCAGTTGAATGGAGGGGGTGGAAGCCCGATTGGAGGGGCTCAAGGGAGGAATTTGAAGAGAGGAAGAAGTCCATACAGCGCATGTAGACAGCTCGCTCCAGGAGCTTGGAAGTGAAGGGTAAGGAGTGAAATAGGGCGATAGCTGGAAGGGCTCCAAAGGTGATCCTGGAAACTACAGACCATTGAGCCTGACTTCGGTGCTGGGCAAACTGGTGGAAATAGTTCTTAAGAACAGAATTATCGGGCATATGGATAGAAAGTGACATAATGGGGAAGAGTCAGCATGGATTTAGCAAAGGGAAAGGAAAATTGGGCTCTTACCTTCTGAATTTTCCTTCTACGGGAGATCCTCCTGGACGGCCAGTCAGCACAGTAGGGTAGATCCCCACCACTACCAGTAGGAGGCAGACTTCCTAATTTTCATGCGCATGCTCAGAGGGATCTCACCCTCAACTCTACAGTTGAACTAAGCGCCCTTCCACACTATTAACCTATACTGAACTGCACAAACTGAACAATTAACGTGAAGAACTATTCCCCCTTGGGGGGGATTTCACGACCCAAGGTCGGGTTTCAGGCACCTCAGAGTTATTCCTCATTCCGGGTGGGTCTGGCCATCCAGGAGGATCTCCTGTAGAAGGAAAATTCAGAAAGTAAGAGCCCAATTTTCTTTTTTCCCAGGAGAGCCTCCTGGACGGCCAGTCAGCACAGTAGGGACGTTCCAGAGCGGTGTCCCAAATCTAACATCTTGGGGGGGGAGGGGGACAGAGAGGACACATAAGGTTGCTAGGTCACTTAAAAGGTACCACTGTCTCCTATAAGACCGCCTGCAACACAGGCCTCCCGAATGCCGCTTCGGCTGATTCGAGCAGCGGGAACTTGTAGTGTCTTGTGAAGGAGTGCACAGATGACCATGTTGCGGCCTGACACATTTCCTCATACGAAGCTGAATTTCTAAACACCTGAGAGATAGCTGTCCCTCTCAGGGTATGAGCGAATAACCCCTGAAGAGGGGATTTGCCCTGTGCCTTGTAGGCTTCTGAGATGCAGAGAGAGATCCAGCATGCGATGACCACTTTGAACGCTCTCATACTCCTTCTCTGTGGGCTGTAGGCCACAAATAAAGCTGAGGACTTTTTGAACAAAGCAGTACGGTCAAGGTAAATCTGTAGCGCTCTGGTAACGTCCAGGTTATGCCAGACTTGTTCCTGTGGGTGAGTCGGGTTGGGGGAAAAGGAGGGAAGGATAATCTCCTGTTCCCTATGAAAACGGATGTCCACCTTTGGACAAAAATATCGGGTCTAATCTTAGGATTACTGAAAACAGAAGCCGGGGTCTATGGATACGTCACTCAGCTCTGAGACCCTACGAGCTGAGGTAACTCCTATGAGGAAGGTCATTTTGACGGATAGGTAATACAGAGAAACTTCTTTCAAGGGCTCAAACGGGGTAACTGTCAGAGCTCTGAGGAGCAAATCCAGGCTCCAAGAAGGAAAACAGTGCACCACTGGAGGAGAGAGAACTCTAGATGTCTTGATGAACCTAACTATATGAGGGTGTCTTGCTACCCTATGCCCCTTAACTGTGCACAGCACACTATTTAAGGCTGCTACTTGCCTCTGTAGGGTATTGGGTTTTAACCCTTTGTCTAGACCCTCCTGGAGAAAGTCTAAAATAACCCTAATGGGGGCTTTAGCTGGTCTAACTCCTTTCCCCTTGCATCACTTTGCAAAGTAATACCAGGTACTCTGGTAAATGCATTTAGTAGCTGGACGACGAGATTGTAGCATGGTGTCTAGAACCTGCTGTGAATAGCCTAGCTTTTTCAGGGCCCTCCTTTCAATTTCCATGCTGTTAAGTTTCAGCATTTCTGGATTGTCGTGGATGATGGGAACTTGAAGCAGTAGATCGGACCTGTTTGGTAGTCTGAGCGGAGTTTGCGAGGCCAGGGATAGTACATCCGCGAACCATGGATGTCGAGGCCAGTATGGTGTCACCAGGATAACATGAGCTCGTTCTTTTTTTATTTTTGCCACTGTTCTGTGTATTAGAGGGAATGGTGGGAAGGTGTACAGTAGACCTGGAGGTCAGCTCAGGTTCAGCGCGTCGAACGCCGTCGCTCTGTGATCCGGGAAGTGAGATATAAACACCTATGTCTTTGCATTGGATGGTGCTGCGAACAGATCCACTTCTGGACGACCAAAGGCGCTGACTATGATCTCGAATGCCGCCAGGTGGAGAGCCCACTCTCCCAGATCGATCTTTTCTCGACTTAGCTAGTCGGCCTGTGTGTCTTTCCTGAGATGTGGACCGCTCTGATGGATTTCTAGTTGGATTCAGCCCAGTTGATGAGCGTGGTCGCCTGTTGGTGAAGGGCTTCGAATTGGGAGCCCCCTTGGTGGTTGATATATGCTTTCGCCACAGCTACCAGTACGTGTTTCCCTGCAGGACCGGGGCCAGGTTCCGAAGAGTGAGGTAAGCTGCTTGCAGCTCCAGCCAGTTGATGTGGTGTTTTTTCTCCCAGTTGAGCCACTTACCTTGTGTGGTTCTGCCCTGTGAGTGCACTCCCCAGTCGGATAGACTCGCGTCGGTAGTCACCGGTGTCCTGTTGGGGTCTGAGATCGGTACCCCGTATCTGAATCTGTCCTTCTGTGTCCACCAAAGGAAGGACTTCTTGATAGAGTCTGGTACTGTGATCCAGGGATTCCCTCCCCGCATCAGGAGGTCTTGCCATGGTTTCAGAAACCTTTGCAGTGGTCTGGTGTGGAATCTGGCCCATTGGAGAATTCCTAGACAGGAGATCATGTTGCCCAGCAGGCTGGCTAGGGTTTTGAGTCTGGCCCTGTGGGCTTTTGAGATTTGATCAAGTGTAGAAGTCTGATTTGCCTGATCGAGTGTTGTTGTCTCTGTTGCATCAGAAAAATTTTGTAATTGAAGGTGTCCAAGATCACCACCAGATGTTCTAGAGACTGTGATGGAGTGAGTTGGCTCTTCTTGAAGTTGACCAGGAAGCCATGCTCCTGCAGGTATTGTATGGATCTGTGTACCTCCTCCACCGCTTGCTCGTAGGACAGTGATCGAATGAGGATGTTGTCCAAGAAGGGTGAATCTTAATGCCCTCTCCCCGTAGGTTCACTATTAGGGGAATCAGGACCATAGTGAATGTCCTGGGCGAGGTGGTGAGGCCGACGGGAAGCGCTGTGTATTGCCAGTGCCGCTGGGCATACTAGAACCTGAGCCACCATCTGTGCGAGGGGAGAATGGGTACATGCAGGTATGCCTCCTTGAGGTCGAGGGAGGTCAGCCATTCGCCTTGCGAGATTGCCACCCTTATGGATTGTAGCGTTTCCATTTTGAATTTCCTCATTTTGACAGACTGATTTAAGGTCTTGAGATCGAGCACTGCCTGCCATTCCTCAGACTTTTTTGGCACTAGAAACAGAATGGAGTAGAGGCCGGTTCCTTCCTCGTGCGTGGGTACCGGTTCTATGGCTCTGATGTCCTGGAGTCAGTCTAATTCTGCTTGCATAGCGTTGTGTTTGGTTGGGTTGTTGGATACCGGCGAGGCACAGAAGTAGCGTCGAGGACATTGAGAGGGTTCTATCGTGTATCCCCTCTGGACAGTACTCAGGACCCAAGCATCCACAGTGGCGGTTGTCCACTTGTCTGTGAACCGCTGGAGCCTGCCCCCTAAGGGGGACTGGGCTTGAGGTTGGAGGGCCCCATAGTCATGTGTCCATCCTGGGACATCCAGAACCCTGAGGGTGTCTTGGTCTGTTACCGTTTCCCTTCTGCCTTTGCCATCTGGGTCTGTATTTTTGCTGGTTCCCTCTGTGTGGGTAGAACGGTTGCCTGGCACTCCCTTGCTGGTGTGAGCTGAAGGGACGAAAAGGCTTTTTTGCAATCCCTACACTTTGTGGGGTTTGCTTCTTTGATTTGTCCGCCACGTCTGCCAGGACCGTATCCAGGCAGATGCCAAAGAGTTTAGCCCGTTGGAAGGCCCCCCCCCCCACCAATGTGTTTTTGGCCGTGTTGTCCCCTTTCCAGGATCTGAGCCAGAGGTGGCGTTGGGTTGCTACGTTGGACGCTGTCGCCTGTGATGCCCAGTGGAGCATATCCGTGGATGAGTCCGCTATAAAAGCATAGGCCAATTGGAGTCTAGTGGACAGTACCCTTGTCATTTTCATAGAGACCCGCGGATCCCTGGCCCATTTGATCCAGGTCATGAGGGCTCTGGAAAAGTAGGCGGTGACAGTGGCCATTTTTAAGACTGACACCACCTCCTCAAAATTTCTCCTTAGGTTGCATTCTATGCCCTTATCTGTGGGGTCTCGTGGTTAGCACTCCCCTTCTGTTAGGAAAACCGAGTTTCTGGCCAGAGAGGCTGCCGTGGCGTCTACCTTAGGGATGGTGAGAAGGGGCTCTTTGTTTTTTGAGATGGAATAGAGGGATAGCTGAGTTTTATTCATTTTGCTCACTTTGTTGGGCTGCTGCCATTCTCTTTTTATGATCTTCTCGTAGGCCTTGTCTATGATCATCCCTCTGTCTCTGGCCCTAGCCCTTGGAATATATTCCTTCTCTTCCTCCTCCTCTTCTCCAAATGACTCTGAGGAGCCATGTTTGTCCTTCCTCTACTGGAGGTGTAAGGCCTTTATGAACAGGTCAAAGATCTGGTCTCTGTATTTTATCGGGAATTGCCTGTCTCAGTCAGCTGACGCCTCAATCTCTGGCTCCTCTATCTCCTCCTCTTCCTGTGAGGAGACCCCGCTCTCCTCCTTGGAGGCCTGCTGAACGTCTGAGGCCTGGGTCTTGAGCCCCTCCTCCTCTCCTTCACTCACAGTTGCGGGTGGACTCTGTCTCCCCTGCCTCTTCGTTCCCTTTTCCCTATAGGCATGATCCTCATCAGAGGAAGGGATTGACATGACTTCCTCCGCCGCCACCCCCGAGGAGGTCGGGGAGTCTAGGGGTCTGGAGACCCTGCGAGGTTTCTTGGCCAGAGGGTATTTTCCTTTACCCGCCCTCTTGGATCGGCCCTTGTATGCCCCAGCCTTCTTGACCTTCGAGGGAGATCACTTGCTCTTGAGCTCTGATAGGATCTCCTTGAGGACCTCCATGTGTGGGTTCTGGGCTGGGGGGGTACGCGGGGGGCTTACTGCGTCTGCTGCTCTGCCCGTCTCTGCCGCCGCCGCTGTCCTTCACCTTGTGGCCATGTTGGCTGCCCTTTCCCCACCGCCACTGATATGTGCGGGCTGTCAGGGGGGTGGGGGAAGAGGTGGAAATCACTCCTTTGGCGCTGCTGCTGCTGTTGAGCAGTGGTTGGAGCCGCGGGCTGGATCTTGTGACAGATCCCCTCTGACCCTAATCAATCGGGATTGGCTCTCCGCAGCTCCGCCGGAGTTCTTGTTCACGGTGGGTGGGAATGCCTCTGCGCGTGCCGGCGCTGCAGCCTCCCAGGGCCGAGAACACGCCGCCGCACTGTTGGGGCCCCTAGCGGTGAGCGGGAAAACTGGAGTCGGCTGCCCTGTCCGGGGAGGGGGGCCTTGCCGAGCCCGCTCTGGGGCCAGGGCTGCTAGCACTGCCAGGTTCTAAGCCACGGCCGCCCTCACTGCACCCTAAGTGTCCTCGGCTCTAGCGGGGAACAGGGATCCCTAGGGATCTGCAGACAGCACCCCGGGGGGGACTGCTACACCCGCTCTACAGGGCTCCCCTGCCCGTAAGAGAAGGGAGCACCTGGATCCACCCTCCAAGCCCCTCCTAAGAAGGGGGGTGAACAGGAAGAGGAATTCCTCCTTCCCTGGCACCAGGAGTTTTTTTCCTGTAGGCTCTAGCCCACGCAGACTGTCTCTTGTCTCTGTGGAGGTAGCGACTCTGCTTCCTACCGGTGTAGAGGCAGACGTAAAACTGGGGAGCTGAGGGTGAGATCCCTCTGAGCATGCTCGTGAAAATTAGGAAGTCTGCCTCCTACTGGTAGTGGCAGGGATCTACCTTACTGTGCTGACTGGCCGTCCAGAGGATCTCCCAGGAGAAGTCATGCCTCACTAATCTATTGGAATTTTTGAGGGTGTAAATAAGCTTATGGATAAGGGTGTGCCAGTTGTCATAGTGTAGCTGGATTTTCAGAAAGTGATAAGGTCCCTCACAAGAGACTCTTGAGGAAATTAAAAAGTCATGGGATAGGAGGCAGTTTCCTATCAGAGATCAGTAACTGGTTAAAGGATATGAAACAGAGTAGGACTAAATGGTCAGTTTTCACAGCGGAGAGAAGTAAATAATGGAACATAAGAAGTGCCATACTGGTCAGACCAATGGTCCATCTAGCCCAGCATCCTGTCTCCAACAGTGACCAATCACGGTGGCTTAGAAGAAGCATGCAACAGGACACAATGGGGGATCCATTCCCTGTTGTTTCCCCCCAGCTCCCGTCATGTTCCCTGATCCTGTCTGGCTAATAGCTGCTAATGGATCTATCTTCCAGAAACTTGTCCAAACCTCTTTTAAACTCAGCTATAGTACTGGCCCTTACCACAACCTCTGGCAGTAGATTCCACAACCCAATTATACGCTGAGTGAAAAAATATTTTCTTTTATTTGTTTTAAACTTGCCACCCATGAGTTTCATGGAGTGTCCCCTAGTTCTAGTACTAGCTGAGAGGGTAAATAACTGCTCCTTGTTTATTAGTTCCACACCACTCATGATTTTATAGACCTCTATCATATCTCCTCTCAGTCGTCTCTTCTCCAAACTGAAGAGCCCCAACCTACCAAGCCTCTCCTCATACGGGAGCCCTTCCATGCCCTTGATCATTTTTGTTGCCCTTCTCTGTACCTTTTCTAGTTCAGCTATGTCTTTTTTGAGATGGGGCGACCAGAACTGCACACAATATTCGAGGTGCGGTCGCACCATTGATTTGTATAGAGGCATTATGACATCCTCAGTTTTATTCTCTATCCCCTTCCGAATAATTCCTAACATTCTGTTTGCTTTTTTGACTGCTGCTGCGCACTGCGCTGTGGATTTCATTGTATTGTCCACAACCACCCCCAGATCCTTTTCCTGAGTGGTAACTTCTAGCTTAGTACCCAGCATTGTGTACGCATAGTTTGGATTATTTTTCCCTACGTGCATCACTTTGCACTTGTCCACATTAAATCTCATTTGCCATTTAGATGCCCAGGCACCCAGTGTCGTAAGATCCTGTTGCAGTTCCTCACAGTCTGCTCGTGTTTTAACTACCTTGAATAACTTGGTGTCGTCTGCAAATTTGATCACCTCACTCTTAACACCCTTTTCCAAATCATTAATGAATACATTAAACAGCACCGGTCCCAATACAGATCCCTGAGGCACACCACTTTTTACATCTCTCCATTGTGAAAACTGACCATTTAGTCCTACCCTTTGCTTTCTATCTTTTAACCAGTTTCTGATCCATAGTAAGACACTACCTCCTATCCCATGACTTTTTAATTTTCTCAAGAGTCTCTCATGAGGGACCTTATCAAATGCTTTCTGGAAATCCAGGTACACTATATCTACTGGGTCTCCCTTGTCCACATGCTTATTTACACCCTCAAAGAATTCCAACAGGTTAGTGAGGCATGACTTACCTTTACTAAATCCGTGTTGACTCTTCCCCATTAAGCCATGTTTGTCAACATGCCCTGTAATTCTGTCCTTAATGATGGTTTCCACCATTTTGCCCGGCACAGACGTCAAGCTTACTGGTCTGTAGTTTCCAGGATCGCCTCTGGATCCCTTTTTAAATATCGGGGTTACATTTGCCACCCTCCAGTCCTCGGGTACAGTGGCAGATTTTAGTGACAGGTTACAAATTACTAACAGTAGGTCTGCGATTTCATATTTGAGTTCCTTCAGAACTCTGGGGTGAATGCCATCTGGCCCTGGTGACTTGTTAGTATTCAGTTTGTCAATTTGCCCTAGAACATCCTCCAATGTCACACTGATTTGTAACAGCTCTTCCAATTCCTCACCCACAAAGCAAGGATCCGGCGTAGGTACTGCCCCAAAATCCTCCGCAGTGAAGACTGACGCAAAGAACTCATTCAGCTTCTCTGCAATGTCCTTATCCTCCCTGAGTGCCCCTTTTACTCCCTTGTCATCTAATGGCCAAACTGACTCCCTAGCAGGCTTCTTGCTTCGAATGTATTTGAAAAAGTTTTTGTTGCTTGTTTTTGCCTCTTTAGCAAACCTCCCTTCAAAATCTCTCTTGGTCTGCCTTATTAACACTTTACATTTACGTTGCCAGTTTTTATGCTCTTTCGTATTATTTTCATTGGGACTAGTCTTCCATTTCTTAAAGGATGCCTTTTTAGCTCTAATAGCTTCCTTCACCTCCCCATTTAGCCACAGTGGAAGATTTTTGGTCTTCCTGCTTCCTTTTTTAACTTGCAGGATGCATTTAATCTGGGCTTCCAGAAGGGTCCTTTTAAACAGCCTCCACACCTCTTGCAAACTTGTAGCCCTTGCAACTGTGCTTTTTAGTTTCTTTTTAACTAGTTTCTTCATTTTGTCATAGTCTCCCTTTTAAAAGTTAAATGCTATTACTGTACTTTTGTTTGTCTTTCTCACTCCAGAAATTACATCAAGTGTGATCATATTGCTGAGTATCCCAGTGGGACTGGTGTTGTTTAATATATTCATTAATGATCTGGAAAAGGAAGTAAAAAATGAGGTGATCAAATCTGCAGATGACACAAAATTATTCAAGGTAGATAAAACCTGAGGGGACTGTGAAGAATCTTGCGAGACTGAGTGACTGGGCATCCGAATGGCAGATGAAATTTAATGTTGTGAAGTGCAAAGTGATGCATATAGGGAAAATAATCCACACTAATATGTACACAATGCTGGGTTCTAATTAGGAGTTACCACTCAGGAGAAGAAACTTGGGAGTCACTGTGGACAAGTACAGCTTGGTGTGTGGCAGCAGTCAAAAAAGCAAACAATGTTAGGAAGTATTCGGAAAGGGATAGAGAATAAAACTGAAAATATCATAATGTCTCTATATAGATCTATGGTGTGACCGCACCTTGTATACTGTGTGCAGTTCTGGTTGTCCTGTCTGAAAAAAAAGATATAACAGAACTGGAAACGGTGCAGAGAAGGGCAACAAAAATGATCAAGGGGATGGAACAGCTTCCACAAAAGCAGAGGCTTGATAGGTTAGGGCTCTTTATCTTGGAAAAAAGATGACTGAAAGTGGGTATGATAGAAGTTTATAAAATCATGAGTGGTGTGGAATGAGTAAATAGGGTGTGGTTATTTACCGTCTTGAATAGTACTAGAACTAGAGGACACTGAAATTAATTGGCAGCAAGTTTAAAACAAGTAAAAAGTATTTTTTCACTCAATGTGCAATTAACTTGTGGAATTTGTTGCCAGAAAATGCGGTATACTGAGGCCAGTAGTACAGCTGGATTTAAAAAAGGAATGTATAAGTTCTTGGAAGGTAGGTCCATTAACGGCGAGTAGCCAAGTAGGTGAGGGGGTGAGAGTTGGGAGAGTGAGTTTGGGAGGCTGGTGTTCCACCCTGCGGCTGCCCACACGCCCTGAACGTGCTTGCACAGGGGACGCTGCTTCGTGATTTCGGAGGGGGAATCCCCGCCTGCAGGAGCCTCAGCTGGTTTGTGATTGAGGGTGAACTGTTGGTGATTTACTACAGTGGAGGGCTATCTGATTGCCTGAGTGATGTGGGGCCCCGCCCCCTTCCCCTACATCTGACCTATTTAAGCGCAGCGGCTGCCTGAGATGTTGTGAGGGGGTGAGAGTTAGGAGCGCGAGTTTGGGAGACTGGTGTTCCCCTCGCGGCTGCCTACACACCCTGAACCTGCTTGGATAGGGGACGCTGCTTCGTGATTTCGGAGGGGGAATCCCCGTCTGCTGGAGCCTCAGCTGACTTGTGATTGAGGGTGAAATGTTGGTGATTTACTACAGTGAAGGGCTATCTGACTGCCTGAGTGACGTGGGGCCCCGCCACCTTCCCCTACATCTGACCAATATAAGCTCAGCAGCTGCCTGCGGCAGTGCCAGAAACATCGCGCCTAAGGGCTGTGCGTGCAAGGGCGCGCTCTTGTGCGCATGGCCTTAGACACCGGCCGGGAAAGGCCGCCCTACCTGTTACATTTGTTATAATTTATGAAGACCAACTTCTGATGTGACTATTCTGGTTAACCAGAGGTTTATTGCGTTCCTCTGTTGGGTTATTGGTGCTTGGAGCCTGCTACTATAGAGGCCACAAATATAACATAATTGCCCTTCCTCATTTGGGGAATTTGGTAAGAAGCTAATAGTTCCATCGGACTTTAGGATATTGTGGTAAGTTATCCCCTTCTTTTTATTGGCTTATAGATTTATATTGTTGTTGGGTTCTGTGGGGAATATTAACATACTATTACTATTACATCATAAGAGATTTATTTTTCTGGTCTTCAGGTATTATACAAGATCATGCTCCGTAAACGTACCAGACAGCTGGTGCCTTCGGTATCACCTGTGCAGAAGCAAAGGAAAACTGAATCCTACTTACTGCCAGCCCAGCCCCAGACACCTCTATGGGATCATTACCCAGGAATTGTGATGTGCCTTACTCTGGCTCTTTATATGGCACTCCTCCTGTGATGGGTGACCTGTTTTCTTTTACTCTTATTGAAGAAGGAGTGGATGGGGGTAATCGACTTTTTAGTCCTAGCAGGAAAATAACATATAAGCAAGATGATCCCACCTTTAGGAAGCCTGAGGAGGGTTTGCCTCCAGTAAATACATCTATGTCAATGTTGGCAGAGCATATAGCTATAACAGCTAGGACTGTCAAATTTATTTTTGAACAACTCAATACCGTATCAAGGCAACTCGATACACTATCAAATAAGAGAGATAGGGAGAAGGTGGCTACTGCGGGGGTATCAACAAACCTGCAGTCTAGGGGCCTTAATAAACATCAGATGGATGATTCTGTCTATGTGGATGCTTTGAGTCACCTACAAGGCTGAGCAGGGAATCATATACCAGCAACCTTCCCCTCAGGGGCATATGGGTGAGGCCACATGTAAGCTGGCCAGAGGGAAATTGGCACTTACCATATTCCCTACGACAGGGGGCTATTTTCCTTTCTGGTCAACTCCCCTTGAAGTTGCAGAGCATTTGTGGATTTTTTGCCCCAAACCAAGGCTTGCAGAGGAGTCCTTGTGTTATTTGACTCCCACACCTTGGTTTCTTCCATAATGGATAAAATGGCTCTTTTAACAGCTAACACTATCTTTCCCTCATTTGTGTATAATAAATTTCTTAAGAGACAACCTGGGGTTTCTAGTGTAAAATTCCAGGATCCCCCGGCTATACTGAAAGTGACGATCCCACCTAACACTAGAACCAGACCTAGAATTTATAAAAACCAGAGACAGCTGGAGTTCCCCGGTCCTGAGCCCATGGAGGTACAAGAAAAGCCGCAACTAAATGCTGATGGGCCTAGAGGGAAGCTTTACTGATTTGAAGCCTCCATCCCAATCTAAATCTCAGGAACCCAGAGGTTTGTCTACCTCTTCTATTTTATCCCGGCAGCGCCCGGAAGTTTCTTTTACTAATCAGAAGACCCTTTTGGCGCAGATGTCAGAGCTACAGAATCAGTTAGAACAGTTTATGCAACAGAAAATGGAATGAGGGGCTGGGATATTAGGGAGCGAGTCAAGTTTAACACCTGCGCAATCCATAACTCAGTGCCCTGAGCATGGGACGGAAGAGGGGACCTCAAAGCAAGTTGCACACCTGTCCCCAGAGGAGATATATAGTTTAATTTCTGGAGGAAATGAGTTTGAGGGTGAGCGGAGCAATGCGACTGGAGTGGCTTTAATGAAGGGCTTCCAGGGGGACTCTCCAGGGAGGTTAACTAGTCCTAGCATGCCTTCACTGGAATCCCCACAGGTGAACCCGGTCTCCCAAGATGCTCCAATTTTAGGTATGGCCGATATGGGTTCAACTCATGCAGCAGACTCAGTGACTCCAGCTCAGCAAGCCTGATGGTTAGATACTTTGGAGAGGGGGCTATTTTCTGTAATCTCCTGGAATATATCAGGATGAGCAGCTAAGAAGTCTGACCCGGCTTTTGTGTCCTTTCTCCAGTCTTTAGGCATTATTTGCCTACAGGAGACATGGATGGTTTAGGTCCTGTCAACATTTGAGTTGGAGGGTTTTAATGTCTGGACATAATCAGCCTTAGCGTCCTCTACTACGGGTCACCCTAAAGGGGGTCTGGCAATTCTAGTGGCCCTCACACTCAATCTTCAAGTTATCTTGCATGTTAATACTATTCCCAATCTTCTTATTCTGAGATTAATTGGCCCTATGCTGCCCAAACCAATTTGGATCATTAATGGCTATAACCCCCCAAATGCGAGGGACCCTTCTTTCTGGTCTGAGTTATCTGAAATTATCACTTCTAAATGGATAAGCCACCCAGATGATGGTCTAATCCTGCTGGGAGATTTTAATGCCAGAATTGGGAATGATATCAATGCTTTGGTATCTTTTCTCAATCAGGATGATACTCTGAGCTGGAATTTTGACATAAATACAACTAGGGTATCTAAAGATCAGAAGGTTAATGCCTCCAGCCGTCAATTTTACGACCTGGTTTCTACTTATAAATTAAAGATCTTAAATGGCTCCTATCCACAGGATACACCAGGTTGTTTTACCTTCATCTCATCAAATGGAGGCAGTGTGATAGACTATGTAGTCATTTCCCAGTGCCTACTCCATTTGGTTAAGGATTTTGAGGTTGGTACCATGGTAGATAGCGATCACTTTCAGCTCCAGCTGTCACTCTACTGTAGGCCCTAATAGGTGGCCTTTTTTTACAAATTAATTTGTCAACAATGGAGATGGTGGGCTGTTGTAGAATTAAATGGTCACAGGGATTAGATGAGGACCTTGTACGCTTCTTTTGTTCTGTCGATTATGGTACCCTTATTTACCAGCTGGACCATGCATGTGAAGCCATCCAAGCTACTGATATTTGGAGGGAAGTGGTTTCACAATTGCAACCTCTCCTATCATACATATCAAAGTCTAAGCATGTTTCCAATAAGATGCAAGGGGGGGGAGAGATGGGAACTGCAGTCAGGCAAAAAAAACCTCTGCGCTCCTTAGCACATAAAGAGGGGCCGATAATGAGGTGCTGGTTATGGCCTATAGAGAACAACAACAAGGCTCTGCTAGGAATAAAGAGGAAGGATTATCAACATACCCAATGGCTTCTCTTGAAGGAGGCAGTTAATAAGAGCGACTCACGATCCTTTTGGAAGTTAGTTAACAGAACCTGGTTGTGTAATACGGTTTACCAAGAACCAAAGGTTACAGCAGATAAGTGGATTGTGCATTTTACCTCTCTCTTTAACTATGTGGGATTTATATCGTCTTCTTGTATCCCTGATATGGATATCCCCTCCCCTCCGTAATGGGAGTCAGTTACCCATATAGAGGTTTTGGAGATGATTCAGTCCCTGAAGCCTGGAAAGGCCCCGGGCTTGGACTTTATTGCTGGGGAAGTCTTTAAGGTATCACCGGAATGGTGGGCAGGTGCCTTAGCGCACTTGTTCACCTTAATTAATGTCTCCATCACTATTTCAGATGAATGGAGACAGAGTCTGGTGGTACCTATTTATAAGAAAGGGTCGCAGGGGGACCCGCAGAAGTATCGCCCTATTAGTCTTTTGTGTGTTGTCTCCAAACTATATACAGGATTATTACTGAGGCGATTGTTAGACTGGATTAAGATCAATGAGATTATTGCTGAGGAGCAAGCTGGCTTTATACCAAAGTGAGGTACTGCAGATCATATTTTTGTTTTAGATGATCTAGTAGGGAAATATAAGAAACTGCAGCAAAAATTATTTGTGGCCTTTGTGACTTCTTGGCTTTTGATCTTATTGACAGAGAGAAGCTATGAAAAGAGCAGAGTAGATTGGGTATTGATAGACGGTTACTTTTGTTAATTCAATCCCTCTACTCAAATACCTCCTTAAGAGAGAGAATTACCAATGCTGGGCTTCCCCTCTGATAGAATTCCTACTACAAGAGACGTGAGGCAAGGTTGCCTGTTAGCCCCTGTGCTGTTCAATGTATATGCCAACCAGCTTACTATAGCACTAAGAGACCAGGGCCGATATACTGCCTTGAAAATTCTAAATAAGAAAATTTCAATGCTAATGTATGCAGACGACACTGTCCTTCTGTCGACCTCCAGATTGGGCCTAAACTTTTTTGTATGACTTTAGTCTATTATGTGACAGGATAGCTCTCAAAATTAATTTTATTAAAATGAAGGTGGTAGTTTTTGCCCCACGATTTCAGCCCAAGTCTTGGTTGGTTGGTGGAAACAGGTCTCCTTATTTAAATATCTGGGGGGTCATTTTTTCATATTCTGGCTCCTGGAGACCCTATGCCTCTCATTTAAAGCAAGTTGTGTCAAGGGAAACACACCCCCTTATAAGGTTTTTTTTATTCGAATGGCAGTGGCCATATTGGTCTGGTCCTAAATGTTTTTGGGGCCAAATTTTTATCAAAATTATTGTATGGAGTCCAGGTGTGGGCCGTGAACCCTGTTATAACCAAGATTCTGGATCCAGTGATTAATCATCTGCTAAGGGCATTATTGTGTGTTCCTCCCACAGTACCTGCAGCAATTCTTAACCTTGAAATTGGCTGGATATCATGGCAGACGTTGATCTCAGTATATTATTATACTGGATAAAACTAGAATTTCAAGGGAACTGTACTCTTATCGGGCAGATGTTTACTTGAGAAGTATAACAAGCAGAACTATATTGACAGTTGGTGGAAAGGGGTTGAAAGGAAATTGTCCTTAACTAGGATTTTCCCCGCTCTATCTACTTCAGTATCCTGAATCGACTGTTAAATCTTTGATTCGGAGACGTATCTTGGACATTAGTCGTCAAGCAGAAAGGATGATTGCCTCCTCCTCCAACATTTCACGATTCTATAAATTTTTCATCCCTAATAAAGGTGGGGCAAGCTATTTGGAGATGTTGCCCAATATTTTACTGAGGAGAGCATTTACTGCCCTCCATTTGAAAACTATGAAATCATCAATCCTTGAAGGTCGCTATCTAGGACTACCAACCAGGGAACGTATTTGCCCCTGTGGGTTGGGGGTCGAGGATATCCTCCATTATTTGTTTGCTTACCCATTGTATAGTGTTCCTAGATGAGTATTGCTGCAGAGAACCCAGCTAAATCAGGAATTTCCTCCAATTCAGAAATTGATTTTTCTATTAGGGGACAATAATGTAAACAGGTCCTATCATGTTGCTGTCTTCGCCAAAAGAGCTGCTAAGCTGTGGATGCTTTTTATTCGTGCCCAAGGGATTAGGCATGATTGAGTGCCCTTAAATTGCATATGTGACCTAAAAGTGCTGGTTTGGCCCTCTGGCTCTGTATATGGGGTTTAGTTAATGCTGAGTATTATCCATTGGCATGGTCTGCAGGACCTAGTTGGTCTAAGCAGTAATAATAATAATAATAATAATAATAATAATAAAGGATTATGATTGGAATGTTAGGATCTTTTGTTATAAAATTGGATGTTTATTACCTATTGCTATAATAGTAGTAGTTCGTAATTATTTATTTTTATTTGTATGTTTCTGTCACGGCTTACATAATATTAATTATTAAATATTGTTATTATTAATAGTATTATTACTACTACTACTACTACTACTACTACTACTACTACTACTAATAATAATAATAAATAATGATATTAGCTATGTAGGTATTGGGGGGGATGTAACCTTTTACTATCAGGAGCTGCAAGTCAACAAAAGGGAATGCATCGCCCCATCGTGACCTATTGGGTGCTTCTCCCAAGCAACTGAGATTGGCCACTGTTGGAGACAAGATGCTGGGCTTGGTAGATCATTGGTCTGACCCTGTATGGTCCTTCTTATGTTCTTAGAGCTTTCCAGCTGTCGCAAGAAACTGTGCAGAGCCACACTACACTCCTAGTTTCCTGTGGTCTGTCTTGTTGCTTGCTTTCCACTCTTTGTTTTGAGCCTGCTTGCCTCTGCCCTGAACCATGTCACCTCTGCCTTGAGCCTTACTCCGAGCCAATCCTGCAAACACTTGCAGATTTGTGCCCCTGATCCTGCCAGCACCTGCAGACCCAAGGGTCATGACAGTGTCAGTGAAGAGAAGCCGAAGATAAAAAGAAGCAGTGTGGCAAGAAACATGGCTGATGAATTGAAGTTTTTGAGCAAAGAGTTCCTGATAAAGTCAGAAAAAGTGTGGGAAAGAAGAATTTCCCTTACCTGCGAATTCCTCTTCTCTCTAGCAGAGTGGACAGGCTGGACTGATGGGCTTGTCCCTCTATGCTTGCAGTAGGCAGGATCGAAGATTGACAGCCTCTGCCAGTAGGAGGGTCCATCCTGCCGTAGCTCCCCAGGATGAGAGTGTCAAAGCTAGCTAAGAAACTAATAAACTAATACAATTGTTACAACCATAAACATTAACTTGACACAAAAAGGTGAGAGTAGGAAAATTACCAGAAAAACAGAGATAATTCTTTTCCCTTTACCACAAAGAAACTATTCTGGTCGGACAAGGGAATCCAAAATGGGCAGGGCCAGGCTGCCCACTCTGCTAGAGAGAAGAATGGGAATTCACAGCTCAGGGAAATTCTCCTGTCTCTCTCTCAATGCAGAGTGGGCAGCCTGGACTGATGGGAAGTCCCAAAGCAGTGCCTCCCGGTGAGAGGGCAGATTCCTGCTCAGTCCAAAAAGAAAAGGCCTGCCCCTAACAGATCCCCAATCTGGTTCAATTCTGCAGAACCCTCTATAGCACCCTGTGGCCAAAAGCTGCCTCAATGGATGCTAACGAGTCAATTCTGTAATGCCTCATGAAAGAATGCACCGAGGACTATGTTGTGGCCCTACAAATTTCTTCCAGGGAAGCTCGATTTAGGAGGACTGAATTGGTCACTGCCTCCCTGAGAGAAAGAGTAATTATCCCCTCTGGGGGAAGTAACTTGGCCACCTTATAGGCCTCCAATATGCATATCCTGTGCCACCTAGCTAGAGTAGACTTGGAAACTTTTCTCTCACTTTCCTTCTGGCCCCAAAGGCTATAAAAACAGGGCTGAATCCCTCTTTAAAAGGCTATTTCAGGAGAGGTCCACTTCAAGAACCCTCTGGACATCCAAGGTATGCCACTCCTTTTCCCCAGGATTCATAGGATTGGGGCAAAAGGATGGTAAATTTAGTTCCATCTCCCTATGAAAGACAGAATTGCCCATCTTGGGTCAAGCCTAAGAACCATTCTATTCCTATGGAAAATACACAGATGCATATCTGACGATAGGGCCCCCAATTCCGATACCCTCCTAGCCAAGGTAATTGCTACCAGGAATAAGGTTTTTATGGAAAGGAACATCAGGGACACCTGGGGCAGAGGTTCAAAAGGGGGACAACATGAGGGATCTTAGAACTAAATTCAGCCTCCAAGCTGGAAACTGGTGCTGCACCAAGGGGCAAATCAGCTTAGCCACCCTTAGGAACCCTTTAACAAGTGGGTGTGTCATGGAAAAATTATCCCCCAGGGGTGATAATGCTTGAGGGAGCCACTGCCTGCCTTTTCAGGGTATTAGCTCGTAACCCTAATTCCAGACCAGCCTAGAGGAACTTGAGCACCTCTCAGACACCTGCGTCGGCTGCGCCACACCCATTGCCTGTACACCACTCAGTACATTTTGACCATGTGGTCCCATACATCTTATTGGTGGAGAATTGTGAAGACAGTAGAGTGATAAGGTTTCCTGAATATCCCATGCTGTGCCTTTTCACTCTCCAGGCTGTTCGATGAAGTGCCTATGGGTTATGGGGAAGGATGTAGGTCCCGATGGAGAGGAAGAGGAACCCAGGTGCTCAAGATGATCACATCCGAGAACCAAGGTCTCCCTGCAGGGTGTCACCAAGATCAGATCTGTTTCTCTTCTCTCATTCGTTGGAGGACACTTGGAATCATTGGAATTGGAGAAAAAGCATACAAGAGGCACTCCTTCTGCCCTCAGGTCTCTTGTTCTCACTAGATATCATGGGACCTTGTGGTTTTTGCAAGACGTGAACACGTCCATGGTTGAGTGACTAAATGACTGACATCATTCTGAAGGCAGGAGATGACAGCGATCACTCCCCTGGATCTACTCTCTGCCTGCTTAGCCAGTCCATGTGAACATTCAGGGCTCCCATGATATAAATTGCCTTCAGGGATAACAGGTGAGATTCCGCCCAGCTGAACAAAGCTATCACTTCGGCCTGAAGGGTCCTGGATTTGGAGCCCCCTTGATGGTTGATATAGGCCATCACAGTTGTTAGTCTAAATTAACAATGCTTTGACCTCAGGAGAGGAGAAAATTCCTTAAGTGCCAGGCAAACTGCTCTCAGTTCCAACAGGTTTATGTGGCATCTTCTCTCCACCTGGTATCAGGTTCCCTGAGCTGAGCTGGATTCTAAATGAGTACCCCATCCTGTGAGTCTTGCATCTGTGGTTAGCACTAACATCAGGGGATCTCTTAATGCCATCCCCATTGAGAACCATCCTGTTTGCATCCACCAGACTCCGCTTCACCACAGTTAGCAGGGAAACAAGGTGATGAGATCAAGATGAGATCTCCTCCTGAAAAGGTCAGAGCACCCTCTGTAGTGGTCTGAGGTACATGCGGACCCACTAGACTGTGTCCATACAGGAGACCAGAGTTCCTAATACTTGGGTCAGGAACATTAGATCTGACTTGTCCTCCAACTGAAGGCAATCTAATAGGAATCTCAGTTTCTCTTGCCTCTCCTGGGATAAGAATATTCTGTCAAATTGGGTACCCAGCAAGACTCCTAGATGGTTCAGGAGTAGCGCTGGTGTCAGATGAGTCTTCTCTCAGTTCACCAAAAAGCTGTGCGACTCCAGACAGTGCACTGTTGTCCTCAGATGACTCTCTCTGGGACCTTGAGGAGGCTCTCACCAGGATGTTGTCAAGAAAGGAAAATTGGGCACTTACCCTGTGAATTCTCCTTCTATGGGGGGTCCTCCTAGATGGCCAGCTCATCACTCTGGGGTTAGAGCTCCACCTCAACCAGTAGGAGGCAGACTTCAACTTTTGAGAGCATGATCAGTGGGATCTGTGATTGCAAACTTCCTGAACTGCCCTCTACAACTAAACTGTCCTACTAAAAACCAGCTCATAACCTTCAGAACTGAATAATTTGACAACCATGAATCCAATTGTCCTCTCCCTATCAAGTTCGTTGTTGCAGGGAGGGTAGCTGGCTGCTTCCTTCCTGTAGAAGGAAAATTCACAGGGTAAGTGCTCAATTTTCCTTTCTTCCGGGGTAGGCAGGGTCCTCCTGGACGACCAGCTCATTACTCTGGAGACCTCCCAAAGCAGTCTCTCTCAGCCTAACAGCAGCAACGTGGGAGGGAAAAACAATGAAAAAACTAAATGCAGTGGTTTGGAATATACTAGAATGAGTAAGTTTTCACATTATAAAACTGCTAGTAAAATTTTTCTCCCAAAGCCCACTTCTGTGGACTTGAGGACTTGGACCTTATAGTGCCTGATAAAGGTATAGATGGAAGCCCACATCGCTGTGTGGCAAATCTCCTCGTAAGAAGCCTGAGCTCTAAGAGCCCTGGAGGTTGCTGCTCCTCTAAGGGAATGGGACAAAACCAACCTGGGGGCTCTTAATTTTCTGCTGTATAGGCTTCTGTTATGCACTTTGAGATCCATTTAGGAGCGGTCACTTTAGAAACCTTACTCCCCTTCCTCTCTGGTCTATAAATTTACAAAAAGTGAGGAAGAAGTCCTGAAGGGAGCTCTCCTATCTAAATAGGCTCTGAGGGCCCTACACACGTCCAGTATGTGCCAGATCTTCTCCTGTCTGAGAGGGGGATTGGGACAGAACAAACATAGGATAATTTCTTGTGCCCTGAGAAAGGCAGAATTTACTTTAGGACAAAAGGCAGAGTCTAGCCTGAGAACTACTGAATTCTGCCTGAAAATGCCGAAGGTGGGTTCTATAGAAAGGGCACCTAGCTCCGATGCGATTCTTGCCAAGGTAATTCCAATAAGAAAAGCTATTTTCAGAGATAAAAAGTATAGGAAGATGGCCAAGAGTGGCTCGAAAGGAGCCTTTACTAGGGCATTCAGTACGAAATTAAGATCCCACAAAAGGAATCTGTGGACTACAGGCAGAGAAATTTGTCTAGTCACCCTCAAAAAATGTTTTACATATGGCCAAGACCAAACTCACCTCCCCACCCAAAACATTCCCTTCCTACTTCCCTCTCAGTTTCCACTGAGGGTGTCACCTGTCCCTCAGGCGCATAGCCTGTAACTCTTTTTCAGCTCCTCCCTCACATTTATGCCTTAGGTCCAGGCTGTTGTTGCCAAATCCTGCCACTTTTTCCCATATAATATTGCTAAAATATTGCCCTGCCTTACTGTTGCCACTGCAAAAACCCTAGTCCACGCTCTAATTGCCTCTCGCCTTGACTACTGTAACCTCCTCCTCACTGGTCTCCCCTGCTTTGATCTCACCTGCCTCTGTTCAATGCTCTGCTGCCAAAGCCATTCACCTTACCCTCACTTTGACCACGTTCAGCCCCTCCTCTCTGCCTTACATTAGCTTCCTCTATGGGAACACATTCAGCACAAACTCCTGGTCTTCACCTTCAAGACTCTTAATGGCCTTGCTCCCCATCGCTCTCCACTCTTGTATCCTATCATGTTCCTGCCCAGGAGCTTCGCTCCTCCTCTGCCCCCACCCTCGTCTGCTTGCAATTCCCCTGCTCCTCTAAATGTCCTCATCTCTTTTCTCTTACTGCCCCCCATGCCTGGAACTCCCTCCCTGGATACATTTGTTCTGCTCCCTCCCTCCCAACTTTCAAATCCCTCCTGAAAATCTACCTCTTCTGTCAGGCTTTCCCCAGTCATGAGTGAAATTGCATCCTCCCTCACTCAGAATCTCTTCCCTGTAACTAAGTGAAGCACATGCACCTGCATTTTCTTTATCTCATGAATGTATCCTCATCTCTACAGATGTTCACACTCCATTCATCTCATAGATTGTAGGACTTGTCTATAACTACTGATTGTACAAGTGCCAGGTACACCACTGGCATAACAAACAGCAGCAACGCAGCCACCCTGGATGCCCAGCAGAGGATGTCAGTAGACAAGTCTGCTATAAAGGAATAGGCTGGCTGTATTCTAGTGGCTAGGACCCTGGTCATTTCTAATGAGACCTCTGGATCCCAGCCTCTCTTGAGCTACTTCATGACAGCCTGAGTGAAATATGAGGTGAGGGTGGCCATTTTGATGTCTGCTGCAATTTCCTCAAAATTTCTTTTGAGACTAACTTAAAATCCCCTTGTCTGTCTGATTTCATGGGAAGCAGTCCCCCTCTGTGGGGAATGCAGACTTTCTGGAAAGCGATGCCACTACTACAGCCACATGAGAGAGGACAAGAGCAGCTCTTTGTTTTTGGTGAAAGAGCACAGAGACTTAACTTAAAGGTCCTTGTGGGGTGCTGCCACTCCATTCTAATAATCCTCTCAAAGGCGATGCCCAATACCATCCCTTCGTCTTTGGTTTGTGCTCTCAGGATATATTCCCTGTTGGAGCCCTCCCCTGACGAGACAGAGGCTTGCGTCTTTGCTTTCTTTTCCTTCAGCATCAGTGCTCTCTGCACATGAGCATACATCTATTCCCTGTACTTCATAGGGAACTTCCTGTCTGGATCGTGGGAGGCTTCTCTGGGTGTGTCTGCGATCTGGGCTTCTTCCAGGGAGGAAGGGGTGCTCTCATCGTCTGAGGCTGTCTTGTTTGAGACCTGGTCTTTGGATGTCTCATTCTCCTCCTCAACTGCGAGGACCAGAGAGAGGTGGCTCCTCTTTGGAGGGTGTTTGTCCTTAGAGGGTTGGTGTGTGCAGCGGGAGTTGTGATCTGAAGAGAACACCATCTGTTCCATGAAGAAACCCCCCTCCTTGCTTCTCCAAATCAGAGCCTGAGGCGACTGGGAATTGCAGAGGGTCATGGGCTACTTTTGCCTTCTTGGGAGGCCAGTTGTTTCCCCTTCCCTGCTGTCCTGGAGCTGTCCTTGAACTGGGGCTTCTTCTCCATATGGTCTTTGAGTGGAGGAGGGACCACGTGCGTTTTTGGCACCTGAGATCCTTTACAGATGCCAGGATCTCCTCTAAAACCTCCATCTGGAGGTCCCCTGGGGGGTCGTGGCACAGAGAATTGTGGTTGGATTCCTTCTGCACATCCTGTTCCTGTTCTTCTGGGCGGTGTCTCCTGGCGGCTGTCATCTTGCTTGGGTGCAAAACCACTCCTGGTGGCTGCAGCTGGTATTCTGCTGGGCAGCTGCTCCGGCGCTCCCTGCATTCTGGTGGGAGTGGAAAAAACGCCACTGGTATGGGCTGGACTGCCAGCCGCACCTCTACTAGCCCCACATTGTGTGTTGCGCACCCGGCGTGGGGAGGAGGTCTGTAGCAGGCTTCCGAGGCAAGCTAGAACCAACCCTCGGCGGCAGGGTTCTGCTGCATCTTACTGGCTCCCAAGCCATCAAGAACTATAGCCCAGGCAAAGCCCAAAAAGTTTTGCACCTTGCGGGGGGAGGGAAGGAATCTGGGTGAATGAGGAGGGCCTGCACTCTCATCCGGCACTGAAAGTAAGGACTGCTGCAAGGGCTATCTAGTCTGCGTCCTGCCAGTCTGGAGGCAGACGATCAACTGGAGAGCTAGGGGTCAGGTCCCACTGAGCATGTTCTCAAAAGTTGAATTCTGTCTCCTGCCGGTCAAGGTGGGGATCTAACCCCAGAGTGATGAGCTAGCTGTCCAGGAGGACCCCCCGGGAGAAAAGGGCATATACGGTCTGGGATGAAAGGACTGCTTCAGAGCAAAGATTGAAGGTTTTGAGGTAGCTCTCATTTCTTTGTAGGTTCTATAGTTTGCCTCCCTAGAAGTAGGCCCCTGTCAGAACTGACTTTGAATAGAGGTTGCCCTTCCATGGCCTTAGCCACACCAAGTGTCTGGCCACTACATTAAATACCAGGGTCTGTGTGTTAAGCTGGACAGCGTCTAGGGTAGCATCTGCTGCAAAAGCCGCAACATAGGCCAGCTTCTTGCAGGTCTCTTTTAGTTCTTTGTTCTCTGCTTTCTCCCCCAGATCTGATGCCCAGAGATATACTACCCTACAGAAACTCAAGGATGATGCTGTGGCTTTAAAGGCTAGCTAGCGAAGACACATTAAAGTTTTTTCAAAGAGTGACCTAAACCTTTCTGTCCAGTGGGTCCATGAGGAAACCCTCCTCATCTGCTGGAAGCGCCACTGATTTGGCTAAGTCCGCTGCAGCAGTGCCAACTTTGGTAGGGTCTCTAGATCCTCGTGACCTTTAAGTAGTGAGTAAAAACGTCTCATATACTTGTGTAGTCCTTTGAACTTGGCAGAAAATGCCCATTTCTCCTTTATGGCATCCAGATAAAACTGAGCCAGAGGAAGCTCTGAGAGGGCCACTGCAGGTCTGGGGAACACCCTCTTGTTCTCTTTGGAGGGGGATCTGCAGCTTGTGTAAAAGTGGGGGCTTCTAACTGGAGCTCAGAGGCAACCTTCCCCACAAGCTTGTCAAATTGTTCAGAATCAAAAAGTCTGACCAGTTTATCAGGAGCAGAGACCGGGATATTCCCTTCCTCTTGCTCAGATCTGGTTGGGGACTTATTGATCACAGAATCTAGGTAGGAGTCCTACCTAGGGCTCTCTTCTTTTTGGTTTTGTGGGAAGTCTTGAATCTCTTCCTACCCCAGGCCCTCTTATGTCTCTTATGGGACCTCAGGCTCCCCCTATGCCTCTTACTTCTACCCTTGTGAGAAGGGAGGGACCTGCTAGAGGAAAAGGAAGAGGTGGAAGAAGAGGAGGATTCCCTAGGGGTGTGTCTGTGTTTCTTACCCTTGCTCCCTCTGCTAGAAGAGCTGCGCCCTCTACTCTTCTTTGGGCTTAGCTTGGGATTGTCTGAGCTCAGCTTGGCTGGGGGGGGGGGGGAAGTCCCCCTGCAAGCTGAAAGGGGTACCAGTAACCAGGAAAACATTATTCCCCCCACCCCCACCCGCTCCACCCAGTGCCTAAAGACTGGGGCGGTTAGCCACCTGCTTCCCCAGCCAAAGCAACACAGCCTCAGGCACTTCCTCCTGGGGAACACCTCTCCCCCCATCTTGGGGATCCAAGGATTCCAAGTCCAACAGACTCGTCACTTTTGTAGGCGTCTCAATGCCAGCGCATTGCATTTCCCCTGCGGGAACAACTCCACTACTCCCTATGTTGTGCCCTCCCTGGCTTGGGAGTGCCTTGTCATCCCATCTGCAGGGTTTTCCAATCAAGGACACCACAGCTGGGTCACTGGCGATGGGCAGTTGCAGCAGAGGGCTGCTCTAGGTGTGCTTGGAAAAAGGGCATGAAAACACCTGGCACCAAATGCAGCTTCTTCACCGTTAGAGCCTCTGCCACCAGCTCAGCTCACTCCCGTGGGGAGCAGCTCCCTGAGGGCAGACTCCCTTTCCCCTCACCCCTGGGAGTCTTGTCCTGGAACAACTAAGCCTGGGGAGGGAGGGGGAAGCAGGTGGAAGGATCCTGCCCTGGATCCCTGTGCCACAAGCCAGCGGCCCCTAACTCCTGAGGGAGGGATGGAAGAGCAGACACCAATGGGAAAAGAAACAAAATACAAAGAAAACGTCTGTGGCCTAACTGGGCTCCAAGAGCCCAGGACCCTGCTGCCTGTTCTTCACAAGGCAGGACCAGACTGGGGAGCTATTGGAGGATGGCCCCTCCTACTGGCAGAGGCTGCCAGTCTTCGATCCTGCCTACTGCAAGGGAGGAAGGACAAACCCATCAGTCCAGGCTGTCCACTCTGCGCTGAGAGAGAGAATAAGGTTCCAGGAGACTTTTTGGTGTAATGCTGTTGGAGCTGATTTTATTACCCCCCACTAAGAAGCTCCATAGACAGAAGTCTGTAAATATATTTTGTGGAGACACACCAGTGCCCAGGCTTCTGTGAATTCTGCCATTCCATGGCCACTGAATCTGTGGTACATTTAACTTTATATCTGCGTCCAAGAATCTAAGATTTAATATACAAAACATTACATTTCTATCACTTATGGTTGTGAAGCAAAACCTTAAACGTGTAAATGATCCAGTGGTATCTGCTTGAATCAGCAGAAATAAACTTAAATGTCACCCATTCATCCCAGTAGGATGGATCACAATTTAGATATTGAAATTACTATTTCATCCTGAGTATTTTAGCAGAATACCAGATATCTGACTAATACTTTTATTCCACAATTGTAAGCCATTCCCATTCTTCCCTTGGGCGCCAGAAACTGCCACAGCCCCTAAACAGTGGCCAACAAAATCCCCCCTCCTCATCTTCCAACTTCTACTAGACAGCTATCTCTGTCAGTACAAAGATCTCCACTACACGGAGAATGCAATATTTAGGAGCAGGGTAAAGTCAATATAAGTTGATATGGAAACAAACGCCACAGAAGATGCTGTGTTCACTGTATTGGGGTCACCTTTGAGTTTTATTTCCTAAAAACACAATTTTTGAATTTCTAGGAAACTGCTTTAGAATTTACAATTTCCTGCAAAATCCAGGGGGCCTTGCTGAAGAGGGTGTGTTTAAACCTGTTAAAACATTTGCATGGCCTTGCCTATATGCTGCCAGCCTGGAACACAAGAGACATTCCCTTGCATGCTCAGTTTAAGGACGACTAGATTCTCCCTACTGGATGCTCTGTAACCCAGGCATAGGGTTAGAGCCCTCATCTTCTCATACCTAGAGAGTGGACTTTCCACCCTAGCATCCAACAGGGAGAGTTTATTTCCAGGCAGAGTCTTGCTCCTTAAATTAGCTCCTAAAACCTTCTTCCCTCACACACATGACTTATACATAGGCTGAATTTCCTCTGCATACTCACAGGTTTTCTGGCTCAGAGTTAAATGGATCTGCATTTATCAACAATCGGCTGATGACAGAACTCCCAGGCAGAGAACCGGACATCCCAGCACGAATATCTGCAATGGGGCGTAATAGAAGGAGTTTGCAAAATATAGGTGGTCAAAACATGTTAGCAACAGGCAAAGGAGAAACTATTTTACTTCCAAAGCCAACAGGAAGTCACTTCTGGAGCATCTTGTAGCTTTATTGAATAATATAAAAAAATAAAACATATGACAAATTCCAGACTTAGGGCTCAAACCCTACATAGGATCCAATCTAAAAATTAAAGCTTTCCTTCTGCTTAGAGTAAGAATAGTAGGTGCTCCTGTAACACGTCGCTATTACCAATTCTTGCTTCTTCTGGAAATAGGAACATATTTATATTTAGGAAAGATATTTATATTTAGGAATAATTTTTTTTTAAATCCTTGCCTATCCCCATGCAGCAAATGGTCTCCTCTAACACGTACTCAGTTCTTCAGCAGGCTTCAGTCAGCAAATGAGCTCTCTATGTACAGAGGCTGTTTCATCATTATGGTGACAGGAGGTCATGTACACTTGAGCCCACACCAAGGAGCTGAGAGGGAAATGGGCATAGGCATGGGGAGAAGGGTATGGAGACTGAGTTATAAGAGAAACTCTTTTCTGCTGCTGGGATAGGAGTGCAGCTGTGTCATAGCCTGTCTGTGGTGGAAGAGACAGAAACTGGTTTCAAGACTGCACACTGTGATAATCATGGTTTATAGGTTTGCTGTGTCCTTCTTCCACATTATCAGCTACCCACCAAGAAATGACAGGATTCTTCAGGGAAAAATGACACAAAATATTTTTGGACAAGAACAATGTGATCTAGGTGGAACATGAGTCACTGACTGGCTGGTGGCAGTAATTCTAAAGTACTGCTATCCCTGTTAAATGGGGAGGAGGCTAGAGCTCTGCTAGTGACTGCAACCATGACCTGCAAAGGACCATCCTTGAACTCAGCCCATAGCACTATATTAAGATTTCCAGAGCAACAGAGTATTTAACTGCCTTTCTACTGAGGCAATGGGCTTTCTATAATTAATTCCTTTAGTATGTGTCTGTGCTGCACCCACAAGACCTCTCAATCTGAAGGAGAAGCTGAAGATGATTACAACTCTCTCTGATATTTCTGCGGTAATCTCATCTGTGAACAGATCCATGACTAGCCTGGCTCGGGCACGGTGTTACCTCCAAGACAGGGGATCAGACAGGCGCACTTCATACTCCCAGTTGGAGACTTGAGGCTGTGCTGATGTCACATCTAGCCCAGCTGGCTGCCTGAATGGGAGGGATGATGTTGCACTCACTTGGGTAGAGGATCTTTGTGTTCAACATTGGCAGGTTGTCCCGGTTTCCTGTCTGGGGAGGAAGAGAGGCAGAGCTGCCCAGCGGCAAACTTCCTTTGTTTATTAGTCTTTCACAAGGAGATTTGGACACTGTAACACAAAACCCAAGTATTGACAAATGAGTGTCACTGAAACCAAAACCCATCAGCACTGTACACACACTAAAGGCTGCTTATAGATCATGACACATTAGCACATTCCAACCAAAACTAAAAACAACAGCTACGGGAGGCAGAACTAGAGGCAAGAAAGAAAGTCAAAGAGCCCACAAACAGCAGTCGAAACACCTAGTGCAACTGAAGGCAAAGGAATGCTATGTACCAACACTAGAAACACAGAGGAAGAGAGGTCTGGCTTCAGTATCGGAGGGTCTTTCAAATGACAAACCCAATTCTGTTCAGGATCTACCTACACTATACAGGCCTCTCTTATAACTTCCTCACTTAACACAATAGAGACAAAGTAGTACAGTGATATCTTTTATTGGGACAGGAAAGGTTTGGTGGTACATTTTTCTACGAAAACTTCTCAAACGTGTCCAATAAAAAGGCTGGCACATTGGGGGCTTATCTTGGTGCCCATGGCTGTCCCCATGAATTGTAAATAGTATTTGTTGTGGAAAGTGAAGTTGTTGTGTGCAAGGATGAAGTGGATACATTGCCCAATGTGCTTGGGGTGTATGTCTGTGTATTCCCTATAGTCCTGGAGGTATCCAAGGCAGGCACCCCCCATTGGTGTGGGGGATTTTTGTGTATAGTGAAGTGACATCCATGGTTGCCAGAATGGCATTTTGTGGGAGGTTACTTATGTTGCAAAGCTTGCAGAGGAAGTCCGTGGTGTCTTGGATGAAGCTAGCTCTTTGCCTGGTGAGTGATTTGAGAATGTTCTCTATGAATCCCAATATTCCTTCAATGAGTGTGCCATGGCCAGATATAATGGGCCTTCCTAGGTTTCCCTCTTTATGTATCTTGGGAAGTAAGTAGAGGGTCCCTGAGTTGGGGCTTGTAGATATGAGGTCAGATAGTTCCTCCTGTAATTTGTGGGGGAGGGCTTTGATGGTATCTTTGAGCTCACATGGATTGAGGTCCCAAGGAAACTATGAAGGTGAAACTCACCAACCCTTGCACAAATGCATGAACTCGCACAGAAAAAAGATCATGACAACAGCATGGATTCTACTGTTGGCATTCACGTCTCACAAAGTGACCACTCTATTAAGGGGAGCCTGGGAACAAAAATTCAGAGCTTTACTAGATACAAACAATGGACTCAATTTGAATAAGGGTTTTACAACCCATTACAGAAATAATAATAATAAATAATAATTATTATTATAAACATTTGTATAGCACCAGCTGTGTACTTGGTGCTTTACAGAACAGAGATAAAGACACGGTCCCTGCCTACGGCTTACAATCTAAAAAGACAAGGAGAGGGGACAAAAGGAAGACAAGGGAGAAGCAAACAAACATGCAAACGGCTGCAAAGTCTCAGGTGCGCGTGCTTGGCTTGGTTACACTTAGGCAGGAGTCTGCAAAGGAGGGCAGACTAAGTAATTGGGGGAAAGCAACTAGCAGGCATTGGGAAAGGTGGCACGGAAGAAGTGGATCTTGAGGAGAGATTTGAAGGTGTGGAGGGAGGAGGCAAGGCGGGTGTTGGTAGGGAGGGAGTTCCAGGCAGAAGAGCCGAAGGCAGTTAGGGGAGCATGGGAGACAGAGAGGGAGGGAAGGGACAGAGGAGGAGTGGAGGGCGTGTGCAGGAGCGCGTAAGGAGATTAGGGCTGAGAGGTAGGGGGAGCTTGGCTGTGAAGTGTTTTATAGGTGAATACCAGGAGTTTAAATCGGATGAGTTCAGGAAGGGGGAGCCAGTGGAGAGAGGAGAGGAGAAGCTGCACGTGGTCAAAGAGACGGGCTGAGTGGATGACCTTGGCAGCGGAGTTTTGGAAGCTTTAAGTTTATTTACTATCACCAGCTCTTACTCTTCCCACCTTCTTGTATTCCCACCTTTTGAATTGTGGACCTCCTACCTAGGTCTCATTCGCACCTTCTCCTCCTCTCCCCAGTTTCCAATCATTGTATATACCTATCGCTTTGATCAGTTTGACCTGTCTGACGAAGGATTCTGTGAGACCTGAAAGTTTTCATACCTCCACCAACTGGAGTTGGTTCAATAAAAATGTCACTGTACTGTTTTGACTTGATTGCTTACATTTGGGACCGGCACTGCAACCTTGCTTTCTCTCACCTAACACAGTGAGATTAAGACAAGCTAAAACAAGCTGGCTTCTAGCACTTATCTGTGGAGTGAGACGAAGGGCACTTGGAAATTAGCACAAGGTGAATGGATAGTGAACACCAAGCAGTGTTCTGCAAGCTGATAGCACCATGAAGACTGAGGTTCCAACTGTCACTGGAAACCAAGAGGATATCAACCTCTTGGGTTCTAGAAACTACTTTAAGGTTATGACCTAACCTTCAAATCCTGTTTGATCACATACAGGGTGCATGGAGGAAGGGGTTGGAGCTATGTAGTTGTCACTATTAGACTAGCTGACAGTATGAATGGTATGAGTAGGGGTGGGTGGTGCAGCACTCATTCAAGTAGAGGATCTTTGACCAGCAGTTATGGAAATATAAAAATCAACACACCTGAGGCAAACAAGCTTGGGGAAGGGACAATTAATATTTCAGAATTCTGCAGATTTGGGCTTGATGCCAGTCTAAAGTAATACCACACTATTACTTAGGTGTGTGCAATATTAACGTTCCTTTGAGATCCATATTTTTCTCTCCAAAATGCCAGTACAGAATTTGTTTTGCATCTATGACATTGGGGTTCTCGACTAATGTCTGGGATACATACTGATTGACAATATGAAGGGAGCAGAACTCTGATCTAAGGAGAAGCAGAGTGAAGGGACATAGCTTTGTGTACTGGATCCTTTCCCCTTTATCCCTGTCGAGCAAAGGCATGATTATAAATAAAAAATAATAATGTACAGATATCTCCTAAAGATCTTATGGGAAAATGAAATTCCAGAACTCAGTAACCAAGGCTGCCCAAAGGCAATACCTTTCCGATGGCTTCTCCCTTTCGGGATTCCATAATTGCCACTGTGTGATGACTGCAGAGAGATTTTATCCTCGTTTCTCAACTCCTTCCCCTCCTCAGAGGCAGAAAGTCCAAGCAGGAAGCCCTCCTGTTCCTGTGTCTGAGCATTCTGCTCATCAACCGCTGCACAACGAAACAATGAACAGATATCAGACATACATAACTTGCACTCCTGTCATATGGCTCCATGTGAATGAGGAAGTCTAACAATAGCACTGCAACAAAATTACATTCCCACCATGGAAATCACCCTAATGATTAGGTCTTAGGTTCTGTAAAGAGGCATTCACAGGACACTGCTTAGCAAGCCTTTGAAAAAGTGAACTCTAGATTTCATGAAACAGGCTGAAGAGCTGGACCCATGTTCCCCTGAAGTCAGAGACAAATTCTCCAACAAGAAGCAGCAAGCCTTCCCCAACCCAACTAGTGTACCTCAGTCTTGACCAAGAGGATTTAACCTCTGGAGTGAGCAAAAGTAGCTCTGTTTCCATGCTAATTCATTTCTTGGCCTCTCTCATGAGACCACCAAGACGAGGTCTGTGATGAGCTGTTTAAAAATTTGCCCAACTTCAATGTCTGCCAAAACCATGCGATTGCTACAGTTTTTGTAACAGCCAAACAATATCAGTTGCTAATGATGTGGAGGCATGAATATTTGTATAATCAATGCACACTCCCCCAAGGGGAGAGAGTTCTACTGATATAAATTCCTCTCTGCCACCAGAAAAGGAATCTATGTCAGCAGATCTGTTCGCAGTAGGGCTTGAACTCATGAAAATATATGGGTAAAGCACAAATTCCCCCAAACCACACCCACTAACCAAAATATTTCTATTGGTGGAAAAACTGCATATAGACTTGGCATGTATTTATGCTTCTTAGGAGTTTCTCTCTCATTACAGCTATGCTGCACATGAAGGACCTTGCCTTTATTTGCATGAGGAGTGACCCAGAATTTGGCATCCAAACAAAAGGATATTAAATCACAGGTATGTCCGTTTAATTGTTTGTTCAACCTGAACCAAGAAAATAGAAAAACTCATGTGATGTGGACACTAACACTGATATAATCTGGGAAAGAGAAAGGGTTTTGACAAAAAGGAAGGAATTAGATGCATGTGTATTTAGAATTTAAACAACCCAGAGAACTTTGCTGACTCAACTGTTTACAAAGGAACTGTAACTTCAGTTTGTTCAAAGTGTGATCAAAGCAAATGCTATAAATAAAAAAAAACCTCCGTGAGAGTGTTATCACACAGACCCAACCTTAGTTATTGTTATTTGTCTGGCAGGGAACCGAGACTATATAGTTGACTGTGGTGCTGTAAAAGTCAGGTTATATTTCAGTATTCTGTAGATTCAGACTTACTCTACACAGTGTTTACTTAGGCCTGTGTGATATTAACATCCCTTTGAGATCCATATTTTTCTTCCTTTCTGTAAATATGCCAATATTACTACAACCTACTAACTACTACTAATCATTTCTATAGTGCTACTAGACATACGCAGCACTTTACAGCCACAGATTTTTGGAGACACGTCCCTGTCCAGTAGGCTTACAATCTAAGATGGATAAGGGGAACACACAGGGAAAACACACACACACACACACACCCATTTTACAGATGGGGAACTGAGGTGGAGATTTGCCCAATGCCACCCAGTGAGTTCATTGTCTAGGGTGAGATTTGAACCCTGGTCTCCCAGGTCCAAGTCCAGTGTCTTATCCGCTATACCACACTGGCTCTCATTTGTAAGTATATTTGTAAGTTTGTTTACAAATCTGCTATACCACACTGGCTCTCATTTGTAAGTATATTTGTAAGTTTGTTTAGCTTAAATGACACTGGGCTTCTCAACTAACACTTGAGATACCTATAGATTGACAATTTGAAGGGTGTGAAACTGATCTAGTGAGAGGCAGAGTGAAGGGATGTAACTCTGCATACCGGATTTCCTTCTGTAGCAGTGCCACGAAGGGCCAGAGAGAACACCCTGAGCAGAAAGTGAACCCATAAAGCAGTTATTCAAGGTGTTAAATTCATACTAACTGTGAGGGAAGGTTTTGGAACCAACTATAGCATTTCTACAGCATCTAACATGGGGGGGATTCCAACAATGCCCACGCATTACAGAAAGCCGTGAGTTCTGTCCACAAAGGGACAGTCAATTTACCACCTTGCTGCTTGGTTACTTTAATAATTTATTCCTATTTTTGAGTATGCTGTTAGGTTTTTTTCTGTTTTGGATCTACATGAGATGTGTCATAGTAAATAATAATAAATAAAACATTTCATTTGTCTCATGCCTCTCTGCTAGATGGCACTTGGAGCGCCTCACAATGTTACAGTGAGTCTTACAGAGTGCTATGACAATTGGGACTACAAATGCTTTTGATATGGACACCTGTCCTAGGCCAAGAACAGACATTTTATTCATGTCAACCACTAGATAACAATGAGTTGAGACTGGTGACCTGGTGGTGAAAGCCAATGCATCCCATAGAACCCTTCCTTACACAGAAGTTACACAGTGTGAAAACGCTGCTGGAAAGTCACAATTTCCTCTCCCCTCTGAAACAAAGGAAAATTATATTCCCCCAAAGCAGATGCTGAAGTGCCTGTAGGTTCTTCCATCTGATACCTTTTTCTGCATGCTCTATAATCTGGCGAAGGGCTTTTTTCAGGCTGTTAGCCCGCAACATAAGCTGCTCTCGAGGTCGGAATATCTGGGGACGGGTAGTGCATGCTGACCCTATTGAGCGCTGATTAGAAGAATCACAAGCACTGCCAGAACCATCACCATCTTCGGTCTCCTCAGCAATGGTTGGGGGTGGGTTTGGCAAGGATGATGAAGCTTGAGATTCTTCATTCAGTGTCTTCAAAAGAGAGTCCAGCTTCTCCTTCAGGACAGAGCACTGCAGGTTCAAACACAATGTTTGCACAATATTACACTAGAGTAATGTTAATTGCTGCTGCTGTGCTGGTTTTTACTGACATTTCTGAGTTTGTCCTCTCTGACAGCACAGGGTGGTTCTCAAGCATTTCTTTCCACATTTCATTTGAATTTCTCTTATCAACATACCTTCCTGGCCATGACCTCTGACTCTTCAGAGCTTTCTGTTGCTTTTTCATAGGCCTTTCCAACTCGAGCCACAAAATCCTTCACCGTCTCACAAAGCACCCTGAGCAAAGAGGAGGTGGAGGAGAGAGAAAAGCATTCCTCATAGATCTGTATTCATTTTAAAGTATATCGACAGTTCTGGTACAGCTTTTCCTTAAGTACTCACTTCGCTGATGAGATGACCACTGAGTGTTGGTCAGAAGTCAAAATTTTGGACAAATGAGCAGCCACAGAGTCTTCATAGAAGAGAATCTGCTGCACCTTGTGAGAGTCAGAAATAACTGTTTGATTACTGTTTGTCATGCTGCATGGCCCAGGGATACTACTACATGCTACACTAAAACTTGGGTTTCCAACAGATCACCCTATGGAGCAAGGCCATGATTACAGTTTACTTTCTATCATAGCTGTCTCCTCCACGGCAGCCCCTCACTCTCCTGCACTGGAGTCCATCCCTTTCTGCAGTTCTACTCTTATGCTGATTTGGAGTCCAGTTCTTAACGTCCCTGGGTTAGAGCCCATTCCTCCTTGCCATCCTCTATACTGCATGGTGAAGAGCCCATGCCCAGTCAGTTTGCATTCTGGTCTCCTCTGCAGCTATCCCACTGGTCTGGTTTAGAGCCCCTTTCTCCTGTTGTTCCCTCCCCTTTAGGGCTGGCTACGCACCTCAGAATCTTCACTGAAATCTTCAGCGACTGTGGAAGTGGATGCCTGTCGAGGGAGCTTTGTTTCATACACCATGATGCTCCACCTGTTGGAAAGGAATTATTGCAACTTTTACTAAAAGGAAGATGCCCTCCTTTAAATGAGGTCTGGGGACTCAAAGACAGAAGTAAAATCTTTTATTTGAGGCTGGAGTCATAGCCAGCATTTATAGGGATGTGTGGCAAGAATAAAAGTGGCGCTGCCTCGATAGAAGTATACAAACTGGAAAGGGATTGAATTAGAGAAAGAGGTGGTGGGGGAACCCTTCAAGCAAACATTATCCATACTCTCCAGCATGCCACATTGCTATTCCCACTTTCTCTTATAGAAACAGAATGCAGTCTTTTCTGTGTCCAGAAAAGAAACCATCCAGCACAAGTTATCATGGTTTCACTGCTACAGGAAGTCATTTAAAATGTTAGGAATAAATAACTGCATTAGAGCTTTCCCTTTCAGTTTACAGGGATAAATAACACTGACAGGACAATATTCAACTATTAGAGTCAATGGGAGTTTTGCCACTGACTTCAATGAGTGGAGGACCGCATTCATAGTGAAAGAATGCCTTCCCTCCGTAACTGGTGGGGGAGGACCATAATGACAAACAAGTTAGTAATTCAGGCAGGTAAAATTCAGGCACCATATGACTGCCCTGGAGGCTACTCTCTTCAGAGGTTAGGACTAGGCAGGGCCAAGTGATAGAGTTGAGTCAAGGATTTGAATTGTCACCTTTGGTCTGACACTCACCTGTCCAGCATTTTGGTACTGGCCCTCTCTAGCTTCTCCAGTATCTGTGGGAGCTGGGTGTCATCATCACAAGCAGATCCCCAGCCTAGCACTCGGGCAAGGTCATTTCCTGTACCCAAGGGCAACACTCCCAATTGGCACTGTGCATGAAGAAAAGGAGAGAAATATGGATAGCCAGAAGGGATACAGAAGCCTCATCCATCCACAAGTAACATAAAAGACAGTCTGACCGATTTTCTACCCAGACCAACCACTGAGAGAGAACTAGTCATATAATAAAGATGATGCATGATGAGCCCCCAAATGGTCAAATGAGCAGAAAGTTAGAGAGCAAACTCCCTCCATTTCTAAAGCTCTGGTGGGCAAAGGAAGAAACTCCAATCACAGACATGACTTATACTCTACCAAAAATTCCTCTTAGCAGCTAGCCAGATTATAGTATTTTAATTCACCACCAGGTGCTTCTGTTGCTTTTTCTATTGAAACTGTAGAGGATTCTTCAGGACAATTTGCCTTGTATTAACACAAAACAGAATGCTTTCACTCCAAGAAGAATTACAGAAGTCAGGAAAAGAGGAGAATGTACGTTCTCCCTGAAGTTGTTAAAGGAAACGGAGCAGGAGCATAGGTCTTATGGGAGCTACTCATCCCAATCCCAGCTCTCGTCTAGCAGAAATTAACATGAGGAATATTGCTGAGGGTTACTTAAAGTTATTCCAAAAATTTGCTGTAACAGGAGGAAACTGTAGGAGTGCTAGCTATGGGGGTATTAGTTATTCCTGTCGCTTCCAGCTGAAACTGCACAGGAGCACTAGCTATGGAAACCTTTTAGTTGCTTCATGATTCCTAGCACATCTGTATTTTTTTAAGACCAGAGTTCTCTCCATTCCTTAATGCCTACCTAACATGTGGAAACACACTTAGGGTGAGTACCTGTTTGTGAAGATTGAGGCTGTCAATTTCAGAGAGAACCCATCCAACACTTCCATCCCCACCACAAACCAGAATCCGGAAAGTGTCGAATTTCTGGAATAAACGTAAACTGCAGAGGAAAATAAACCAGATGGCATAACAACATGCTGTTAAAGAAACAGGAGTGGCTAGCCATTTCGTTGCACATTATACACTCTGCTGGGGCCCAGAGGGCTTTGGCTCTGGTTTTGTAACAAACAAAATTGAACAGGAATCCACTTTCTGTCCTAGATTGTAACACCTCGGGGCAGGAACCCATCTCCACTTAATGACCAGGCACCTTCTTGGTGCTAAATATAACAACAATAATGATGGATTCCAAGTGAATTCAAAAGCCCCGTTGCACTTGGACACTACAAACACAGCTGTAAGAAATGTACACATTTATTCCATGGGGACAATTAGGGTTTCTGTAGAAGGGTACTCCCCTTCTAAAGCAGTGCACCTTAGCTTTAACAGCAGGAAAAAAAAACATTTGGTGGACAATAATCTGCAGAATTAATTCCTTTCTGCTAATTTTCAATGGTCAGTATAAAACTAGGTTATCTGTCATGGACTAGAACTCTTGAGCTCACTGCTTCCACAGATCTGCACTCAAAGCCATGCAACTCAATGCAGAACTTTAACAAGTATTTTGTGAAACAAGGGCACGACTAAAATATAGCTGCAACAGGGCCCATGAGACTGGGGAACCCATGCTCCCTGGTGCAGCTGCATTCCCTAATGCAGGGGAAAGTGGGGAGAAGAGGGGCATTCTATCTTCTGCACTGGGGCCCATTCCAACCTAGTTATACCCTCACATTGTGGAACCTTTTAAAAAACATAATCTTATAATATACCTTCAACTACTACTAATGTAATGATAAACTATATGCATGTCATGAGAAGAGATTAATCCTCAATTTTTAGTCCTTCTGGTATAAAAGTACTGAGTAGTCTGAATTATCCCATTCATATAGGAAGTAGTGGGCACTATCAAGAATATCAAGACTACAATCTGACTTCCTTAAAAGCTCTCTGGAACTGTATTTTTTACTGTAAAGCAGGGATGGGGAACCTCAGGCCCAGGTGCCAACTGAAGCCCATAAGCTTGTTGTATACTGGGCCCTTTCCAGTTCCTGGATCTAGCTCCTGGATTCAGTGCCTACCTCCAAGCACTGAAAGACTGAGTTCAGTGCAGAGATGAGGACATGCACATAAGAACAGGGGACAGATCCATGATGCAAATCCATGATTTGGACCCTCCTCTTCCTGGGCACACACATTAAGTACTCTCACCCCCAACATTTATGTGGCCCTTTGTGCTTGTACTAATTTTCAAAGTGGCTCATGGGAGGAGAAAAGATTCCCCACCTCTGCTGTAAAGCTTTTAAGGATATGTCTATACTTAGAAAACTTTGCAACATCATTATAGGATTCTCTCCCCTCCATCTCCAAAACCAATCACTACCATGTGGAGAAATAGGTCGTATGGGAGTATAACAGAGTTATGGCTTTACTGACATGAATGTTACATGCCTGAAGGGCCCCATGTGGCCCTAAAGCTTTCACAATCTCATCAACTATAGTTGGTCCAATAAAAGATATCACCTGAACTACTTTGTTCTCCATTATGTTTAGGAACAACACAACCACCACCCTCTTTCTCATGAACTAAGGGCACATAAATCATTTAATTTGTTGTTCTCAACTATTTTACAATTTTTGGTATTTACAGGAAGTTGGTTCGTCCAAAGAACACTGTCCTACCCGAGGTGAGGTCCTCCATTCATAAGGTCAAAGACCTGTGCTGGATTCAGCAGTTGTTTGAATCTTCGTAGGAACTTTACACCCTGGTTGTCTCCACTTTTTGAGTTGACAAAAACCAGAAAGGGGCTTGTGCAGGATGGGGGACAAGTAGCTTTCCAGAACCCTAGGTGGGAAGAGAATACAGAAGTGATGAGGATTCTTTGGGGGATGGTCAGACCTCATCTGGAGTACTGTGTTCAGTTCTGGGCACCACATTTTAAGAAGGACATTGACAAACTGGAATGGGCTCAGAGGAAAGTGACAAAAATGGTCAGGGTCTGAAAACTAAAGTCATATGAGGAAAGGTTGAAGGAGCTGGGTATGTTTAGCCTGGAGAAGAGAAGACTAAAGGGAGACATGATAGCCATCTTCAAAATATCTGAAGGGCTGTCACATAGAAGATGGAGCAGATTTTTTCTCTGTTGCTCCTGAGGGCAGGACTAGAACCAATGGGCTCAAATTACAAGAAAACACATTTTGGCTAAACATTAGGAAGAACTTCCTAAAGGTAAGTGTTGTTCAACAGACTGCCTAGGGAGATGGGTGGTGGGCCCTCCTTTGCTGGGGATTTTCAAACAGAGGCTGGACGGCCATCTGTCAGGGATGCTGTAGCTGTGGATTTCCTGCAACTGAGCAGGGGGTTGGACTAGATGACCTCTGAGTATTCCAATTCTACGATTCTATTCCACACAGATGCAATACTCTTCAAACATAGAAATGAAGTAGAAGTTTAATACTCTCTGGTCCCAGCGTAGACCGAGTAATGCAGCAGAGAGTCCAGACACCAAAGCAGTAAACCTGTTAATCTCCTCACTACCCTAACTCAATGTAAAGAGGAAGAAGTGTTTCCGTGAAGAGACAATGCAAACACTCTTTCACATTCCTTCTAAAAATACTCATTTTGCAACACTTATTAAAATCAACATGCAAAACAAAAGCTATCTGTGCAGCTTTGAGACTGGATCATTGTCTGCTCGCCTGCCACATTACCTCCCCAGTTCTGCTCATCTAATTGAAAACTGCATGTTTTCAATTAGGGCAGGCTGCATGTCTTCCTCTGTGTTTCTGCACTGTTCTTGGCATGCTGTCTCATTGTTCAACAAGAGGATAGAGCAGAAAGGCTGAGGTTTTGAAGCAAATTGGTCTACAACAAGACAGTTTCACTGAAATTTCCCATTCAACAAGACAGAGTGAGCAGCAGTACCAGTTGATACTTACCATCTGAGTCAATACTGTTAAGAGCTGTGGGAGGGATGACAGATACTTTACAAAGGCCAAGAGGGCACTTGGTTGGTAACAAATCTTTACATGATGTGTGCACCTGGAACAACAAATTATAACTACTTAGAAACTTATAGCACTATTTCACTACAAGGAAAGGCCTTTTACTCTCAAAACATTATTTGGCCAAGAAGCATAAAACGAAGGGAAGTGGGAATCAACAGCATTAAATGACAAAAGCTATTTTAAAGGAAGCTGCCTAAAACAACATTCATGTCTGTTTACTTCTCGTATTGATTCTTTTCAGCTCTCCCTACTTCCCAACACTGCCATGCCTTCTGGGCTACCAGACACTTGGAAATCTCATTCCAGGGCACAGGACCAAGTCAATCCCTGGTCCAACTCCACAGACTTAAACAGGAGCTTTACTAAATCGATGCCTAAGTTTGGTCTTAGAAACCTAAAATCATGGAGCCAGTTTTTAAAGCTTTGTCCCAAAAGGGAGATAGAAAGTAGAAATGAGAGAAAAGTTGGGAAAGGGAATGAGTGATTTAAACTGTGAACATAGCAGGAGGAGGAAGTAGAAAGTCCACCCTGGATCCCTCTGAACCCTCTAATTACCGTCCTGTCTAGCTCCTTCCTTTTGCTCCCAAACTCCTTGAATGGGCTGTCTACTCCCGTTGCCTCAACCTCCTCTCCGACAATTCCTCTGTTGACCCCCTCCAATCTGGCTTCCGTCCCCTTCACTTCACTGAAACTGCTCTTACAAGATTACCGACGATCTTCTTATGGCTAAATTCAACCGTCTTTATTCTTGTCCTCCTTGATGTCTCTGCTGCCTTCGACACTGTTGACCATTTGCTCCTGCTTGAATCGCTTCACTCCCTGGGATTCCGGGACTCTGTCCTCGACTGGTTCTCCTCCCACCTTTCTGATCGCTCCTTCAATGTCTCTCTTCCTAACTCCTCCCTACCCCTCTCGGTCGGGGTTTCCCAAGACTCTGTCCTTGGCCCTCTCCTCTTCTCCATCTACACCCAATCCCTAGGCAAGCTCATTGCCTCCCACTGCTTCCAATACCACCTATACGGTGACGACACTCAACTCTCTCTCTCCACTCCTTCCCTCTCCCCCTCTGTTCAAGCTCATCTCACCAACTGTCTCTCTGATATCTCCGCCTGGCTGTCTCAACGACAACTCAAACTGAACATGGCGAAAACTGAACTTATCTTCCCTCCCAATCCTTCCTCTCCCTCTTCCCTGTCAATTGCCATTGATGGGGTCTCCATCCTCCCTGTCCCCCAAGCCCGTAGCTTGGGCTTTATTTTCGACTCGCACCTTACCTTCAAACCCTACATTGACTCTGTGTCCAAATCCTGCCGCTTCTTCCTCCACAACATTGCTAAGATCCACCCTTTTCTGTCTGTCTCCTCTGCCAAAACTCTCATTCATGCCCTAGTCATCTCACGCCTCGACTATTGTAACCTCCTCCTCGCTGGCCTTCCCCGCTCTCACCTTTCTTCCCTCATCTCTGTCCAAAACTTTGCTGCCAGGATCATCCAGCTAGCCCGTTGCTTTGACCATGTGCAGTCTCTCCTCTCCTCTCCCCACTGGCTTCCCCTTCCTGAGCATATTCTGCACAAGCTTCTCGTCTTCACCTACAAAGCCCTTCATAACCTCACTCTCCCTACCTCTCTGCCCTGATCTCCCTCCGAACCCGTTCGGGCACTCCACTCCTCTTCCATGCCCTCCCTCACCCTCCCACACCTCCCCTGCTCCCCCAACTGCCTTCGTCCCTTCTCTCTCGCTGCCCTGCACGCCTGGAACTCCCTCCCTGCCCACATCCGCCTTGCCCCCTCCCTTCGTACCTTCAAGTCCCTCTTCAAAACCCACCTCTTCCGCTCTGCCCTTCCTAATGCCTGCTAATCATCTCCACCCAGGATAACCCCACCTGTTATCTGCAAATTCTCAATGTACTGTAACCAAGCCAAGAACGTGTACCTGAGTTCTCGCATCCTCATGACTGTTGCATCCCTTGTGTCTCCCTCTGTTCCCCTTTCCCTGTCTCCCCACCCCCTGGCTTTAGATTGTAAGCTCTCAGGCAGGGACCATGTCTATCTTATTCTTTGCAAGTGCCAGGTACATCGCTGGCGCTATACAAATAAATAATAATAATAATAATAATAATAATAGATGTGACTGGGATAGGTGAGATAAGATAAAAAGAAAATGGTGCTTAAGGTGACCCACATAGAAAAATAAAAATCAGGCTCTTTTTGTCCATTTTGATACATGAAAAAGACCTGACAGGGTGTTTGTTGATTTTTAAAATTTCTTAATTTGTTTTGTATCTTAGAAAAGGAAAAATAGGTCCCTTACCATGTGAAATGTCCTTCTTGAAGGACCTCCTAGACAGCAATCTAATTACTCTGGAAAAGATTCCCACCCTGGCCAGCAGGAGGCAGACATCAGTTTTTTAGTGGAGCATGCACAGTGGAAATCTGACCCCTCCTGCTCCAATAGTTCAACAGCCTTGAATCTGAAAACACAATCTCTAACAAGCAATGCTACTAATAAATTCAAATAGCCAATTCCTCTTTTTCCCGTTTACTCAAGTAAACTGGCAATAAAAATAATATACAAATCTGATTAATTAAACTGATCTACACAAGGTTGTAATCACACCTCCAAAAGCTTCAGGGAAGGATGGATTGCTTTCTAGGAGGTCCTTTGAGAATGGAAAACTAGGTACTTACCTTGTGAATTTTCCTTCTATAGGGCCTCAAGGACAGTCATCATCAGAACATCAGATTCTACCACGTGCCAGCAGGAGAAAGACATCCAAGACTTTTTTTTTTTTTTACTGAGCATGCTCAGACTGGATCTAAACCTGCCACTCCAGTCATAACAAGCTACTCCTCAGACTGCAATCACAAGGAACAACCCATTGTTTGCTCACTGAATAGCATGGCAAGAGAAAAAAACTCACTGATATGAAACACTCAACCGAGTACCTATGAAAGGTGGGCCGATGACTGTCCCGGAGGCCCTATAGAAAGAAAATTAACATGGTACCTAATTTGCCATTCTTCCAGGGCCTCCAGGGCAGCCATTGTCAGAACACTGGGGAAGTACAAAAGCCTCCACATCTATACTGCCTGATTGGGAAGGGAGATACTTGTACTAGAAAAGAAGTTTACACAACAGCCTGGAGGATTCTATATTCAAAGGCTGTGTCCGCAGACTGCCAGGTATGTTAATTTTATAATGCCTAATGAAAGTATGGAGAGAAGACCATATGGCTGCCCTACATATTTCATCATACGTAGCATTTGACCAGGGGTGGGGAACCTCAGGTCCGGGGGCTAAATGCAACCCGTGGCAAGTTTTTATGTGGCCCCTTTCCAGTGCCTGGATCTGGCCCTTGAGTCCAGTTCTTACCTCTAATCACTGAATAACTGAGCTCAAGGGAAGGGAGCAGAGATGAGGTCATGCAAACAAGGACAGGGGACAGTTCCATGGCACAGAGCCATGATTTGGGTCCTCCTTTCCTTGAGTGCATCCCTTAAGCACCCCCGCCCCAACATCTGTGCGGCCCTCGGAGCATTTGTGCAAGCTTTCAAAGTGGCCCCAGGGAGGGAAAAGGTTCCCCACCCCTGCATTAGAGCTAAAAGCCTGTGAAGCTGCTGCCCCTTTTAGTGAGTGGGCAGAAATGTACCGGGGAGGAGGCCTATCCTGGGCTCCATATGCCTCCTCGACATAACAAGAGATCCACTTTGAAATAATTGCTTTGGAAGCCCTACAACCCCTACCTGAGGCTTTGAATTTAACAAAAAGTGAAGAGGAGTGTCAAACTCTGATTTCTATTAATATCTTCACTACCCTTCTGACATCAAGAGAATGCCAAAGCCTTTCCTGACTATGTCTGGGCTTAGGAAAAAAGGAGGGTAAAATAACCTCCTGGGATCTGTGGAACAGAGAATTCACTTTAGTAAAAAAGAGTAGGTCCAGACGTAACAGAATAGACTGCTCTCTCATGACACAGAATTGGGGTTCTATGGACAAAGTGCTAAGTTCTGATACCCTATGAGCAGAAGTAACTGCTATCAAAAAGGCCACTTTCAGGAACAGAAAATAGAGGGACACCTCTCTGAGGGGCTCAAAGGGAGTCCACCTTATGTTCGATTTGGCTGGAGACAGATTAGGGCTGTTGCTGATATACTTACTTACCTGTATGGCAACTTACCTGTATGGCAACATCCCTACATGCTCTAGCAGAACTGGTGTCGGAGGTGGTCTTGCAGTCTCCGAGGACTTTGGGTCCTGGGAGACTTCAATATCCACGCTGACACCAGCCTTGGGGGAGCAGAGCGTGAATTCATGGTCGCCATGACAACCATGGGACTGTCTCAGAGGGTTAAGGGTCCGACACACGAGGGGGGACATACCCTTGACCTGATGCTCTGCATAGGCCTTGAGGCGGGAGTTCCGGTGGTGGCAGATGTGGTAAACGTTACCCCTGTCATGGACGGATCATTATCTCCACCAGACTAGGCTCCTGGCACATGTCTGCCCCTGGAAAGGTGTAGGACCGGTTCGTTGGGTTTGCCCCCAGAGACTTATGGAACCAGAAAGGTTCCGGAATGCTGTAGGGGAATTACCCCCTGATCTCAATGACCGCTTGCTCTATGACCTCATTGTCTTTTGGAACAGCTTTTTGACTGAGGCCATTGACCGAACAGCCCCAAGGCATCCGCTTCCAGGATGCTGACGGCAGGGGTCCCTGTGGTTCATGGAGGACCTGCACCAGATGAAGCAAGATGGACGGCGGTTGGAGCGCTGGTGGCACTGGACTTGAACTGAAGCCAACCGTTTGCAGCATAAAGCTAAGAGTGTATGCTGTAGCGGTGCAGGCAGTAAAGAAAAAATTCTTTGCTGCCCTCATTGCATCCGCAAAGTCATGTCCAGCGGAGCTTTTCCGGGTGGTGCAGCGGCTGGTCAGTCCAGTTTCTCTCTGCCTGGAACTGGAATTTTCCAGTGCCTGCTGTGACATGTTTGCTGACTTTTTGAGGATAAAATCACTCAGATTCTTCATGACCTCGATGCTGCAATTGTGACAGGTAGTGACCTAGAGGTAAGGGAAGCCCCGCCATGTCAGTATTTGTGGGATCAGTTTCAGTGGGTATCGCCCGCTGACACAGCGGAGGTCCTTGGGACAGTGCGGGCCACCTGTTGTGAATTAGATCTGTGCCCGTTCTGGCTGGTGAAGGCCAGACGGGAGACACTAGGGCCGTTGCTGGCGGGGGTGATCAATGCCTCCCTTAGGGAGGGCAGAGTGCCGAGCCGCTTCAAGGAGGTGGTGGTGCAGCCTCTCCTCAAGAAACCATCCTTGAGGGTTGACTCCCCGGCCAGCTATCGGCCAGTCTCTAACCTTCCCTTTTTAGGGAAAGTTATTGAATGGGTGGTGGCTCGGCAGTTACAGGAGCATCTGGAGTGGGGCGGTTTTCTTGATCCCTCGCAGTCTGGTTTTCACCCTGGGTTTGGCACGGAGACTGCACTTGTGGCCTTGATCGATGACCTACGCCCTGAATTAGATCAGGGCAGATCATCTATTTTGATCTTCTTGGATCTGTCGGCGGCGTTTGATACCGTTGATCATAAGATGCTGGTGACAAGGCTGCGGGACCGGGATTGGGTGAGTGGGATTGTTCTTGAATGGTTCCAATCATTTCTGGCAGGGAAAACTCAGTGAATGGTCCTCGGGGAATATACATCATCTCCCCGGGACATCATGCGTGGAGTCCTGCAGGGTTCTATTCTGTCCCCTCGCCTGTTCAATGTGTATATGCAACCCTTGGGGAAGGTCATGAGGCGGTTCGGCGTACGATGTCATCAGTACGCCAATGATACACAACTTTACCTTTAGTTTTCTGGAGATCCAGGCCCGGCAGTCTCAGTGCTTACCCGGTGTTTGGCAGCTGTGGGGGACTGGATGAGGGCGAGTCGACTGAGGCGGAATCCCGATAAGATGGAGGTGATGTTGGTGGGTAGGGCCAGGGTGGTGGTGGCTCCCGTTATTGGCGGGGTCTGCCCCCCTCTGGCCACTCAGGTCCATAGTTTGGGGGTGCTCCTCAACCCACAGCTCCACCTGGATTGTCAGGTGGAGGCTGTGGCGNCTAAAAGCCTGTGAAGCTGCTGCCCCTTTTAGTGAGTGGGCAGAAATGTACCGGGGAGGAGGCCTATCCTGGGCTCCATATGCCTCCTCGACATAACAAGAGATCCACTTTGAAATAATTGCTTTGGAAGCCCTACAACCCCTACCTGAGGCTTTGAATTTAACAAAAAGTGAAGAGGAGTGTCAAACTCTGATTTCTATTAATATCTTCACTACCCTTCTGACATCAAGAGAATGCCAAAGCCTTTCCTGACTATGTCTGGGCTTAGGAAAAAAGGAGGGTAAAATAACCTCCTGGGATCTGTGGAACAGAGAATTCACTTTAGTAAAAAAGAGTAGGTCCAGACGTAAAAGAATAGACTGCTCTCTCATGACACAGAATTGGGGTTCTATGGACAAAGTGCTAAGTTCTGATACCCTATGAGCAGAAGTAACTGCTATCAAAAAGGCCACTTTCAGGAACAGAAAATAGAGGGACACCTCTCTGAGGGGCTCAAAGGGAGTCCACCTTATGTTCGATTTGGCTGGAGACAGATTAGGGCTGTTGCTGATATACTTACTTACCTGTATGGCAACTTACCTGTATGGCAACATCCCTACATGCTCTAGCAGAACTGGTGTCGGAGGTGGTCTTGCAGTCTCCGAGGACTTTGGGTCCTGGGAGACTTCAATATCCACGCTGACACCAGCCTTGGGGGAGCAGAGCGTGAATTCATGGTCGCCATGACAACCATGGGACTGTCTCAGAGGGTTAAGGGTCCGACACACGAGGGGGGACATACCCTTGACCTGATGCTCTGCATAGGCCTTGAGGCGGGAGTTCCGGTGGTGGCAGATGTGGTAAACGTTACCCCTGTCATGGACGGATCATTATCTCCACCAGACTAGGCTCCTGGCACATGTCTGCCCCTGGAAAGGTGTAGGACCGGTTCGTTGGGTTTGCCCCCAGAGACTTATGGAACCAGAAAGGTTCCGGAATGCTGTAGGGGAATTACCCCCTGATCTCAATGACCGCTTGCTCTATGACCTCATTGTCTTTTGGAACAGCTTTTTGACTGAGGCCATTGACCGAACAGCCCCAAGGCATCCGCTTCCAGGATGCTGACGGCAGGGGTCCCTGTGGTTCATGGAGGACCTGCACCAGATGAAGCAAGATGGACGGCGGTTGGAGCGCTGGTGGCACTGGACTTGAACTGAAGCCAACCGTTTGCAGCATAAAGCTAAGAGTGTATGCTGTAGCGGTGCAGGCAGTAAAGAAAAAATTCTTTGCTGCCCTCATTGCATCCGCAAAGTCATGTCCAGCGGAGCTTTTCCGGGTGGTGCAGAGGCTGGTCAGTCCAGTTTCTCTCTGCCTGGAACTGGAATTTTCCAGTGCCTGCTGTGACATGTTTGCTGACTTTTTGAGGATAAAATCACTCAGATTCTTCATGACCTCGATGCTGCAATTGTGACAGGTAGTGACC
>QEPC01012592.1:1498099-1523622 GCA_003113815.1 Sphenodon punctatus | reverse complement strand
CTGCCCCCCTCTGGCCACTCAGGTCCATAGTTTGGGGGTGCTCCTCAACCCACAGCTCCACCTGGATTGTCAGGTGGAGGCTGTGGCGAGGGAAGCATTTCGCCAATTACATCTGGTGCGATGGCTATGGCTGTATGTCTCCAACTCGGACCTGGCAACCGTCATCCATACTTTCATTACCTCTCAACTGGACTACTGTAACACACTCTACGTGGGGCTACCTTTGAAGATGGTCCAGAAGCTGCAGCTGGTGCAGAATGCGGCGGCTCGTCTCCTAATGGGTACGGGTCGCCGTGAGAACGTTACACCTGTGCTCCGTTCTCTGCACTGTCTGCCTATAGTCTACTGGGCCCAATTCAAAGTGTTGTTGATGACCTTTAAAGCCCTAAACGGTTTGGGGCCTGTTTATCTGCGAGACCGCCTCAGGCCCCAAGTCATTTTGCGGCCCCTGCGGTCGGCCAGGGGCGCCCAACTTGAGATTCCCCGGGTATCCTGGGTGGCGATGGCGGGAAGGGCATTCTCGGTGGCCGCACCTAGGCTGTGGAACTCCCTCCCAATGGAGGCCTGTTTTATCCCTGGACCTCTCCTCTTTTCCGAAGATCCTGTAAGACTTGGTTGTTCTTCGGGGAAGGGGGTTGGGGGTGTGTGTCTTTATTGCCTTTTGTATTTTGCCTTTTAGTAATTTTAATATTTTAGTTTTATGTATTTTATTAATGTTTTTTATATGTTATTTGCCGCTCCGGGCTGCCATTGTGTGGGAGGATGCAGGGTAAAAAGCTTTTGTAATAAATAAATAGTGGAGACACATCTAGTGGATAGTAATGTCTTTAACACCTTGTCTGAATAGCCCAGGCTGCTTAGTCCTCTACACTCAACCTCCAATGCTGTTAATTTAAACATGCCTGGGTTTTCGTGGACGATTGGACCTTGTGTCAATACATTGTTGAGTGGAGGTATGCGAAGAGGATTTCAGAAGGTCTGGGAACCACAGCCTCCATGGCTAGAATGGGGTCACTAAGACCTTCTCTGCCTTCAATTTCCCCAAGGTCCTGCTGATCAGGGGAAATGGAAGGAAGGCACAGAGAAGGTCTTTTGGCCATGCCTGTGACAGAGCTTTGATCCCTATGAATCCTGTTTCCTGGTAACGGGACACGAAGCAGGTTGTTTTCATGTTGTACTTCACAGCAAATATATCTTTCACCCTCAGTGTGTTCACAATCAGGGAGAATGCTTGATGGCTCAGAGACCATTCACCTGGGTCTAACTGTTGCTAACTGAGCCAGTCTGCTTGAACGTTCTCTACTCCCTGGATATGCAGAGCTTTGATGGAGCACAGATTGAGTTCTGCTCATCGAATCAGGGATTGTGCCAGCTTGTGTAGTGATTCTGACCTTGACCCGCCTTGGTTGTTTATATAGGCCTTGGCCGTTGTGTTATCACTGAATATCAACACGTGAAGACCCTTTACATCGCTTGTGAAGTGGTAAGTGGACAGTCTTCCTGGGACCAAGTCCCCTGAACTGACCTGTTCTTCATGTGAGCTCCCCAACCTGTCAGGCTCACATCTGTGGTTATGATCACTCTCATTGAGGATCTGTTAGTGGTGTTCCCAGATTGAACTTTGTCCCTGATTGCCATCACTGCAGGTTCACCTTCAGGTGTTGAGAAATTGCCACCCAAGGATTGAGACCTCTTGTCAACTGATCTCGATAGGGTTGGAGGGTCCTCTGCAGCGTTCTGGTGTGGAATCTGGCACAGGGAACCATCTGCATGCACAAGATGAGCAGTCCCTGCAAAGTGGCTTGTGTGTTTAGTCTCAATGCGTTGGTATTCTGTACCTGCAAGATCAGATGCAAATCTTGTCCCGGCGAGCCTGTGGTACAAATACTCTCATTAGGCAAGTGTCCAGAATCACACCTAGGTGTTCCAAGCATTGGGATGGTTGTAGATTGCTCTTTTGGAGATTCACTATGAACCTGTGTTCCTGCAGGTAGAAAACTGTCCTGTTCATGTCCTCCAGTGCTCTCTGCTTCTAAGTAGACTGGATCAGCATGTTGTCTAAGAATGAGGGGAATCAGTATCTTGCTGAATGTTTGAGGAGACAAAGCTAACCCAAATGACAGAGTCCTGTATTGACAATGAACCTGTGTAAGCGAACCTCAGCCATTTGTGATGGTTCCGCCAATATTGGGACATGGAGGAACACCTCCTTCAAGTCCAAAGTAGTCATCCATTCATCCTGGGAGAGAGCAACACAAATAGTTTTTAGTGTCTCCATTTTGAAAGGTTTTACCCTTGACTGACTGGTTCAAATTTCTCAAGTTCAGCACTGCCCTCTAGTTCCCTAATTTCTTTGCCACTAGGAACAACAAAGAATAAAGACCGACTCCTCTCTCTGCTGACGATATTTCCTCTATGCTTCCATCTCTGCCAGTCTCGTGATCTCTGTTAACATAACATTCTTTGTGTTTCTCTGGTTTTTTTGAAACTGGGGAAATTGTAAGAGAGACCCTTGGGCAGCTGTGAAATTCTATGGCATAGCCTCTTTTTATTGTCGACAGGACACAGCAGTCCAGGGCTGGACTTAGGAATTTTGCACCCCTAGGCCCTTTCTCAAGCTGCTGCCCCCAAGCCAAGCCCAGCCCCGCACCCATGCTGCATGTTCATGGGTGGGGTAGCTCCGTGTGAATTATTATTATTATTATTATTATTAACAAACATTTATATAGCGCCAGCAGTGTACCTGGCACTTTACAAAGTAATAAAATAGACACGGTCCCTGCCCCTAGGGCTTACAATCTGAGAGACAGGAGCTGGGGGAGAGACTTAGGAAGGGGAACAGAGGGAGAGACAAGGGGTCTAACATTCATGAAGATGCGAGGTCTCAAGTGCACGTACTTGGCTTGGTTACGATGAGAATGACAGCAGGCAGGTCCATGTTGCAAGGATAAGGGTAAACCGATCGTAGGTATAGGAATAGTGGCTCAGCAGGATAAAGAGTCAGACAGAGCAGAGCGAAAGAGGTGAGTTTTAAGGAGAGATTTGAAGGTATGAAGGGAGGGGGCAAGGCGGATGTGGACAGGGAGGGAGTTCCAGGCATGGGGGGCAGCAAGTGAGAAGGGACGAAGGCGCTTAGGGGAGCAGGGAAGGCGTGGAAGGGTGAGAGAAGGGACAGAGGAGGAGCGAAGTGCACGGGCTGGAGTATGGAGGGCGATAAGTGCAGAGAGGTAGGGGGGAGCAAGGTTGTGAAGAGCTTTATAGGTGAAGACTAGGAGCTTGTGCAGGATTCGTTCAGGAAGGGGAAGCCAGTGAAGCGAAGAGAGGAGGGGCTGCACATGGTCGAAGCGACTGGCGAGGTAGATGACCCTGGCAGCAGAGTTTTGGACAGAGATGAGGGGAGAAAGGTGAGACCGGGGAAGGCCAGTGAGAAGGAGGTTACAGTAATCGAGGCGAGAGATGACCAGAGCATGAACAAGAGTTTTGGCAGACGAGACAGAGAGAAAAGGGCGAATCTTAGCAATGTTATGGAGGGAGAAGCGACAGGATTTAGCAACAGAGTCAATGTAGGGTTTAAAAGAAAGGGCTGAGTCAAAGATGAAGCCTAGGCTACGGGCTTGGGGGACAGGCAGGATGGTGACTCCATCAATAGTTATTGACAGTGAGGAAGGAGAGGAAGGATGAGGGGGGAAGATAAGGAGTTCAGTTTTAGCCATGTTGAGTTTGAGTTGACGTTGAGACATCGAGGTAGAGATGTCAGAGAGACAGTTGATGAGACGAGATTGAACAGAGTGAGAGAGGGAGTAGAGAGATAGAGTTGAGTGTCATCAGCATAGAGGTGGTATTGGAAGCCATGGGAGGCAATGAGTTTGCCTAAGGATGAGGTACGCATGTCTACGGTGACTGGGGGTGCGTGCACGTGCCTGCCTAACATGCATCCCCACTCACCCCCCGCTTGTCCCCACGCATGGAGCACCAAGGAAAATGGAGGTTGTTCCATGGGTGCAGATGAGCGGGGGGGTGAGTGGGGATGCGTGTGCGGCCGTGTGCATGTCCTGCCCACACACCAGTGCGCCCATGGACCCCCCCACCCGGTGGAGCCATGTAAAAAGGGCATGTGAGGAACCACTTGAACAAGAACAGAAGGTTGTTGCCTTGTAAACAAGATTCTTCGAGGTGGCTCCAAATATTCTCACAACACCTACCCTTCCAACCTCGCACAGAATTTTTTTCTTATATTCTTAGAAAGGGTTGGAAGGAACTGCCATTCTGAGGGGGGAGATTGATTTTTATAGTAGAGGGGCTTGAGACCATCACATGGTCTATTATTTGAATAGGGTGAGCACGCACAACCCAGTTGTGAGAACGTGGGAAGCTATCTCAAAGAACCTTCTTTACAAGGCAACAAACTTCTGATCACTCACACGGGGAGGAGTTGTTTGTAAACAAACAGCTTTATCTTCCAGTCTGATCCGTGTCCGTTGTCGTGCTACTGCAGCACTATTAGGCAGACGGTAGAGGGAAGTGAGGGATGGGGACCCAGGCAGCAGGCTTCGGCTGCGGGCAGCAGCCTTCGCTGTGCAGGAAGAAAAACAAAAATGGAGCGGGGCAGAGCTGGCGCCAGGATTGTCACCCCCCAGAAAATGCCGCCCAAGGCCCAGGCCTAGGGGGCCTGACCCTAAGTTCGGGCCTGCAGCAGTCCAAGACAGACAGATCCCATACATTGGAGAAATTTTTGGAGTCTTCCCCCATGCTGGGAGCGCGCCCCTGGTGTCACGCATCAGCTTTGCTGGAGTGATTGCCAGACTTAAAATTAGATCGGAGTGCCTGGCCAAAGAGGCCGCTACTGCATCAACTTTTGAACTCTTAAAAATAGCATCCTTAGATTTTGAGAACATATACAATGACTCATGAGCTTTATTAAACTGGAGAGTTCTGCCCAGCATCTGCTATTCTGAATGAATGAATTAATGAACTTTAGTGAATAGTCAAAGACCATAGCTTTTACGTAAGACAAACAAAACAAAATACAACAAAGTCATGATATCTAATGAATAAATTGGCAGCTAAGGGTCTAAAGACAATTCCCCCATAAAGGCATCTTAATCAATAACCCCATGGTTTGCCCCTAAGAGTTCCATCTCCCCAAAAATTCCTAACATAAAGTCAGCATACAATTCTAAACCCCCCTTCTCAGCTGACTCAATTTCTGCAATATTTATCCATTAATCGATGAAACACCTAATCATCGATTGGAATATCTGGAAAAATAAATAAATAAATAAATAAATCCTTCCCACAAACTCCAACCCATCCCACAAAATCCTATAAGGGTGGGCACTGAATGGTAAGAACACTATAGTAATAACTAAGCCCAGGACTCACAATAAACCAATAACAACCCTATCCACACATAAAAACCTCAATCCTAATACAAAATTCAAAAGTTACTTCTCAAGGCTGGAATCACAAGACCAGCCTACCCACTAATACCTATAAACTTACTATTGGAGTTTATGGTGGGTTCCATGACCCAACCCCAACACCTCCCATATAGTTCTGGCTTCGCCAACTCTCGAGTTGCACCCAGGGCCCAGACCCCCCTAGCTGTTGAGATACCCCCAGGAGACCGAGAGCGTGTACTATGTCTGCTTCAGGAACTGACCTAAAATGGGACAGCTGGTCAAGGATGATGGGAACTGCCTGTTTCCGCCTTACCACTGGAAGCTTTATTTGTTCCTCAATTCTCACAGACTCAGACCCAGCCCCACCATCCATCACCGGTCTCAACCCTTCCTTAGAGGGGGGAACCAACAGACCTCCCTCTGTTGCCCCCTCCGAAAACCCTTCTTCGGGAGGATTTTGTGCCCGCTCATCAATACACCCTAGCCCTGGCAACCATACCTCCAGTACTACTAGATACCTGGTACTGAACTCCCCCCCCCACCCCGATCTTATAAGGGGCGACATGGGGGGGTCAATCGGCAGATCTTTAAATACCTCCCCCACATATACACCCCAGGTAGCCAGCAAATGGGCCTGATCCAAAACCCTATAGGCAAAGGTGGGGCAATAAAAATGCACCAGCAACCTATGTATGCACCCGTATGAGGGCAGAACCTGGATTGAGTCAATCGCCCCAAATGGCACCCAACCTAAAACAGTCTCCAAATGGTAGGCCACTGCAAGTTTAGTATTCCAAGGTGCTTGATGGCCATTAGGCAGGGGGTAAATCCTAAATACCACTGCCCCCAAAACCGGAACTGGTTTGGACCTACGAGAACCCAAATTCCCCCCAAACTGGGCCCAAGGGCATGACTCCTCAACTCGCAACCCCTCCTCTAGGCCATCATACTGGCCAGGGGACACCAGGGGGGCCAACTGGGGAAGATCTTCACTTTAAATACCCAATCCCTTATGGGTTACCCCAGACCCAACCCACTCCCTTCCAATCAACTGTTGCAGGACTGAATTTAACAAGTCCTGTTGCCCCTGGGCCAAACTAACTAAATCACTAATTTTGCTCAACAAAGAATTGACTAGCCCCCCCCATCGCCACACAAGATTTCTCAACTCGATCAAGGCGGCAACAGTCCGATATATGCGCAGAACTGGATGTGGCAGATGAATCAGGCCCATGAGTGGCTAAAGGGTCCAGGCAACATAGTTCCGGATCACAATGGCCGACCTTCAGATGGTCCTCATCGAATTTTGACGAAACATTTCGCATCTGCTATTCTGAGCAGATCAGTTTTTCAAAGGATTTATCAAGAATCATGCCTTTGTCTTTCCCTTGGGATCTAGGAATGTATTCCCTAGAGGAGTCTTTGCTAGAGGAATCAGAAGTGTCCTCCTTGGAGCTCTTAGCCCACATATGGAGTGCCTTTTTCAATTCTTTGTACAATTGCTCCCTTGTATTTTAGTGGAAATTCCCTATCAGGGTACTGAGATTCTAACTGAGGGGTGTCAGGGATCTGGCCTTCCTCTAATTCCTCCTGGGACTGGTGATTTGAGTCCTCTTTTTCCTCATTAACCACCTCTACCCCTTAGCTGAAGACTCCCTGGAAGGAGCTCTCTTGCGTTTTTTATTGTGCTTTTTTGGAGGAGGAGAAGCTTCAGAGCTCGAGGATAAAGCATTGTCCTTGCGGGTTTGGGAACCCTCAGACTCCTTGCCTGCTTCAGCCTCTGATTCAGACTCAGAGAAGCTCAGAGATGTTAAGGGTATCTTGCCCTGTTTGGGGGTAGGCTTTTTAGCTTTCCCAGATCTCTTGGACTTCCCCTTAAAGAGTAATTTGTGCTTGTGATGAACCTTAAGGGATCTTTTATTTTTAGCGTCTTTGTCCTGCTTCCTGTTTAGTTCAGTCAGGAAGCCCAGAATAGCCTGGAGGAGTTCTGTTGGGGAGGGTTCTGGATCCGCAAGACTCCTGGGAACATTCTGGGGTTCCCTGCCTTTTGACTCCCTCTCCTCCTCCCTCTGGCCTGTGCCAGCAGAGCCCCTCCTAGTGGGCGCCATTTTGCGGGGAGTGGGAGCGGGCTAGATGAAAATATATTTATAAATACATTTATATGCTGCCCTTCCTGCTACAAGCATCTCGCGGCAGCTAACAACATGTTAAAACATCCAATAAAACAATTCAAATTAATTAAAACCAACAATTTCAACCCCACCTTAAAAAAAAAAACTCTAACCCAACCCACCCATCCCATCTCCCTTGACAAAGGCCTGGTGGAACAGCCAGGTCTTACACTGTCTACAGAAAGAGGGAGGTCAACGGACAGGCGGACCGTCAATGTAAGGAAGTTCCACAGTCGCGGTGCAGTCACCAACATGAGGGCTTCATGGTTGACATCCAGGGGACCTCAAGGAGGGTGCCCCCAGCTGACCGCAGAGGCCAATCCAGGATCTGGAGTGTGAGGCGGTCCAGGTAAGTGGGACCCAGGCCGTGTGGGGCTTTAAAGGTCAAAGACAACGCCTTGAATTGGGCCTGGAAGATTATTGGCAGCCAGTGCAGAGAGTGAAGCACTGGAGTAATATGCTTGCATCGGCCCATCCCCCTCAGGAGACGAGCTGCTGCATTCTGGACCAGCTGCAATCTCCAGACCATCACCAAGGGTAGCCCTATGTAGAGTGTGTTACAGTAGTCCAATCTCGAGGTAATAAAAGCATGGATGATCGTGGCCAGGTCTGAGTCCGAGACATATGGCCAAGGTCAACGTACCAGATGTAATTGGCAAAATGCACCCTTCGCCACAGCCGTCACCTAGGCATCCAGGCGGAGCTGAGGATCCAGGAGCACCCCCAGACTATGGATCTGGGATATCAGGAGAGGACTCCAACAGTGATGGGGGCGATCACGCCCCCCAGCTTTCACCACAACCATCACCTCCGTGAAAAAATGAAAGCAAATTGTCCGGTTCGTGAGCGTTAGTTAATGGCCAGTGCAGCCGCTACTCCTGCTTCAGGCTCTGCCACTGCTGCTTTCTAAGCATCCCCAGGTGTTGCCTGGGGCAAGGATGTTAGGACCCTTCTGCTCTAATAGAGGGATGAGCCACTCCGGAGTTTCTGGGCTGTGATGGCAGCTGGGAAGAAACACCCTTTGCCAGGTGTCAGGGGGCTAGTGCCTGTCTCCCTGAGCTCTAGTGGAGATATCCTGGGGCTGCTCTCAGTCTATCAGCCTGTTCCCCGCCGAGAAGAAGGCAAGGAGACTGCTGGCAGGGAGTCACCTGCACTTGGCCTACCCCTCTGACCAGGCCAGGTCAGACAGGCTAGAGGAGAAATTTGGGGGGAGGGATACTAAGGTACATTCTCTTGCCTGCATCACGTCATCCAGGAGAAGACGGAGTCTGCTTTCTACTGAGTCTGAGGCAGACACTTGACTGAAGAAGCAGAGTTAGATCCACTCTGAGCATGCTCAGAAAAAAAAAAGTCTTGGATGTCTGTCTTATCCTGGTGCATGGTGGAACCTAACCCAATGTTCTGATGATGGTTGTCCTGGAGGCCCTGGGAGAAGGAAAATTAGATAAAGGACCCAATTTTCCTTTGTTCTTGCACCCTGTGGACAGCAATCCAATTACTCTGGGGATGTACCAAAAAGCAGTACCACCACCACCATTCTGAAACCTAGGGTGGGATTCACCACTAACCCCCCAATGCAGTAGCCACTTACCTCTGGCACTATTATAGTGCCCCCTCGAGAACTCCTCTCCCAAATGCTGCTTCAGCTGAGTTCTGAAAGTGGATCTTATAGTGCCTAGTAAAGGTATGGTAAGGAAGACCAAGTAGCTGTCCTCCAAATCTCACAGGGTGCTTGTGACCGAAATGCTCAGAAAATGAGCCAAAATGGACCGAGAAGGGAGTAACCCCTCTGTTCTATAAGCCTCAAAAATACAAGCAGAGATCCATCTGGAAACCACTGCCTTTGATACTTTCTGTCCCTTCTTAAGAGAGTGATAAGCAACAAACAGTGCGGAGGACTGCTTAAATGTAGTGGTCCTATCAATATAAACCTTTAATGCCCTACACACATCTAAAGAGTACCACAACTTCTGCAGGGGATGAACTAGTCTAGGACAAAAGGAAGGTAATAAAATAACTTGAGTCCTGTGAAAAACAGAATTAACCTTTGGGACAAAATCCTGATCAAGTCTCAGTACAAACTATTTCTTACAAAAAACACAGAAAGCTGAATCTATAGCTAAAGCGCCCATTTCTAAAACTCTCCTAGCAGAAGTGATTGGTATAAGGAAAGCCGCTTTAAGAGAAATAAACTACAACAAAATAACCCTTAAAGGCTCAAAAAGAGGCTTGAGTGTTGAAATGAACCTAGCTGCCTTAAAAATCTCCTAACATGAGGATAAAAAGAAATGTTCACACCAAAGGAACAGCTCAAGATACTATCCAAGGTGGCAAACTGTTTGGACAGTGTATTAGATTCATACTCTTCTCCAAACCAGCTTGCAAAAACTCCAGTACCGTAGCAACATCTACTGGGACATTCCTCAAGAGGATTGTGTATGACGAGCCTGCTAGGACTGTTGCTATCATTCATCACCTGCAGTGGGACAGATTTCATCTGAGAACTCTCCAAGCATTTTTGAAGCCCTTTCAGACACAGATAATTGAAGGGCTCAATCCTTGGCTCAAAGTGCATCCCCAAACAAAGGAATCCTTGGTCTGGTGGGTCACGGAACATTGTTTTGTCCCAGGTGTTCCCCTAACAGAGCCTGCCAGGATAACACTACTAATCAATGCAAGTCTTTACAGTTGTGGGGGCTCATCTAATGCAGAGATCAAACCAGGGGATATGGTCCAAACCCGAGAAGCAACACAATATAGCTTGGCTTGTGGGCAGTTTATTTGGCTCTCCTATGGTTTGTGCTGGAGGTATAAGCACCATTTAACTATTATTTTATTTATTTATTTGCAGCCATTGGCCAAAAAGACACAACAAAACAAAACAAAACAACATGACAAAGGTAGCAAAACAAGTCACCCAAACACAACAGTAATACTAATGAACCCATACAGCTCACTTCAGAAAGAAGAAAGAAATTTTGTTGGCAAAAATCAAAAACAATAAAAAATAATAACTGAGAGGCAGGGGTTCCCCTTTCCCATTGTCAAATCCCTAAGTGTCATGACCCTACATACTATAACAGCGGCTGTTTAAACTGGAGGAACAGTTTCCGAAGCTTGATTGCAGTCACCAAATACTGGGCAACCGAATTGGTAATTGTAGAATCCATATCCGCCAAGGCCATCACAAGCAGGTTTTTCTCAGATCTACCTGGAAATTGCAGCAGGAAGGCAGACAAAAACTGGGTGTGCCAAGTGTCATATAGGCGACAACTAAACATAATATGGTCCACCGTCTCCACATGCTGTCCATCAAAAGGACAAATTCTGTCGGAGAAGACAGTGGCACTAAACCGCCCCTCCAACACCCTGGAGGGGAGGACATTTAATCGAGCACACCTAAACAAATATTTGGCCCTTTCAGACAGACCCGAGAGAAGGTACCTGGCTATACATGGGCGGGGCTGGATATAAGGGAGATAATCCCGTAAATGGAAAGAAGCCTTTATACTGGCCGTCTCAATCTTCAGCTCCTTATCAGCTAGCCTGTTGGTCAGATCCCTGACCATCATGCCCAGCTCCTTATCTACCCAATACCCCGGGTGAAAACCTAACTGACATATGTAGTTCTCTACAGCCTTTAGCCATGTACTTTGAAACACATCCACCTGCCAGAACTGCACTAGTCCCCTGTCCCTAGACTTATGAAGCTTTGCCCAGAATTTCAAGACTAAGCCCCAAGCCACAGATGACCATTTTGACTGACCCACTTCTGCCCTCATGGCTGCATAGGGCGTGCCCCTAGGAACCCTCATGAGCCTTTGTAGAAACCTGGCCTGCAGACTGTCCACCTTCCCCAGCTTCAAAGGTACCAGCGGGGCCCACACTTCTGCCCCATACAAAAGCTGAGCCCGCGCCTTGGCATTTATAACCTTGACAGCGGGCTCCACTGCTACCTTCCCTGAACTAAGAAAAAGTTTAGACACGGCTATCTCCGTACCTCTGGCCAATGACAGTGCCCTCTCCAAATGCTTATCCCAAGAACCTGATGCATGGAAAAGTAGTCCTAAGTACTGGAAGCTATCAACCTAGGCTTCCTATGACCCCTAATTGTCCAGAAAAAAGCTTTTTGTGATCGTGAAAAAAAACATGATTTTAGATTTGTCCAGATTTATTTCAAGACAATTCTGTTGACAAAAGCCTGCAAAACTGGCGAGCTGTCTATTCAATCCAATCCTTGTTCGCGACATTATCGCAATGTCGTCAGCGTATAAGAGGCATCCCCACTGGTCGGTCTAACAGCTTAGGAGGAAAAAAGGGAGGGAACAGCCAGGAGAGGAATCACGTCGTTTATAAAAAAATTGAAAGTGTAGGCGCCAGTACGCACCCTTGCCTCACACCAGAGTAAGTATGAATTGTGTCCGTTTATAAGGTCCCGTCTGGGGCAGGCCCGGTGGGGGCTGCAGGGGAGATGGAGCCGCCAGAGGAGATCCCTCCAGCGTGGCGGCAAGAGGGGAAACCCTGCAGGGAGGGGCAGGGCAGAGCGGCATCACATCACAAGCATAAGGGATTCCCCGATAGAGCAGCAGCACAGAGAGGCAGGGCACTTGGACCCTGTGCGACGTTCAGCAAGACTCCAGGCACTCAAGGGGGCGGAGCTAGGAGCATAAAAGAAGGAAGCAGTCATCACAGCAGCGCCGGTGATCAGCGCAGCTGTGAGACTGGCCCCTTGCGAGGAACTTGTGGATTGAATACGGTGGTGATTGCGTGGAGTGCGAGGAGTGTGGAGCCTGGGAAGTGTGAGGAGAGTGTGTGGAGCAGTGGACGGTGTAAATGTGGGTGCGTGGTGGCTGTGAGTGGGGTGGTGTGAGAGTGGGTGAGTGAGTGATTACTGAGTGTTTGCAGCCCGTCCCTTCCTTTCCTTCCTGTTACCCCGGGTCCCTTTTCCCAGTGCGGAGGCTCCATTTTCCCTATCCCAAACTCCCCTGGTTCTCGGCTTCCCCGGTCTCCCTCACTGCCACCAACACCCCCCTGTCTTTCCCCCCCAACAATATCTTAGGCAACGTGTGTGGTGTTGGGCAAAAGGAGGTGGTGGTGGGATACGTGATTCGCGTGCACGAGTGGGGGCTGAGCTCTGGGCCGTGTTGTCTCCACCACGATGATGATAAGGCCTGCCTTCTTTTGAAGGCACTAGGGCCAACTGTTAACCTGAGGGGTCGTTTTTCCATATTGAGAGCAAATAGCCCGAGCGAACAGAGTGTGTGTGGGGTCTTTTCTCATTCCCCAAATCCTTGGCGCCTTAGACTCTGTCCCCTCTGGGTTCTTCCCATCCCTACACCCCCCTACCCTAACACCGTTAGCCGACCGGAGCTTCCAACCTTCACCTCCAACTTGGTATTGGTGTGCAAGCATTGTAACAAAAACAATAGCCTTTATCTATATCATTTACCCTCAATTTATCCCAAAGAATGAGCCTACATACCCTATCAAAGGCCTGTCTGAGGGCCAGAAAAGCTACATACAATTTTTGGTTACCAGTTACATAGTTTTCGATCAAATGCTGGAGGATCAGGCAATGTCCAACAGTGGAGCTGCCCCTTTGGAACCCAGCCTGTTCAGGGTGGAGGATATTTGCCTGGGACAGCCAAGTATTAAGTTTGAGCAAAGTCAGTTTCCATAGATTTTGCTGGTCGTAGCCAGTAAACTGATCGACCTATAATTGGCTGGCAGGGCCCAGTCCCCCTTTTAATAAATTGGCACTACCACTGCCCTTTCCCATACAGCCGGCATTTGTCCTGTGTTATTTATTTGTGTAAAGAGGGCAGCCAGCCACGGGGCCCACCAATCCATCTTACGCCTAATCAAGTCAATGGAGATTAAATCAGGTTCAGGTGCCTTACCCGACCTAACGGTACCAATTATCTCCACCACCTCCTCGGCCGCAACCGGCGGCCAAAGAGGTGATGCAGCCAACTCCTCCAGGCCTACCTGGGAACCCAGTTCTGTAGTGCTACCCGCATACAGCCTTTGGAAGTGGGTCATCCATACCAAATCTGGGACTGGGACTGGTGATCTATCAGGACTGGGTTTACCCCAGCTATTAACCATCACCCAAAACCTCTTGCTATCCTGCCGTTGGAAAGCGGCTACCAAAGAATCCCAATGATTCTCCCAAAATTGCCTCCTCTTGACCCTAATGGTGGCTTTATAAAGGCATTTAATTTGGAAATACTGCAAGGGGAGACCCACGACTCCCCTTTTCCTATACTCAAGATAAAATGTTACCAGGAGTCTTCTAAGAGACTTACACTCCAAATCATACCACGGTTTATGATGGCAATTTAAACTCCTCTGCTTAGTCTTCCGAGGTACATACTGAAACAATAAGCTAGTAATTCTGTCACTCACAGAAGTGAATTCCCCAATAATATCCAAATGAGCCTCCCCTTGTATCGCCAATAGCCCCCCCCCCCGCACCCTCCCAGGGCAAGGATAGTCCTTCAACAAAGAACCCACTCTTCCCAGAATTGTCTCACTGAGCTTAATAGATGAATGGCAAGCACCAGCTTTTTTTTTGGGGGGGGGGAGGGGGGGAAGAGACCCCATCCCCAGCGGTAGGGACTCCCTGGGAACTCTTAAATTAAGCGTAAGATCCAGTGGAAGGTGATCGCTCTCCTGACAGGTACCCACCCAAAAATCTCCAATAAATGGGATCAATTCAGGGGAGACAGTCGCATAATCTACAACACTAGAACCGGCCAAACCTATATAGGTAAATTCTCCACAGATGTCACCGTAACCTGAACCATTCAGGATAGTGAGGTTGAGTTCCATCAGCAACTTGGTAAATAACAGGCCTGAGTTATTTATCAATTTGTCTTTGGAATGCCTGAGACCCGATACCTCAGTATTCTCTGTGCGGACACCATACAAACCAAGCGCCTCCTCATCCTGGCCTATACGGGCGTTAAAGTCACCCAATAATATTAATTTCCCTTGGGGATGATAAAACAAAATTTCCTCTAGGACCTTAGTAATGACCAACGAGTAGCTCGGCCTGTAGGACTTAGCGTTTGCCGGATGAATGTACACTGTAGCAATTATAAGTTGGAGCCCTTCACTATTAATTGCTACTGCCAAGAGGCAGGGAGTTTCTAAATAAACTGCAAGTATCTGTGCCTTCAACAAATTAGAAATAAAACAAACCAAACCTCCGCTAGGGCGACCCCTTACTTGAGACCGTATGGCTGGCATGGAGTAAGATGTATAATTCTCAAAAATTGGAAGAGCAACTGCCCAAGTTTCCTGGAGGACTATCATTTGAAATTGGATCAAATAACTTATGGCCTCCAAGGACCTTACAAGTCTAGCCCAGCCTGCCGCATTCCAAGAACAAATCCTTAGCATATTGGGTTCATGACACAGCCTGTCTCAATTAGCCAGGGGCTCGATTGCCTCAACCTCCTTGGCCAGTTACAATCCTGCATCATGCACTAGATTAACCACAAATTCCTCCCCCCTCATTGGGGGACCCAAGGAAGTACCCAAGGAGGTACTAACCTGGGACTGGATAACTTGAGGAGGAGATTTTAATATATCCCCCTTTGTACATGGTACATTTCCAGCAGAATATGACTTAGTTACCTACCTCCCCCACCCACCACATCCAATCTAGCATCATACACCAAGTTAGTCTCGGTTACCTCCCCTCCCTTGGGCAAAACCAGGGGGGACCTAAAAGACTGATTGGCTTGAGCAGGAGATTTAACTGCGTCCCCCTTTTTAAGGGCAACCTCCAGGTTCCCTAAGGCCAGCAAATTGGCAAAAACTGAGGACGCAAAATCCATTTCCTCAATAGCTAAAGAGGGAGAAGGGGAGCTGGCCCTGGGCCTGCCGTGGGGATCTGAGCTAGATAACATACCAGGGGATACAACTGGCTGCACAGCTGGCATAGCCAATTTGATCAAATGATCATTGATGGTTTCTTTCTGGCCGTCAACGTATCTCTCCTCAGGCAAATCCCTGCCCCCATTCAGATTGCTCAAGCAATGCTGGGCTCTAGATCTCGTACACTTCAAATCGGTAGCCATTTGAGGAGGTCCAGACACTGTGTCAATCAAAACCTCCCCCAAAATAACCCCCCAAGAGGCAAACAAATCTACCTTAGTCATTAGCTGGTTGACCATTTGTGGGGAACGAAACCAAACTACCAGCCTCTGGGTACCCTTAGGAGAAGATAACATTTGATATGACTGTATATGCCACAGGGGGACTGGGCGGGCCAAGATAGCTGAAAGATGCCACTGAATGGCCATTTTGTTAGACCAGCAAGGCAGGGCTACATTCGGCAGTGAGAGTAAACCCTAATTGAAAGGGCATTCCTATCTGACTTTAATGTCTTGTGAAGTACAGACCCCTGTTTATGATTACTACAAACAGAGGGTGTACTCCCCTGCAAAACCCTCCTCTGTGCGCCACCCACCCCCTCTACCTGGGGCGCAGCACTCTGTCCTTTGCCCATCCCCTGGGGGGAATTATAGCCACCCTTACCCTCCTTCCCACCATCGAGGTCACAAAGGCCTCAATTTGATTTGGTCACATGCTCTATCAGGGATTATAATTGGACCTTTTGACACTGCAGTACATGGTAGATCTCTTCTAGTTGCCCCTGTAGCTTTTCTGAAAAATCCGCAATGAGACGACATTGATCCCCCTACAGTTTATACACTAGAGCATGTATGTCCAGAGATAGCTCTTGCATTGTAACAAATGCCTCCCCTTTTCCCGTGGAGCTGTTGTTTAATCCAGTCATTAATGGGTGTGGCAAACTGGGTCCCCCAGCAAGCAAAAGGTCTGTCTGTAGCGCTGGCGATGGTGGGGGGCTATAGGATCCACCAGACTCAGTCCGCCCTCCCACAGCACCTTTCGGTGCCGTAACCCCAAAAAAGGAGTCAAGTTTCTTCTGTTTTGTATTGGGCTGTTCAGTTAATAGCACCGCCTCCTGACGCCCCCTTTTCTTGGCCATTAAAATGATGAAAAAATAGGCCAAGAGGCAGACCAGAAGAAACGGTAAACCTTACCCTTAAATATATGCCCCCACTAACCAGAATCAGTCATGCTGCACTCACTGTTTTCGACCTTGCCACGGCCCTCGCCTAAGGCTGTGCATACAAGGGCGCACACTTGCGTGCGCAGCCCTTAGGTGCACACGCCCGCGGCACGCACACCGGGGACCGGGCTGAACTTGTAAATCCTGTGGGGAGGCTCGGCTCTCTCCGGGCCAATCTGTTAGTAGGCGCCTCCGTCCCTCTAGGCAATACTCCGCTCCTGGTCACCGGTGCTTTTAATCAGCCGCTGCAGCCTGGAAACAGCCTCTGGGCAACACACACTGCAGGACCCTGCCTGCTGCAGCGTTCTCCCCGCTACACCCCACACCCCATTTAACTATTAAATGAGCGCGGAACCTCTGGCATATACGGTCAATACAACTGCAAAGGCATAAATAAACAATTGGGGAGGAGGGTCAAGATCTCGATCCCTCAACAAGGAAGCACAAACTACTACAGTAGGCGTAGGCCAATCTGACGCCAATCGAAGTGCTACGCATTCAGGGAAGAGACAACCATCAAGCGAACTGTCTCAGCTGTTGGATCCAGGAGAATTATTCCTCAGTAGTGTGGCCTTCCAGATGACAGTAAGCAAGTTTGGAGAGCCAATTTTGGACCTTTTCGCATCTCCCTGAATGCGAAGGCAGTCGGGTTTATGTCACGTTACCGAGAGGAGAGAGCAGAGGCTCGCAAAACCATGAGTCAGGTTTGGCCACAAGGCCTTCTGTACACCTTTTCACCCTTTCCTTTCATTGGCAGGACAATCAGCATATTGAGGAAGAAGAGAGCCTTGATGATTCTCATCATTCTGCTTTGGCCCAGGTGACCTTGGTTCTTGGACTTGATGGAGTTGAATGCAGCTCCTCTGTTACACATCTACCTTGCTTTGTAATTTTCCTGTCTCAAGGTCTGGTGTTTTATGAGAACCTGAGCCTCTTCAAACTAACTGCATGGAAATTGAACACCACGCTCGCCATCAACTAGGATACTAAGTACTTTGATATCAGATAGGAGACAGTCTACTAAAAATATAGCAGTGCACATGGCAGGTGTTTGCAGACTGGTGAACTCTCAGATCTGTTGTCCCGTAATTTCCTCAAGAGTCTCATGAGAGAGACTCTAATTTCTTCAAGAGTCTCATGAGGGACCTTAACAAACGCTTTCTGAAAGTACAGATACACTCCACATGCTTATTTACACCCTCAAAAAATTCCAATATATTAGTGGGACATGACTTCCCTTTCCTAAATCCATGTTGAGACTTCCCCGTTAAGCCACGTTTATTAATATGGTCAGTAATTCTGTTCTTAACAACTGTTTCCACCAGTTTGCCCAGCACCAACGTCAGGCTCACCAATCTGTAGAGTTTCCAGGATCACCTCTGGAGTCCTTTTTAAGTATTGGCATTACATTTGCTACCCTCCAATCCTCTGATTCAGTGGCAGTTTTAATGATAGGTTATCAATAGTAGGTCTGCAACTTCATATTTGAATTCCTTCAGACTTCTGGGATTAATATCATCGGGTCTGGGTGATATGTTACTATTTAGTTTGTCAATATGTTCTATAATTGAGCCACACATTTGTGACAGTTCTTTTAATTCTTCACCTACAAAGACTTAGTCTGGTGTGGGTATCTCCTCAACATCCTCAGTGGTGAAGACAGAAACAAATTGACGGTATCCACACAAGTGGTTGTATAACAGTATTGATATAACAATGTAAGATATCGCAGCCGTCTAGGTACAAAATTGAAATAAGATGGCAAAAGAACGAATATGATGTAAAAGGAACGTATTGTATATGTCTGTTGATACTAAAAATAAAAAAATATATTAAAAAAAAGACAGAAACAAAGAATTCACTCAGCTTCTCTGCAATGCCCTTATCCTCCCTAAGTGCCCCTTTCACTCCCTGGTCATGTAATGGCCACAACCAACTCTCTAGCAAGCTACTTGCTTCTGATGTACTTGACAAAGTTTTATTATAATTTTTTGTGTCTTTAGCAAGTCGCTTCTCAAATTCCCTCTTGGCCTGCTTTATTAATGTTTTACATCTAATCTGACAAACACATATGCTCTTTCCTATTCTCTTCATTAGGACTAGCTTTCCATTTTTTAAAGGATGTCTTTTTGGCTCTAACAGCCTCCGTCACCTCCCCATTTAGCCACACTGTAAGATGTTTGGTCCCCCACCTTTTTTTATTTGTGGAAAACATTTAATCTGCGCTCCCAAGATGTTGTTTTTAAATAATCTCCACGCCTCTTTCACACATTTAAGCCTCACAACTGCTCCTTTTAGTTTCTCTCTAACCATTTTTGCATAGTTCCCCTTTTTAAAACTAAAGGTTAATGCTTCACTGGGTTATCTTTTATGCTAAAACCTATTTAACAAACATACAATAAATTCACTCAGAAAACGTAAGTTAGGGTTGCTATGAAATCCCTTCAGCCAAGCCCCAAGAACAAAAAGGCAGTTAAGACTTCCACAGACACTGCAAGCAACCTAGCCGATTAATTCATTGTCTTACTGCAACCTTATTTGCCCCACCTATCACTCAGCACATTCCCCAGCATTAACAGAACTCAGACAACATTCAACTACATTTACACCAACTCTGATATATTGCTTGCTAGTCTATGGACATCTTTCAACCAATAAAATCCCTTATTTTACAGAATAGGGTCTTGGGGTTGAAAGAATCAGTCAACAGAAGTGAGATTTAAACTTGAAACTCTTTGTACCATAGATCAGGGAAATTTCCCCCAATGCTACACAAGAGTTAGCAGTCCCTTCTGACTGTCCTCAGCAGGGGTGACTCCCTCCCCCAACCCAAGATGCTTCTGTTAGTGCCGGCTGTGCTGGGAGGTGGATTACAAGACTGAAAGCAAGGTAATGCAAGCATACTTTTAAAGCACTGGCTCCAGTAGGTCTAACTTGTTCTTAACATAAATATTTGTTTAAATACCTAACTCCTTTGCAAAAAGGCCCAGAATGGAGGAGAGAAAGGGGTGTAGAAAGCATCTTCCACACAGCAGGGGCTGAGGGAGAGGGGGTAAGAGGATGAAAGGAGCTGGGCAACTTCCCCACAAGGGCCCAGGACAAAGGGGAGCAAGGACGTGGCTCCTCCAACAGCAGAGCAGGGATCCAGATTTGGCGTGAGGGATGAGGGAACCATTTCCCCCACAGCAGTGACTTGAGATGAGAAAGAGGAACTGAAGGGCAGCTTCCCCACAGCAGGAGCTGAGACAGAGGAGTTGGAGAGAGAGAGGGGCTGTCTTCCTCCATCCTCCTCAGAATCACAGCCAAGAGAAAATGGCAGGAAAAGGGGGACTGGGGCTGCTGGGAACAGGACTAAGAGATTGGAGGGGTAGGCAAGGAGACTGGAAGAGGAGAGGGACTACAGGGGCAGGTTGCAGGGTTGTGGAGAAAGACTGGGGGTGGAAAGGAGTAAGGATTGAAAGGAGAGGGCAATAGGGACTGGAGGACAATAGGGACTGTTGGGAGCGAGAAGATCCTCAGAAATCAGATAGGTATGGGGCACCAAGGGAGCAGGACCAGGTCTCACAATCGCCTGTCTGGCCAGGAACACTGTGACTGTTACCGCCTGCACACTCATTGCATGGCTCTTCTACCCATACCTCCCAACCCCTGGATTCTGAAATAAGGCACAGTGAGATGGTCAAATTGCAAGACAATGAGGGGCATAATTTGCATAACATTTGCATAGGATGATTTGCGTACATTTATGCAAATCCAAAATCTCCCATCGGCTAACTTTGACATTTGGTTGGGATTTGGGGAATTTATTTTTTAAAAAACCCTTAAAATGAAAGGAATCACAAATACGAACTTCCTTCATAAACTAGACTTGAAACCTTGTCTTTCCCATCTTCTTATTAAAGCTCTCTTACAACACTGCCCCCAAGTACCTGGCATTGCACCACCCCCAAAACGAGCTCTCCTATGAACATAAATCTGATCCCACACTCCATATTTCTCCTGTAAGAATTCTCTGATAGATTCTCCCCATAATCCAGTGCTAAGGAATAGCCGATTGCCTAATGCTGAAGCTAGGCTGAAACTTTTTATTAGTTATTATTACTTTTAAAAAGAATCAAAGAAATCACATTTGCCCATTACAAGAGCCAGGTTTGAACTCTTGCCCTAGCAACCCATTTCCCCAAGTTCTCTTACCAGAGACATAGGAGGAAGGGCTGGCTTAGCCACTTATCGGATACTGCCTGTTAGAGAAGAAGTTTTTAAGGCTACCACAACAGCAGAAAAAGTTCTGTGAAACAAACTGCTGAAGTTCCTGTAAAACCCAAGGCATTCCAACCATGTCTTTGAAAGTCCTGCAAAAACTAGGACACTAAAGAGTCCTTTGTGTTTCATCTCCGTTTAAAAACTTCTTTTAAAACCTCCTTTAAAAACAGAGAAGTTCTACAAACAAAGCTGCTGAAAGTCCTGGACAATCTGGGATGTCCCACAAAATCTGAGGCATTTCAGAGGTATTTTTCTATCCACTTACCACCATTTTCCAAGCACAGAGCCCGATACATCTCCCTGGGTTCAGACTCTGGCTCATCCCAATCTATTCCCCCTAGCACAGCCTGGTCCATTCAGGGATAAACCATTTAAAAATGGTGATGCCTATCTATTAATAATCCGCAAAGGAAATTCAAGTTCTTTTTGAAGCATCTTATGCAATTTTTTTAATGCAACACATATTATTCTCTCCCCTTCCCTCTTTATGGGAGAAATCTCCTACAACTTTAAGCCTCACTGAGGTATAATTATTACTTTTAATAATAATTAAAAGTAATAAGAATCCTTCACCCCTCCTCCCTTAGAGGAGGAGGAGAGGGAGCGGGGCCAGGGCTCCCCAGTGAGGCGAGGCTTTCGGGAATCCAGGAGGGGGTTTACAAGCTCCCTGCTGCCTGGCAGTGCTGCAGGCCGTGCACCAAAGAGCCATGCTAAAGGGCCCTTAGGTGTGGCCCTTGGCTGGGGTTCAGAGGGCTGGGGAGGTTAGTTTGTGTGTGATAGGGTGGGTTGGGACGGGGGGATAAGGGAGCATTAGGTAGCAGTTTGGGGGGTTTGTTCTGATTTCCGGGTGGTTTTTCGGGTGGGGTTTTCTGTTTAGTTGTTGTGAGGGTTATTATTTAGGGTTATATATTGGGTTGGAGGAAGGGGAGTAATGTGGTTTTTCTCCCCTGGTGAGAGGATGGGGTGGAGTGGGGTTTATCTGCCGGTGAGAGTGGCGAGTTACCCCATCCGGGTGTTTGCTCCCCTGTGAGAGGGAGGAACAGGGATGGGGGTTGTCAGGGGATTAGTGGGGATGTAATTGGGATGAGGAGGGTGGGTTCTGTTCCTCAGTGAGGGGTAGGTAGGTTGGATGGTGAGTGGTTTAGGGATGGGATTGGGGGGGAGGGGCATCTCCCCCACCTCCCTGGCGGAGAGCTGGATGGGGATCATTATGGGAAGGGGGACCTATGGCCCAAGGAGAGGAAGATGTTATCAGGCGTGGAGGGACCAGTACTTGGTGCCAATTCCCTGCTTGGCATCCCACCCCACCCGGGTTCAGGTGATCCTGGCCTGTCACTCATGCTGTTTAATGTGAGGTCAGTGGCCAATAAGTCTTTTACCATTCATGAGTCTATTTTAGAGTGGGCTGCCAATCTCGTGTGTGTGACAGAGACCTGGCTGGACGAATTGTCAGGGCCAATTCTGGCTGACCTCGTTCCAGCCAGGTACTCTGTCCAGCACCAGCCTAGGCTGGAGGGTCCGGGAGGGGGGTGCATAACCACTATTTTTAAGGATGGATTGGTCACATGGAGGTTTTCAGTGCAGACGGAGTCTGGAATAGAGGGTCTCCATCTTGTGTTTGATTTGGCCAGTGACGGACCAGGGCGTCCGGCCAGGGACAGGACTGGGATTCTTCTGGTTTATTGAGCACCCTACTGCACATCAGCATCCTGACTACTTTAGCTGCGCTGGTCTCGGACCTGGTCTTGAGGTCTCCCAGGCTTATTGTCTTGAGGGACCTCAATATCCATGCCGATGCCAGATTGCTGGGGGCGAAGCAGGAGTTCATGGCCGCCATGGCAACCATGGGACTGTCCCAGGTGGTAGTTGGCCCGACACACGAGGGGGGACATACTCTTGACCTGATATTCTGCACTGACCTTGAGGTGAGGGGTCTGATGATGGGGGTGTGGGGGGGAAGGTTGAGAGTTCTCCCTTGCTGTGGTTGGACCATTACCTCCTGTGAGTCTCTATCCTGGTGTGGGACTGGTTAAAATGGTTCGCCCCTGGAGACTTATGGAACCAGAGGGATTCCGGAATTTTCTGGGGGAGATTCCTGTTGACCTTGACAGCAGTTCCATCGATGACCTTGTGGCCTTTTGGAACAACTGGCTGACTGAGGCCATTGACTGAGTGGCTCCAGGTGTTTCGCCACCGCAGGTCCCTGTGGTTCATGGAGGATCTGGGACAGTTACAGCGCGAAGGGAGGTGGTTAGAGAGACCGTGGCGCCATAGTCGCTCCCAAGACAACCAATTGCAAGATAGAGTTTTTGAGGACCTATGCCGTGGCAGTGTGGAAAGTAAAGGAACGGTTCTTTGCTTCCCTCACATTGCATCTGCTCAGTCGCATCGGGCTGTTCTGGGTGGTGAGGTCGGCCCACCTTGCCTCTGCCTGGAACTGGACTAGTCCAAAGCCCGCTGTGACATGTTTTTAATGTACTTTGTGGATAAAATCACTCGCACTGAGCACAACTTCAACTCCACCATTTTGGATGCAGTGGCAGAGTGAGAGGTTAGGAATGCCCTCTCTGATCAGATTTCATGGGATGAGTTTCAACTGGTGACACCAGCTGAGGTGGCTGATATCCTGGGATCTGTTCGGGCCACAACTTGTGAATTAGATCCATGCCCATCCTGATTGGTCAAGGCCTCCAGGGAGATGTTGGAACTGGTGCTGGTCGGGGTTATTAACCCTCCTTTCAGGATGGTGGCCCGGCAGCTGCAGGCACATTTAGATCCCACCAGTTTCCTAGATCCCACGCAATTGGACTTGCGTCTGGGTTATGGCATGGAGACAGCGTTGGTGGCCTTGGTCGACGACCTTCTAGTGAAGCTAGAGGTCGTAAGACCCTACTAGTTCTACCGGATTTATTGGCGGATTTCGATACCGTTAACCATGAGTTGCTGGTGACTCGCCTGTGGGATCTGGCCAAAGTAGACGGGACTGTTTTACACTGGTTCCATTCTCATCTTGCCGGCAGATCACAGCAGGTAGTCCTAGGGGACTGTACATCGTCCCCTGGGGTTCTTGCGTATGGAGTTGCGCAGGGTTCCATTCTGTCCCCTCTCATGTTTAACATGTATATGAAGCCGTTTGGGGAGGTTGTACGAAGCTGGGGAGTTAGTGGTCATCAATATGCAGATGACACCCAGCTGTATTTATCGTTTTCATCCGACTCAGGCCCTGGTGTTATGTCTGGCTGCTGTGGGGGACTGGATGAGGTCGAACCGAATGAAATTGAATCCTGATAAGATGGAAGTGATGATAGTGGGGGGGTGATCTGAGGGAGGAGAATACCTCTGTTATTGGGGGTGTTTGACCTCCATTAGTTCCATCTGTGCGGAGCCTGGGGTTGCTCCTGGATTCACAGCTGTGTTTGGACTCTCAGGTGTCGGCTGTGGCATGGCCAGGGGCGTCTTTCACCAATTACATCTTATGAGAAGGCTCTGCACTCATATATCTCTGAGTCAGACTGTGCCACCCTCATCCATGCATTCATCACCTTGAGATTGGACTACTGCAATGCATTCTACGTGGGGCTGCCCCTGGTGATGGTTCGGAAGCTGTAGCTGGTGCAGAATGCTGCGGCGGCAGAGAGCACATTACACCAGTACTCCATGCACTGCACTGGCTGCCTATTGTCTTCTGGGCCTGATTCAAGGTGCTGGTGGTAACTTTTTAAAGTCCTTAACCGTCTGGGTCTTGCTTAGCTGAAAGATCACCTCAACCCCTGGGTGGCCTCTGCGGTTGTCCAGGAGAGCCCTCTTGGAGGTCCCATGTTTTAGGTGGGTCTGTACAGTCAGGAGGGCATTCTCAGTGGCCGTGCTGTCACTTTGGAATGCCCTCCCGATGGAGGTCTGCCTCAGCCCAAAGCTCCTTGCCTTCCAGCGTAGTTGTAAGACGTGGCTCTTTCGCCATGCATTTGGTGGGGGAGATGGGGTGGGTGGGTTGGGTTAGGGGGTTTGGGAGGGGGTTTCATTTTTATACAAACCTTTGATGTTTTAATTGTGTTTTGTTTATATTTATAGTGTATTTTTAATTGTATTTTCATCTATTGTTTTGATATATTGTTCTTATTGTGAGCCGCCTCCAGTCACCTGTGAGAGAGAGGCAGGATATAAATATGAAAAATAAAATAAAATAAACAAATAGTTAAAAAGTCATTATCCTTTGCCCCTATGAAGCAGATATTCAATTATATTTCATTGGTAGGAAAAGCTATACAAGTGTTGCCAAACTGCACAAGAAGGGACCACCTAGCCATCTACTGGGGAAAATGTGACACATCCAGGATAGAGTCAGAGACCATGTTTATGGTTCAAGTCACTGTCTGATACCTAACCCATCTAAATCTTTCAAGACATTCAACCAAAGAGGTTTAGGATAAGACAATCCAGATGTTTCTTACTGTAAAGTACAGGCAGAAAACAAGTGCTTTTTTGGTTGTGAAAAACCCATGTGGGCCTTATTCAAACATCATAATGAACAAATGGCTAGATCTTGTATTTCCTATTCTTTACAGGTTACCTATTAGCTGG
>QEPC01012592.1:1471155-1498092 GCA_003113815.1 Sphenodon punctatus | reverse complement strand
GGGGGGGGGGGGGGGGGGGGGAGAGCATGAATACATAGGGAGGAATGAGAATGCGAATTCAACTTGCACTTTAAGAAAAAGGGAGTAGTATGCAGACTGCAGAGAAGATGATCAGAGAGGGACACTGTGATCACTCAGCTCACCATGGCTTTGCACCAGAGACAGCGCCAGTCTTGCAAGCGTAGAACACTGCCACATGTTTTATCACACACTGTACATTTGGCACTCACAGGGAGGTTTCCTTCCAGCCACTGGTGTGGCATTGAAATCTGAAAACCAAGCAGAGAAGAAACCACAATATGTTTTGAGACCACATGATAGCATAGCGACTACGAGAATGCACAGATGTAGTTTGTGAGGCTACGCTAAAAACAACTCCTCCCCTGGGACACAGGGAACCTTGCCTTTAACCATGTATTCTCTTTCACTGGAGGTTTGCCAAAGCCCAATGATCTTCTGGAGGAAATGCAAGACATATTTATTTGGCCATACATTTAATAGGTGAGGATAGGATCTAGGGAGTTACTTTTAAGGGAATTTTACATTTTTATACAGTCGATATTTTGATGGATACTTGTTTTTTTATATATTTGATATTACATATGGTATACAAAAAATCTCATCTATAGTTAACTGCTCTGAGCCTTTTAGAGAAGGGCAGACTACAAATCCAAACAAACATTGGCTACACTTTCTACATTGGGATTTTGGGAAAGAAGGCCGAAAGCAGGTTCAATCATCCCATCTTGAAGCTTCAAGAGTAGGGAAGAATGGGCATATGTAAAATGGGTTATAACCCAAAGGGAACAGGTTCTGATCTGGCACATACCCCATCTTCGTCCTCAATTATATCCTTTCCAATAGAGGCTAGTGTTGTCCATTTGCAGTTATTGGTCGCTCGGACAGCACACCGCTTGTGGGCTTTAAACTTGCACACTGGGAAGGAAAAACACACAATCTTACCACGGTTATCAGAAAGAGGACTACTATCCTACCAATATGACAGTACCAGTAAGAAGACTGAGCATGAACAAACTCCAGAGGTACAAGCATTATGGTGGTCTTGGGGGACTTCAGTATCCACGCCGACGCCAGTCTTGGAGGTGCGTAGGAGTTCATAGCCATGGGCCTGCCTTGTCGGCCCTACCCATGGGACACACCCTGGACATGATATTCTGCACAGGCCTTGAGGCGGCGGATCTGTTAGTGGGGGAGGTGTCATAAGTGCCCTTGTCATCGATGGATAATTATCTCCTGGCACACGTCAGTTCCTGGAGATGTGCAGGGATGTATCCTCTGGTTTCGATGGCTGTCCAGTCGATGACCTCATGGCCTTTTGGAACGCTGTGCTGACGGAGGCCATTGACCGTATGGCTGCTAGGTGTCCGCTCTCAAACTGCCGACAATGCAGGTCCCTGTGGTACATGGAGGATCTGCAGTGGCTGAAGTGAGAAGGGCGGTGGTTAAAGCGATGGTGGTGTCATTCTTGTACTGAAGTTGACCAATTACAACATAGTGTCTGTTTACGTACCTATGTGGTGGCTGTGCGGGCAGCAAAGAAGGCTTTCTTTGCTGCCCTCATTGCACCCTCTAAGTCACATCCAGCTGAGCTTTTCCAGGTGGTGAGAGGGCTGGTCAGCCCAGCCTCCCTCTGCCTGGATCCAGAGTCATCTAATGCTCACTGTGACTTGTTTGTGGACTTTTTTTGCAGATAAAATTGCCCAAATCCATCACTGTTTTGACGCTGCACTTTTGACAGTATGTGAACCAGAGGCAGTCGAAGCCCCATCTTGTCCTGTTTTATGGGATAAATTTCAGTGCGTGTCGCCCTCTGATGCGGAAGATGTTCTGGGGGAGCTGTTTGAGTCACTCACTGTGAACTGGACCCATGCCTGTCTTGGCTGGTTATGGCCAGCCAGGAGACGTTCGGGCCACTGCTGGCCGGGATAGTCAATGTCTCCCTTAGGGACGGCAGAGTGCTGGACTGCCTCAAGGAGGCAGCCTCTGCTCAAAAAACCATCATTTGACATTGACGCCCTGGCCAGCTATCAACCGGTCTCTAACTTTCCTTTTAGGGAAGGTTATTGAGCGGGTGGTGACTCGTCAGCTTCAGGAGCACCTGGATTGGATCAGTTTCCTAGATCCTTCACAGTCTGGCTTTCGTCTGGGTTATGGCACTGAGACTGCACTTGTGGCCTTGGTCAATGACCTCTCCTGTGAGATGGACCAGGGTCATTGGACCCTGTTGATCCGATTAGATCTCTCGGCTGCAGTTGATACTGTTGATCGTGAGTTGCTGGTGACTTGGTTGCAGGACCCAGCAGGAGTGGGAGGTACTGTTCTTGAATGGTGCTGCTCTTTCCTGGCTGGGAGAACTCAACAAGTGGTGCTGGGTGATTGTTCATCTTTTCCCCGGGACCTCACATGTGGAGTCCTGCAAGGTTCCATCTTATTCCCTCTCTTGTTCAACGTGTATATGCAACCTTTGAGCAAGGTTGTCAGAGGGTTTGGCATAAGGTGTCATCAATATGCTGATGACACCCAACTGTACCTCTCTTTTTCATCAGACCCAGGCATGGTAGTCTCAGTACTTACACAGTGTTTGTCAGCTGTGGGGGACTTGATGAGGGTGAGTCGCCTGAAGTTGAATCTTAACAAGATGGAGGTGATGGTTGTGGGAAAAGCCGGGGGAGCAATGCTCCCACCGGTGTCTCAGGTCTGTAGTTCAGGGGTGCTCCTAGACCCACAGCTCCACCTGGATGTCCAGGTGGCGTGGTGGTGGTGAAGGGCGCATTTTGCCAATTACATCTGGTGCGACGGCTTAAGCCGTATGTCTCAGACACAGATCTTGCCGCTATCATCCATGCTTTTCTTACCTCGAGACTGGATTACTGCAACGCGCTCTATGTGGGGCTACCGTTGGTGATGGTCCGGAGGCTGCAGCTGGTACAGAATGTGGCAGCTTGTCTCCTTAGGGGGACGAGTCATTATGAGCACATTACACCAGTGCTCTGTTCTCTGCACTGGCTGCTGATAGTATTCAGGGCCCAATTCAAGGTGTTGGCTTTAACCTTTAAAGCCCTGAATGGCCTGGGCCCCACTTATCTGCAGGACCGCCTCACTCTCCGGGTCCTGGATCGGCCTCTGCGGTCAGCTGGGAGCACCCTCCTTGAGGTTCCCCGGGTGCCAACTATGAGGAAGGGGTTCTCGGTGGGCATACTGCGGCTGTGGAACTCCCTCCTGCCAGAGGTCAGCCTGTCCTTAGAACTCCCCCTCTTTCCGTAGATAGTGTAAGACCTGGCTGTTCCGCCGGGCCTTTGGTGAGGGAGACAGGTGATGGGTGGGGTGTTGGGTTAGGGATGGGAATTTTTTTGTTTTTCTGCTGGGGTTACTTTAATGTTTAGTGGTTTTGTTTTATTGTAGTGATTTATTTTAAGATGTTGTTAGCTGCCCCAAAATGCATGAGGAGGAGGGGGCGGCATAAAAATACAATAAATAAATAAAATATGTTCCCTATGTCACTGACTATGGGAGCTAAACTGCATTCTCTTCTAGCTGCAAACTATTGCTTCCTGCCTTCTCCACGTATTTTACAGCAGCCAGTTACCACCTCATTAAATATGACACAATATACACAACCATGTGCTCGTGTAACCTTTTAACCAACAAGGTATAGCCACATACATGCTAAAAGTATGAGCAGTGAAAAGCTAACCTTGTCTGTGATGCCAAGGGTAAACAAGAACAGCTATCAGACATTTAAATACTTGAGTGTATCTGCTCTTATAAACCATCAGCAGTACGTTATGATAAATTTGTGAAACTGTTTTTTTACTATGCTAAATTTGTGAAATTGCTTTTTTCATGAAAGCAACATATTTGCATTATTCATGAAATAGGCAATGCTATTATCTAATTAATAAAATCAGCAAATCCTCTAATTCAGGAAATAGGCATTGCTTATTTCATGTATTAATCAGCACCATTGCCTATTTCATGAATTATGCAATATTTTGCTATTCCCTGAAAAAAGCACTTTCACATATTTAGTATAACATTTTAAATTTGATATTCCAAAATATCCCAGCTTTATTCTTTAGAATTTTAAAATCTAATGTTTGATGGTAATTACGTTTTTAGAATTTGAGAGGGTCAAAAATAATGCCTTTGCCACACCTGTTTTCAAAGAAATCTAACATTATCAGCATTAGAACTATGTACATCCTACAGCCCTCTATGGACTTGATCTTGCATTCTGAGGATCTTCAAATCTAACACAAAAACAATAAGAGCGGCAAGAGCAAAAGAAACGTATGATCAGAGAACTTGAGAAAGTTTAATTCCTACCACTATCCTGCAAATACTCTAACTCTGGTTTGGTATAACATTGCACAAGCCCTGCACTCTGAACTTTGCAAACAAGATTTTAATGGTTTTAAATTATCTTTGGAATGCAATAACCAGTTACCACAGCTGTACATTCTGGAAGGAGATGAAGTGCTTTTACCTTCACATGAGAGCCCATGCGATGTGACACCAGATAATGCCTCCCTGCACACGTTGCAATATGTTGGCCGAGCGTGTGAACAGGCGTACCAGTTATGCATCCCTGAGAAATGGTCCATGCTGTACTGGGTAGACTGTTAAAATAAACACATAACAGTCAGCATTTTGGATGTTCTGCTTATAGAGACTGATCTGACACACTCACAGCTTTACTGGGCACTGAATCCAGCTCATGAAGCAGGCATAACAAATGGGAGGCCTGCACTTAAAGAAAGTGCTATATAAAAAGAGCTTCTCTATTACCTCAAAATGCTCACGGTTCTGTACAGTTTTCAGTGCTGCAATCCAGTCTTCCATTTCTTTTCTGTTATCAGCACAAAGGATAAGCTTCCGACATGGAGTAATAACCTGTAGGGAAAGGAAAACACAATAGTGAGCTCAAAGTCTATCAAGCACAGAGGGTAGGGAACAATAATAAACTCCACAATCCATGGCATAGCTTTGAGTGAGACCATCTACACTATTAAGGTTCAGAAGAATTCTGAAACATGTATTCAGCCTATCAGACACCAGTTTAAGTCTCAAAACTAAAAATATACTGGGGACAAATACTTCCTTTGTTCCTACCTGGACTGTTAAAATCATTAATAATTACCATTTGGAGAAAGCGCTGAATCCACAGAATAGCATAATGCAGAAATCTGAGAACACAAATTTTAAAATAAAAGCGCCTTGGTTATTAAGTTTTTAAATATGTTTTATTGAATTTCAAATTCAACATTTCCAGGCAAAAATTTGGTAAACTGGGATTAAGTCTGTAATCATCTGTCAGTTGTACAGCAGGAGAAAAATCTTGAAACAAAATCACATCTTCATCACACCTGTGACTGACATTTTGGAAGTGATTTGGCTATTTTAGCTTTATTAACTGCTCCAAGCCACCCCAACCCATCTGTTTTCTTGCAACTGTGATGCTCAAAACATGTCTACCTCTAAAATGCATGCACATGCCGCCTTTGGGTGAGGTCGTCAGAGGGTTTGGTGTGAGGTGTCATCAGTTTGCTGATGACACCCAACTTTACCTCTCTTTTCAGCTGACTCAGGTCCGGCAGTCTCAGTGCTTACCCTGTGTTTGGTGACTGTGGGCGACTGGATGAGGGCTAGCTGTCTGAAGCTGAATCCCGAGAAGACTGAGGTGATGCTGGTGGGAAGGGCTGAGGGAGTGGTGGTGCCCAACATTGATGGGGTCCACCCTCCATTGATCCCTCAGGTTTGCAGTCTGGGTGATCTCCTCGACTCGCAATTCCGCCTAAATGCCCAGGTGGTGGGTGTGACGAGGGGTGCATTTCATCAGTTACATCTGGTGCAACAGCTTTGGCCATATGGCTCAAACTCCGACCTAGCCACCATCATCCATGCCTTCATTACCTCAAGACTGGACTATTGTAACACAATCTACGTGGGGCTACCCTTTTTGACGGTCCGGAGACTGCAGCTGGTGCAGAATACAACAGCCCATCTCCTTATGGGGACAGGTCACCGTAAGCACATTACACCAGTGCTCCGTTCTTTGCACTGGCTGCCTATAGTCTTCCGGGGCTGATTCATAGTGTTGGCTTTGACCTATAGAGCCCTGTACGTCCTAGGCCGCACCTATTTGCAGGACAGCCTCACCTCGGGTCCTGGACTGGCCCCTGCGGTCGGCTGGGAGCGTCCTCCTCGAGGTCCCCCAAGTATCTTGGGTGGCGACAATGGGGAGGGCATTCTTGGTAGCTGCTCCGAGACTGTGGAACTCCCTCCCGATGGAGGTCCGCCTGGCCCCAGACCTTCCCCTCTTTTCGAAGACAGTGCAGGGCCTAGCTGTTCTGCCAGGCTTTTGGTGAGGGGACGGGTGATGAGTGAGGGGTTGGGGAGGGAGGTTTTTAGCCCTACCTTTGGGTGTGTTTTTATTGTTGATTTTATGCTGTTATTTATATTTTTATTTTATTGATTGATTAATATTTATGCTTATTTATATATATATGTCCCTATATGGTTTTAATATGTTGTAAGCTGTTCTGAGCTGCTATAGCAGGGTGGAGCAGATAAGAAATATAAATAAATAAATAAATAAATAAATAAAATTACTTAACTGGGTTACCTCAAACTTTTCAGAAAAGCTCACGTCTATAACAACATCAGACCTGGGGGACTGGCTTTGTTGGGTGAGGCTATGTGTTAAAATTGAGCTGGTGAATACAGATCAGTCTCAGCCTTAAATAGCATAATTTCATAGTGAATCTAACACACTAGTCAAACCCAATATAGCTACAAAAAAATCTAAGGTAGAGGTTTTTAATATTGCATCTGCAATCTGTGTCCAGAACTTAAAGCAATGTGTGTGTGAGAGAGATTTCACTGGAAAACCTATGAGTATTAAAACATTTAAAACAGTGTAGCTAGACAGGGTAGCAGGTAATTTAACATGGTAATCAGACACAAACAATTTACCTAGGAATGTGATTGTCATCATTGGGTGTCTTTAAAATAAGACTGGACACAACCAGATCTTATGAGACTGAGGCACAATTTACTGAAATTCTATGAACTGTGTGATGCACAAAGCTAGAGCAGATGGCCCTAAGGACTCTTTCTGGTCTTAAAGTCTATAAATCTAGGAATGACAGTTGCTTTATGCACATTTAATTATAAAGTTGTGGAAGTGGCTCTATAGTTAAGGCAGCTTGCATACTCCATTAAAATCACAAAAATTCTATGAGATTATTTATCCTATTAGGGTAAACGTTTGTAGAGTGGATCACTGCGGTATGGGAGGTACAAACTATCCAAATTTCAGACAAATCGGATGAAAACAAAAAAGTTAAAGATGCTTGAAAATTGGAGGTAGATACGTTTTTTCTGCCTTTTGCAATGCTCTCCTATTGACTGGGCTACATCTGTTTTAACTAATTTTTGGGAGGTATAAACGTGGCAGAAAATTAAACTGTGCATACTAGTCCACACTTCCATTTACATTTTGAAAATTGGTGGTGTAGTTTTAAAATTAAGATGTTTTGCGGTTTCCACGTTATCCTATGGAGTGAGTGAGTTTGTGACCATAATGCAATTCCTACTATCAAAAAACCTTTGGTTTAAAAAAATGTTAAGCTACAAGAAATTACTGACAAAATCTATTTAAGAACATTGAGTATAAAAAAATTTAAATGACACAAATCATGGAAATAAACAGTTACACTTTAATTCTCATAATTCACTTACATATATTAAAATGCATAAACACCTTAACATTTCCCTTTCATATTCATAAATTCTATGCCACCATCAATAACTAAAAAACAATTAAAAAAATCTTACATACAAAGATTGACCAAACATATCATATGACCTACTGTGTATCTATCAAGACACATACAATATATAAAACATTAAAGGTTCTAGACATTGGCTAAAAGCGTTCACAGGAGAGCATTAACTGGCGCTCTATATTATTAAAATTTTCTATTTGTAAACGAATGGAGCGTGAGTTAATGCTCTCCCATAAAGGACTTTAATGAATGTCTAAAACTAGATTTCCCAACTTCACAATCCCCTGCAGGATCATGGGTAAAAATGCGTGTGGGGGGGGGGGCACACATTGCCTTCCAGATTCTTTCCCGGAGTCAAATCGTGCGCAGCAAGTAACGTTGGAAACTGCCCTACGTAATAACAAGTCACCAGGTCCAGATGGCATACACCCCAGAGTTCTGAAGGAACTCAAACATGAAATTAAAGACCTACTACCAACTCTCTCCAACTCCGCCTCCTCCTCCTCCTCCTTCCCCCTCTCAGTTGGTGTTCCTCAAGGCTCTGTTCTTGGACCTTTCCTCTTCTCGATCTATACCGCATCCTTAGGCAAACTCATTGCTTCCCATGGCTTCCAATACCACCTCTATGCTGATGACACTCAACTCTCTCTCTCTACTCCTTCTGTTCAAGCTCGTCTCATCAACTGTCTCTCTGACATTTCTACCTGGATGTCTCAACGTCAACTCAAACTCAACATGGCTAAAACTGAACTCCTTATCTTCCCCCCTCATCCTTCCTCTCCTTCCTCACTGTCAATAACTATTGATGGAGTCACCATCCTGCCTGTCCCCCAAGCCCGTAGCCTAGGCTTCATCTTTGACTCAGCCCTTTCTTTTAAACCCTACATTGACTCTGTTGCTAAATCCTGTCGCTTCTCCCTCCATAACATTGCTAAGATTCGCCCTTTTCTCTCTGTCTCGTCTGCCAAAACTCTTGTTCATGCTCTGGTCATCTCTCGCCTCGATTACTGTAACCTCCTTCTCACTGGCCTTCCCCGGTCTCACCTTTCTCCCCTCATCTCTGTCCAAAACTCTGCTGCCAGGGTCATCTACCTCGCCAGTCGCTTCGACCATGTGCAGCCCCTCCTCTCTTCGCTTCACTGGCTTCCCCTTCCTGAACGAATCCTGCACAAGCTCCTAGTCTTCACCTATAAAGCTCTTCACAACCTTGCTCCCCCCTACCTCTCTGCACTTATCGCCCTCCATACTCCAGCCCGTGCACTTCGCTCCTCCTCTGTCCCTTCTCTCACCCTTCCACGCCTTCCCTGCTCCCCTAAGCGCCTTCGTCCCTTCTCACTTGCTGCCCCCCATGCCTGGAACTCCCTCCCTGTCCACATCCGCCTTGCACCCTCCCTTCATACCTTCAAATCTCTCCTTAAAACTCACCTCTTTCGCTCTGCTCTGTCTGACTCTTTATCCTGCTGAGCCACTATTTCCTATACCTCTGGTCTGTTTACCCTTATCCTTGCCACATGGACCTGCCTGCTGTCATTCTCATCGTAACCAAGTCAAGTACGTGCACTTGGGACCTCACATCTTCATGAATGTTAGACCCCTTGTCTCTCCCTCTGTTCCTGTCTCTCAGATTGTAAGCCCTAGAGGCAGGGACCGTGTCTATTTTATTACTTTGTAAAGTGCCAGGTACACTGCTGGCGTTATATAAATGTTTGTTAATAATACTACTACTACTGATAATTTGTAACCTATCGCTATGATCAGCTACGATCACTACAATCAGCCACTATACCTGAGGACTGGAGGGTAACAAATGTAATACCAACATTTAGAAACAGCTTCAGAGACAATCCTGGAAACTACAGACAGGTGAGCCTGATGCCTGTGCCAGGAAAAGTGGTGGAGACAATTATTAAGAACAGAATTATGGGGCAAATTGATAAACATTGCTTAATGGGGAAAAGGCAATGTGCCTTTAGCAAAGGAAAGTCGTGCTTCACTAATCTACTAGAATTTTTGTGGGTGTGAATAAGCATAGGGATACAGGTGAGCCAGTCAATACAATGTATCTGGACTTCCAGAAAGTATTTGATAAGGTCCCTCATGAGACTCTTGAGGAAACTAAAAAGTCATGGGATAGGAGGCAGTGCCCTATTGTGGATTGGTACCTGGTTAAAGGATAGGAAGCAAAGAGTAGGAATAAATTGTCCGTTTTCATAAAGGTGAGTACATGTTTAACGTATTCATCAATGATCTTGAAAGGGGACTAAAGAGCGAGGTCAACAAATTTGCAGACGACACAAAGTTATTCAAGGCAGTTAAAACACGAGCGGACTGTGAAGAATTGCAGGAGGATCTTGAGAGACTGGGCATCTAATGACAGATGAAATTTAAATGTGGACAAGTGCAATTCCTCTATGCACATAGAGGAAAGCAATCCAAACTTTATGCACACAACGCTGGGTTTTAAATTAGTAGTTACCACTTAGGAAAAGGACCCTGGAGTCACTGGCCTTTTTTAAACGGGCCGCGGTGCGGAGTGGATGGGTGTGCATGTGTGCTGCGTGGGCAGGCATTACATGGACGCACACTCATCTCCACCCACCTCCATGCATGGAGTCATCGCCGTTTTGGCCGATGGCTCTGTTTGTGGCTGTTAGATGGAGGTGGCTGAAGATGGGTGGAGTGCACGCACACTCATCCACCTGCTGCTGCTGCAGTTACACAGGCGCCCCTCACCCATTCCCACACGTGGGCATGGGGGCGGGGCATCTCATGTGAAATGGACCATTGTGGACAATAAACTGAAATCCTCAGATCAGTGTGCGGTGGCTGTCAAAAAATCAAACAGAATGTTAGGAATTATTCATAAGGAGATAGAGGATAAAACTGAAAATATCATAATGCCACTATATAAATCTATTGTGCAACCACACCTTGAATACTCTGTGTAGTTTTGGTCACCCCATCTGAAAAAGATATAGTAGAAACAGAAAAGGTACAGAGAAGGGCAACAACAAATATATGGGGTATGGAACAGCTCCCCTATGAAGAGAGGCTGGAAATGTTGGGGCTTTTCAGCTTGGAGAAGAGACGACAGAGGGGATATGATAGACGTTTATGAAATCACGAGTGGTGCGGAACAAGTTAATAGGGAACTATTATTTACCCTCTCAAATAGTACTAGAATGGGAACGGATTGGCCCATTGTGACCTGTTGGGTACTACTTCCAGGCAACTGAGATTGGCCACAGTTGGAGATAGGTGCTGGTTTTGATGGACCATTGGTCTGATCCAGTATGACACTACTTACGTTCTTATGTCTACAGCCTCCCAACCCCACTGCTGCTACCAAAACAGAAAACATGTGCTGTTTGCAGAGCTGGTCAGATGATGGATGATGGCAGTGTGCTTCCCCTAGTAACTCTGTGGTAATGGAGTATTATGTCCAATGAATTATTTTTCCTTTTTTCCTCTGCCCCAGCCTCAAGCCCAGTACAGCTTGCTGCCTGGTCAGCGGTCTGAGCCTCTTCCCCACAGGCAAGGAAGTGATGGATAGCTCAGTGCTGGGCTGGGAGACTGCCTTCCCCTCACCCCTCTCTCACAGCATTGAGCCCACAGCTGCCTCCTCTCCTCTGGAGAAGCAGCTGTGGGCTGTCTGCCTGCTGGGAGAAGATTAAGCTGGTGTGCCCTGTCCCTCACCTGTGTGGAAGCGACTTTCAGTGTGGGTTCACTGTTGGCAGGAAAGGTAGGGGAGGCTGCATCTCCCCTGCTGGCATGGAGCCTTGTGCTGTTCCCTCCTGCACAGCGGCACTGTTATGTGCCCTGTCCTGGCTCCAACCAGAGGTTTGGGGTTGTTAAACATGTGGCGTCCTTGGAGTCACAATCTAGAGAGCACAACATAGGCACTAAATTTGATCGTTGACAGTTTCTCAACTTCAAGAAAAAGACAATACCACAGTGGAAGACAGACAGAGAAAACCCCCTCCTGGCCACCTGCAGCCAGCTCTGCTACCGGCATTGGGAAGTGAATCCCTCCTACCTGTCAACAGTCAGATCCACTCCTGCATTATCTGGAAAATGTGTATGTGTGAACTTTAAACTTTAATAAGCTGGATTACTGCAACACGGTCTACGTGGGGATTCCCTTGACGCTGGTTCGGAGGCTGCAGCTGGTGCAGAATGAGGCAGCTCGTCTCCTTACAGGGACGGGCCGATGGGAGCGTATTACTCCCATGCTCCGCACGCTGCACTGGCTGTCCATAGCATGCCGAACCAGATTCAAGGTGTTGATCTTAGCTTATAAAGCCCTACATGGTCTAGGCCTGGCATACCTCAGGGACCGCATCACCTTCCGCGCCCCAGAGTGGCCCCTTCGGTCTGCCGGGGCTCCTTCTTGGAGGTCCCCCGTGTAAAACGGGGGGGCCACAATGGAGAGGGCGTTCTCGGTGGCCGTGCCGCAATTATGGAACTCCCTCCCAGAGGAAGCCCATCTGGCCCCAGGTCTGTTGGCCTTCCACTGGGCCTGCAAAACCTGGCTGTTCTCCCAGGCCTTCGGAGGAGGGGAGGGTGGGTTGGGATAAAAAATTTTTTTGGGGAGTGGTTGTTTTTAGATGGGTCTTTTGATGTTTTAATGCTGTATTTTATTGTTGTTTTAAATTTTCTATGTTGTAAGCCGCCCCGAGATGCCATGGGCATGAGGGGGTGGCTAAGAAATGTAAATAAATAAATTATATAAATAAATAATAAAAATAAATTTAAAAACCAACACACACAATCAGTCATTAACCAGCAGTCAAATGGCTGCCCTGCCTACATATATGCCAATTATAAGCCTCAACTCAAAACACAGCCAAAGATATCTCTGCAAAAAAGTGTTGGTATGAGTGTGTTTCAACCTGCAACAATTAACTTCAAAATCATTGTAACTTAAAAGTATTTTATTAATCACCACAAATTTTGCAGAAATAAAATGACCCCTGACTATAACACCCCCTGAAATTTTCAGAAAAAAATCCCAATCCGTTTTAAAAGGTTTGAAGTTTCAACATTTAGAATGGAGTGTAGCTTAACTATACAGTCACTACTGTGGTTGTGTAACGCATGCAAATATTCACCCTCCCTTATGGCCGTGAGAGGAACTCACTGTCGCCCGGTCCCTCTCTCTGCCCTTGGAGCATGGTTCAGATCCACACGGGAATCCTTGGTTGAGTGCAAAAAACAGAAATCACAGTCTGCTGTTAAGTCTTATATTATAAAGGTAGGGGTGAGGGAGAGTAATTTGCAAAGCTATCAATGGGGATAATGGCTGCAATCCCAAGCGGGATCCGCACAGCACAATGTAATCTCTAAGGAGATGCCCCGTGGTGTGTGCAGGGCATGGAATCGAACCCAATGAGTTGGATTTTCCAGTCTGAAAGTGCTAAGCATGTTTCTCCAGGCAGAATCAAACAGCCCCTCACATGCTATATATGTACGGGCTGAGGAATGTGATCTACTTGGTTTTTCGGGCAGGGAACAGGCAGATATGCCTGGTTCTGGATAAAATACAGGTGCTACGGGACTGTCCGCAGCCAAATGCCGCCAAACTCATATGTATCATGGAAACCTGGCTGGACAATGAGTCAGGGCCTATTCTGGTTGACCTTGTTCTGGCCGGGTATTCTGTGCAGCATCAGCCATGTTCGGAGGGACGGCATAGTCATGATTTATAAGGAGAGCTGGACTGTGAGGAGGTATCCGGTGCAAGTCATATTAGGTATTGAGGGTCTCCACCTTGTGTTTGATTTGGCGGGTGAGTTTGGGGAGTGCTGCTTGTATAGCTGCGCAGCAGCCTCTGTACATACTCTGGCAGAGGTGGTGTCGGGGGTGGTGTTGCGGTCCCCAAAGACAGTAGTCTTGGGGGACTTCAACATTCATGCCGACGCTGACCTGGGGGGAGCGGAGCATGGGTTCATGGCCACCATGGCCCTTTCCCAGATGGTTATTGGCCCGACACATCGGGGGGGACATACCTTAGACCTTGTGTTTTGCACTGACCTTGACACGGGTGTTCCATTAGAGGGGGAGATATCAACTGTACCCTTGTCATGAACAGACCATTACCTCCTGCAGGACTCGCTCCTTGTGCATGTTTGTCCCTGGAAAGGTGCAGAACCAATTCGGATGGTTCGCTCCCAGAGCTTGATGGAACCAGATAGGTTCCGGAATGCTCTGGGTGAGTTACCCTCTGACCTTGACGACTGTTTCATCAATGACCTCGTCATGTTATGGAATACTTTGCTGACTGAGGTCATTGATCAGACAGGTCCTAGGCGTCCGCTGCCCAGGCGACAGCTCCGCAGGCCTCCTTGGTTCTCCGAGGAACTGAGGGTGCTGAAGCGAGATGGGCGGCGGTTGGAGTGACGGTGGCATCGTTCGTGTGCTGAAGCAGACAGATTGCACCATAGAGCTAGTTTATGGACCTATGCCATAGCTATGCGGACAGTAAATAAGGAGTTTTTTCTACCCTCATAGCATCCGCAAAATCCCTTTCAGCTGAGCTTTTCCAGGTGGTGTGGGGGCTGGTCAGTCCAGCCTCCCTCCACCTTAGAGTAGAATCATCTACTGCTCGCTGTGACATGTTTGTGGATTACTTTATGGATAAAATCGCTCATATTCACCATGACTTCGATGCCGCAATTAATACACTAGGGGAACTGGAGGTTATGGAAGCCTCGTCTTGTCTGGTTTTATGGGATCAAGTACAGTCGGTGACACCCGCTGATGCGGTTGGTGTTCTTGGGGCTGTTAGGGCCATGTCTTGTGAATTAGATCCTTGCCCATCCTGGTTGATTAAATCTTGCCGGCAGACATTGGGGCTGTTGCTAGCTGGGGTAGTCAACGCCTCCCTTTGGGAGGGCAGAGTGCTGGGCTGTCTCAAGGAGGCGGTGGTTCAGTCCCTGTTCAAGAAACCATCACTTGACATTGACTCCCTCGCCAGCTATCGGCCTGTCTCTAACCTTCCCTTTTTAGGGAAGGTTATGGAATGGGTAGTGGCTCAGCAGCTGCAGGAGCATCTTTACCGCATTGGTTTTCTGGATTCCTCTCCATCGGGATTTCGTCTGGGATATGGCACCGAGACTGCGCTTGTGGCTTTGGTGGATGATCTACGCCGGGAAACGGACCAGGGTCGTTTGACCCTGTTGGTTCTATTAGATCTTTTGGCTGCATTTTTATTTATTTATTTATTTAAAACTTATATCCTGCCCCTCCTGCCCAAAGGCAGCTCGGGGCAGCGAACACCACAAAAAATTTAACATTAAAACATTTTAAAATAAATCAACAAATTTTAAAACAAATCATAAAAACTCACCCTCCCTCCAGAACCCTCCCCACCCTTGCCAAAAGCCTGGCGGAACAGTCAGGTCTTACACAAACATCGAAACGATANGATAAAAAATTTTTTTGGGGAGTGGTTGTTTTTAGATGGGTCTTTTGATGTTTTAATGCTGTATTTTATTGTTGTTTTAAATTTTCTATGTTGTAAGCCGCCCCGAGATGCCATGGGCATGAGGGGGTGGCTAAGAAATGTAAATAAATAAATTATATAAATAAATAATAAAAATAAATTTAAAAACCAACACACACAATCAGTCATTAACCAGCAGTCAAATGGCTGCCCTGCCTACATATATGCCAATTATAAGCCTCAACTCAAAACACAGCCAAAGATATCTCTGCAAAAAAGTGTTGGTATGAGTGTGTTTCAACCTGCAACAATTAACTTCAAAATCATTGTAACTTAAAAGTATTTTATTAATCACCACAAATTTTGCAGAAATAAAATGACCCCTGACTATAACACCCCCTGAAATTTTCAGAAAAAAATCCCAATCCGTTTTAAAAGGTTTGAAGTTTCAACATTTAGAATGGAGTGTAGCTTAACTATACAGTCACTACTGTGGTTGTGTAACGCATGCAAATATTCACCCTCCCTTATGGCCGTGAGAGGAACTCACTGTCGCCCGGTCCCTCTCTCTGCCCTTGGAGCATGGTTCAGATCCACACGGGAATCCTTGGTTGAGTGCAAAAAACAGAAATCACAGTCTGCTGTTAAGTCTTATATTATAAAGGTAGGGGTGAGGGAGAGTAATTTGCAAAGCTATCAATGGGGATAATGGCTGCAATCCCAAGCGGGATCCGCACAGCACAATGTAATCTCTAAGGAGATGCCCCGTGGTGTGTGCAGGGCATGGAATCGAACCCAATGAGTTGGATTTTCCAGTCTGAAAGTGCTAAGCATGTTTCTCCAGGCAGAATCAAACAGCCCCTCACATGCTATATATGTACGGGCTGAGGAATGTGATCTACTTGGTTTTTCGGGCAGGGAACAGGCAGATATGCCTGGTTCTGGATAAAATACAGGTGCTACGGGACTGTCCGCAGCCAAATGCCGCCAAACTCATATGTATCATGGAAACCTGGCTGGACAATGAGTCAGGGCCTATTCTGGTTGACCTTGTTCTGGCCGGGTATTCTGTGCAGCATCAGCCATGTTCGGAGGGACGGCATAGTCATGATTTATAAGGAGAGCTGGACTGTGAGGAGGTATCCGGTGCAAGTCATATTAGGTATTGAGGGTCTCCACCTTGTGTTTGATTTGGCGGGTGAGTTTGGGGAGTGCTGCTTGTATAGCTGCGCAGCAGCCTCTGTACATACTCTGGCAGAGGTGGTGTCGGGGGTGGTGTTGCGGTCCCCAAAGACAGTAGTCTTGGGGGACTTCAACATTCATGCCGACGCTGACCTGGGGGGAGCGGAGCATGGGTTCATGGCCACCATGGCCCTTTCCCAGATGGTTATTGGCCCGACACATCGGGGGGGACATACCTTAGACCTTGTGTTTTGCACTGACCTTGACACGGGTGTTCCATTAGAGGGGGAGATATCAACTGTACCCTTGTCATGAACAGACCATTACCTCCTGCAGGACTCGCTCCTTGTGCATGTTTGTCCCTGGAAAGGTGCAGAACCAATTCGGATGGTTCGCTCCCAGAGCTTGATGGAACCAGATAGGTTCCGGAATGCTCTGGGTGAGTTACCCTCTGACCTTGACGACTGTTTCATCAATGACCTCGTCATGTTATGGAATACTTTGCTGACTGAGGTCATTGATCAGACAGGTCCTAGGCGTCCGCTGCCCAGGCGACAGCTCCGCAGGCCTCCTTGGTTCTCCGAGGAACTGAGGGTGCTGAAGCGAGATGGGCGGCGGTTGGAGTGACGGTGGCATCGTTCGTGTGCTGAAGCAGACAGATTGCACCATAGAGCTAGTTTATGGACCTATGCCATAGCTATGCGGACAGTAAATAAGGAGTTTTTTCTACCCTCATAGCATCCGCAAAATCCCTTTCAGCTGAGCTTTTCCAGGTGGTGTGGGGGCTGGTCAGTCCAGCCTCCCTCCACCTTAGAGTAGAATCATCTACTGCTCGCTGTGACATGTTTGTGGATTACTTTATGGATAAAATCGCTCATATTCACCATGACTTCGATGCCGCAATTAATACACTAGGGGAACTGGAGGTTATGGAAGCCTCGTCTTGTCTGGTTTTATGGGATCAAGTACAGTCGGTGACACCCGCTGATGCGGTTGGTGTTCTTGGGGCTGTTAGGGCCATGTCTTGTGAATTAGATCCTTGCCCATCCTGGTTGATTAAATCTTGCCGGCAGACATTGGGGCTGTTGCTAGCTGGGGTAGTCAACGCCTCCCTTTGGGAGGGCAGAGTGCTGGGCTGTCTCAAGGAGGCGGTGGTTCAGTCCCTGTTCAAGAAACCATCACTTGACATTGACTCCCTCGCCAGCTATCGGCCTGTCTCTAACCTTCCCTTTTTAGGGAAGGTTATGGAATGGGTAGTGGCTCAGCAGCTGCAGGAGCATCTTTACCGCATTGGTTTTCTGGATTCCTCTCCATCGGGATTTCGTCTGGGATATGGCACCGAGACTGCGCTTGTGGCTTTGGTGGATGATCTACGCCGGGAAACGGACCAGGGTCGTTTGACCCTGTTGGTTCTATTAGATCTTTTGGCTGCATTTTTATTTATTTATTTATTTAAAACTTATATCCTGCCCCTCCTGCCCAAAGGCAGCTCGGGGCAGCGAACACCACAAAAAATTTAACATTAAAACATTTTAAAATAAATCAACAAATTTTAAAACAAATCATAAAAACTCACCCTCCCTCCAGAACCCTCCCCACCCTTGCCAAAAGCCTGGCGGAACAGTCAGGTCTTACACAAACATCGAAACGATAGGAGGGTGGGGGCCAACCAAGCCTCCTCCGGGAGTGAATTTCACAGCACAGGGGCAGTCACTGAAAAAGATCTCACATCAGTGGCCACTCATCTCGCTTGGGGAACCTCCAAAAAGGCCCCCACGGACGATCTCAGGGGTCGCACGGGCACATGGGGAGTGAGGCGATCCCGCAGATAGGCAGGGGCCAGGCCGTGAAGGGCTTTGTAGGTCAAAACCAGCACCTTGAACCTAGCCCGGTGCTTTATAGGCANAGATATAGTAGAAACAGAAAAGGTACAGAGAAGGGCAACAACAAATATATGGGGTATGGAACAGCTCCCCTATGAAGAGAGGCTGGAAATGTTGGGGCTTTTCAGCTTGGAGAAGAGACGACAGAGGGGATATGATAGACGTTTATGAAATCACGAGTGGTGCGGAACAAGTTAATAGGGAACTATTATTTACCCTCTCAAATAGTACTAGAATGGGAACGGATTGGCCCATTGTGACCTGTTGGGTACTACTTCCAGGCAACTGAGATTGGCCACAGTTGGAGATAGGTGCTGGTTTTGATGGACCATTGGTCTGATCCAGTATGACACTACTTACGTTCTTATGTCTACAGCCTCCCAACCCCACTGCTGCTACCAAAACAGAAAACATGTGCTGTTTGCAGAGCTGGTCAGATGATGGATGATGGCAGTGTGCTTCCCCTAGTAACTCTGTGGTAATGGAGTATTATGTCCAATGAATTATTTTTCCTTTTTTCCTCTGCCCCAGCCTCAAGCCCAGTACAGCTTGCTGCCTGGTCAGCGGTCTGAGCCTCTTCCCCACAGGCAAGGAAGTGATGGATAGCTCAGTGCTGGGCTGGGAGACTGCCTTCCCCTCACCCCTCTCTCACAGCATTGAGCCCACAGCTGCCTCCTCTCCTCTGGAGAAGCAGCTGTGGGCTGTCTGCCTGCTGGGAGAAGATTAAGCTGGTGTGCCCTGTCCCTCACCTGTGTGGAAGCGACTTTCAGTGTGGGTTCACTGTTGGCAGGAAAGGTAGGGGAGGCTGCATCTCCCCTGCTGGCATGGAGCCTTGTGCTGTTCCCTCCTGCACAGCGGCACTGTTATGTGCCCTGTCCTGGCTCCAACCAGAGGTTTGGGGTTGTTAAACATGTGGCGTCCTTGGAGTCACAATCTAGAGAGCACAACATAGGCACTAAATTTGATCGTTGACAGTTTCTCAACTTCAAGAAAAAGACAATACCACAGTGGAAGACAGACAGAGAAAACCCCCTCCTGGCCACCTGCAGCCAGCTCTGCTACCGGCATTGGGAAGTGAATCCCTCCTACCTGTCAACAGTCAGATCCACTCCTGCATTATCTGGAAAATGTGTATGTGTGAACTTTAAACTTTAATAAGCTGGATTACTGCAACACGGTCTACGTGGGGATTCCCTTGACGCTGGTTCGGAGGCTGCAGCTGGTGCAGAATGAGGCAGCTCGTCTCCTTACAGGGACGGGCCGATGGGAGCGTATTACTCCCATGCTCCGCACGCTGCACTGGCTGTCCATAGCATGCCGAACCAGATTCAAGGTGTTGATCTTAGCTTATAAAGCCCTACATGGTCTAGGCCTGGCATACCTCAGGGACCGCATCACCTTCCGCGCCCCAGAGTGGCCCCTTCGGTCTGCCGGGGCTCCTTCTTGGAGGTCCCCCGTGTAAAACGGGGGGGCCACAATGGAGAGGGCGTTCTCGGTGGCCGTGCCGCAATTATGGAACTCCCTCCCAGAGGAAGCCCATCTGGCCCCAGGTCTGTTGGCCTTCCACTGGGCCTGCAAAACCTGGCTGTTCTCCCAGGCCTTCGGAGGAGGGGAGGGTGGGTTGGGATAAAAAATTTTTTTGGGGAGTGGTTGTTTTTAGATGGGTCTTTTGATGTTTTAATGCTGTATTTTATTGTTGTTTTAAATTTTCTATGTTGTAAGCCGCCCCGAGATGCCATGGGCATGAGGGGGTGGCTAAGAAATGTAAATAAATAAATTATATAAATAAATAATAAAAATAAATTTAAAAACCAACACACACAATCAGTCATTAACCAGCAGTCAAATGGCTGCCCTGCCTACATATATGCCAATTATAAGCCTCAACTCAAAACACAGCCAAAGATATCTCTGCAAAAAAGTGTTGGTATGAGTGTGTTTCAACCTGCAACAATTAACTTCAAAATCATTGTAACTTAAAAGTATTTTATTAATCACCACAAATTTTGCAGAAATAAAATGACCCCTGACTATAACACCCCCTGAAATTTTCAGAAAAAAATCCCAATCCGTTTTAAAAGGTTTGAAGTTTCAACATTTAGAATGGAGTGTAGCTTAACTATACAGTCACTACTGTGGTTGTGTAACGCATGCAAATATTCACCCTCCCTTATGGCCGTGAGAGGAACTCACTGTCGCCCGGTCCCTCTCTCTGCCCTTGGAGCATGGTTCAGATCCACACGGGAATCCTTGGTTGAGTGCAAAAAACAGAAATCACAGTCTGCTGTTAAGTCTTATATTATAAAGGTAGGGGTGAGGGAGAGTAATTTGCAAAGCTATCAATGGGGATAATGGCTGCAATCCCAAGCGGGATCCGCACAGCACAATGTAATCTCTAAGGAGATGCCCCGTGGTGTGTGCAGGGCATGGAATCGAACCCAATGAGTTGGATTTTCCAGTCTGAAAGTGCTAAGCATGTTTCTCCAGGCAGAATCAAACAGCCCCTCACATGCTATATATGTACGGGCTGAGGAATGTGATCTACTTGGTTTTTCGGGCAGGGAACAGGCAGATATGCCTGGTTCTGGATAAAATACAGGTGCTACGGGACTGTCCGCAGCCAAATGCCGCCAAACTCATATGTATCATGGAAACCTGGCTGGACAATGAGTCAGGGCCTATTCTGGTTGACCTTGTTCTGGCCGGGTATTCTGTGCAGCATCAGCCATGTTCGGAGGGACGGCATAGTCATGATTTATAAGGAGAGCTGGACTGTGAGGAGGTATCCGGTGCAAGTCATATTAGGTATTGAGGGTCTCCACCTTGTGTTTGATTTGGCGGGTGAGTTTGGGGAGTGCTGCTTGTATAGCTGCGCAGCAGCCTCTGTACATACTCTGGCAGAGGTGGTGTCGGGGGTGGTGTTGCGGTCCCCAAAGACAGTAGTCTTGGGGGACTTCAACATTCATGCCGACGCTGACCTGGGGGGAGCGGAGCATGGGTTCATGGCCACCATGGCCCTTTCCCAGATGGTTATTGGCCCGACACATCGGGGGGGACATACCTTAGACCTTGTGTTTTGCACTGACCTTGACACGGGTGTTCCATTAGAGGGGGAGATATCAACTGTACCCTTGTCATGAACAGACCATTACCTCCTGCAGGACTCGCTCCTTGTGCATGTTTGTCCCTGGAAAGGTGCAGAACCAATTCGGATGGTTCGCTCCCAGAGCTTGATGGAACCAGATAGGTTCCGGAATGCTCTGGGTGAGTTACCCTCTGACCTTGACGACTGTTTCATCAATGACCTCGTCATGTTATGGAATACTTTGCTGACTGAGGTCATTGATCAGACAGGTCCTAGGCGTCCGCTGCCCAGGCGACAGCTCCGCAGGCCTCCTTGGTTCTCCGAGGAACTGAGGGTGCTGAAGCGAGATGGGCGGCGGTTGGAGTGACGGTGGCATCGTTCGTGTGCTGAAGCAGACAGATTGCACCATAGAGCTAGTTTATGGACCTATGCCATAGCTATGCGGACAGTAAATAAGGAGTTTTTTCTACCCTCATAGCATCCGCAAAATCCCTTTCAGCTGAGCTTTTCCAGGTGGTGTGGGGGCTGGTCAGTCCAGCCTCCCTCCACCTTAGAGTAGAATCATCTACTGCTCGCTGTGACATGTTTGTGGATTACTTTATGGATAAAATCGCTCATATTCACCATGACTTCGATGCCGCAATTAATACACTAGGGGAACTGGAGGTTATGGAAGCCTCGTCTTGTCTGGTTTTATGGGATCAAGTACAGTCGGTGACACCCGCTGATGCGGTTGGTGTTCTTGGGGCTGTTAGGGCCATGTCTTGTGAATTAGATCCTTGCCCATCCTGGTTGATTAAATCTTGCCGGCAGACATTGGGGCTGTTGCTAGCTGGGGTAGTCAACGCCTCCCTTTGGGAGGGCAGAGTGCTGGGCTGTCTCAAGGAGGCGGTGGTTCAGTCCCTGTTCAAGAAACCATCACTTGACATTGACTCCCTCGCCAGCTATCGGCCTGTCTCTAACCTTCCCTTTTTAGGGAAGGTTATGGAATGGGTAGTGGCTCAGCAGCTGCAGGAGCATCTTTACCGCATTGGTTTTCTGGATTCCTCTCCATCGGGATTTCGTCTGGGATATGGCACCGAGACTGCGCTTGTGGCTTTGGTGGATGATCTACGCCGGGAAACGGACCAGGGTCGTTTGACCCTGTTGGTTCTATTAGATCTTTTGGCTGCATTTTTATTTATTTATTTATTTAAAACTTATATCCTGCCCCTCCTGCCCAAAGGCAGCTCGGGGCAGCGAACACCACAAAAAATTTAACATTAAAACATTTTAAAATAAATCAACAAATTTTAAAACAAATCATAAAAACTCACCCTCCCTCCAGAACCCTCCCCACCCTTGCCAAAAGCCTGGCGGAACAGTCAGGTCTTACACAAACATCGAAACGATAGGAGGGTGGGGGCCAACCAAGCCTCCTCCGGGAGTGAATTTCACAGCACAGGGGCAGTCACTGAAAAAGATCTCACATCAGTGGCCACTCATCTCGCTTGGGGAACCTCCAAAAAGGCCCCCACGGACGATCTCAGGGGTCGCACGGGCACATGGGGAGTGAGGCGATCCCGCAGATAGGCAGGGGCCAGGCCGTGAAGGGCTTTGTAGGTCAAAACCAGCACCTTGAACCTAGCCCGGTGCTTTATAGGCAGCAAGTGCAGAGCCCGGAGCACTGGTGTCATGTGCTCCCTGCGGCCCGCCCCAGTAAGGAGACAGGCCGCGGCATTCTGCACCAGCTGCAGCCTCCAGATGAGCTTCTCGGGCAGCCCCACGTAGAGTGTTGCAGTAATCCAGCCTCGAGGTGATGAAGGTATGGATGACAGTGGTGAGGTCAGAGTCTGAGAGATACGGCCGAAGTCGCCGGACAAGATGTAGCTGCCGAAACGCACTCCCCGCCACGGCCACAACCTGAGTTTCCAGGCTGAGCCATGAATCGAGGAGCACACTCAGACTCCGTACCTGCGAGACCATGCCCCCCCCCCCAAGAGGAGTTTCAACCACTCCCAGGCCCCCCAGGCCCTCACCCACAAACATCACCTCCGTCTTGTCAGGATTCAGCTGCAGATGGCTCAACCTCATCCAAGCCCCCACAGCCGACAGGCACTGGGAAAATAAGGAGACTGCATGGCCTGGGTCGATGGAAAAGGAGAGGTAGAGCTGAGTGTCATCAGCATACTGATGACACTGCATGCCCTGAAACCCCCTCACGATCTCCCCTAACGGCTGCATATAGATGTTAAACAAGAGGGGGGACAGAATGGCACCCTGCGGGACTCCACACGTGAGGTCCCGGGGGGAAGACGTACACTCCCCCAAGACCACCCGGTGAGTTCTCCCGGCCAGGAATGAACGAAACCAGTCCAAGACCGTTCCGCCAATTCCAGCACGGTCCCGCAGGCGAGTCACCAACACCTCATGATCGACTGTGTCGAATGCAGCCGAAAGGTCTAGCAGGACCAGTAAGGTCTGACGACCCTGGTCCAACGCCAGACGGAGATCGTCAACCAAGGCCACCAATGCAGTCTCTGTACCATACCCAGGCCGAAAACTAGACTGAAAGGGGCCAAGGAAATCGGTGCGGTCCAGATGTTCCTGGAGCTGCTGTGTCACAGCCCATTCAATAACCTTCCCTAAAAAGGGAAGGTTAGAGACCGGCCGATAACTGGCAGGAGCATCAGCGTCAAGAAATGGTTTCTTGAGCAGGGGCCTAACCACAGGCTCCTTCAGGCATTCAGGCACCCTGCCCTCCCGAAGGGAGGCACTAACCACCCCAGTCAGCAACGGCCGTAACGTCTCCTGGCTGGCTTTCACCAGCCAGAACGGGCAAGGATCTTGTTCACAAGTAGCGGCACGAACAGATCCCAACAAGAACTCCACATCGGCAGGCGATACCATCTGAAACCGATCCCACAAAATAGGACAGGACGAGGCATCCATAGCCCCAAGATGATCCTCTGCAATAACTGCGGAACCGAAATTATGCCGGATGTGAGCGATCTTATCTACAAAGTACTCGATAAACCGGTCACAGCGGTGACTGGATTGCTCCAGGTCCAGGCGGAGACATGCAGGACTGACCAAACCTTTCACTACCCGGTGATACTGTTGATCATGAGATGTTGGTGACGCGATTGTGCAGGGGTGGGCGGGACTGTTCTTGAATGATTCTGCTCTTTCCTGACTGGTAGAACCCAATGAGTGGTTCTTGGGGAGTTTTTGTCATCATATCGAGACCTCTCATGTGGAGTCTCACAGGGTTCTGTTCTGTCTCCTCTCCTGTTCAACGTATACATGCAGCCACTCAGTGAAGTGATCAGGAGGTTTGGTGTACGTTGTCATCAATATGCTGACAACACCCAGCTGTACCTCTCTTTTTCAACAGACCCGGGCACTGCAGTCTCGGTGCTTATTCAGTGTTCGATGGCAGTGGGGGACTGGATGAGGGCTAACCGACTGAGGTTGAATCCTGACAAGACGGAGGTGATGTTGGTGGGTAAGGCGATGGAGATGGTGACCCCCGTCATTGGCGAGGTCTGCCCTCCATTAGTATCCCAGGTACGGAATCTGGGGGATGCTCCTCGATGTGCAGCTCCACCTGGATGTCCAGGTGGAGGCTGTGGTGAGGAGTGCCTTTTGCCAACTGCATCTGGTGTGATGGTTTCAGCCGTTTGCCACCATCATCCATGCTTTCATCACCTCTAGATTGGACTACTGTAACGTGCTCTACGTGGGGCTACCCATAGTGATGATTCTGAAATTATAGCTGGTGCAGAATGCTGCAGCCTGTCTTTTGGTAGGACTGGGCCTCCGGGAGCATATTACACCAATACTCCGCTCTCTGCACTGACTGTCGGTAGTTTTCCAGGCCCGATTAAAGGTGTTGGTTTTGGCCTATAAAGCCCTAAACAGCCTAGGCCCTACCTATCTGTGGGAACACCTCACTCCCCGGGTGCTGGATCGGCCCCTGCGGTCATCTGGGGGTGCCCTGCTCAAGGTCCCCCAAGTCTTCTGGGGGGCAACACAGAGGAGCACATTCTCGGTGACCACACCACGGCTGTGGAACTCCCTTCTGGTGGAGGTCCGGTTGGCCCCGAATCTCCCCTCTTTTCGGAAAAGTTGTAAGACCTGGCTGTTCCACCAGGCATTTGGTAGGGTAGATGGGTGATGGGGTGGAGGGTTTTAGGGTGGGAAAGGGGGGTATTTCTCTTCCTCCTTTCAGTTGTTTTTAATTGTTGTCTTAATGTTTTATGAATTGTAAGCCACCCCAAGCTGCCTGTGGCAGGAGGAGCGGGATAGTAAAATTAAAATAAAAAATAAAAAAAATAAAAAAATAAATAAATACCAAGTTCCTAGACCTGTCGGGCTACTACCATAGATATGGGTCCCACTACGCCACCCTGACCACACCCTTCACCCACTGGTGGGGAAACAAAAGCCCGATCAGGTACCATGGACCGTAGAGAGTGAGAGGGCCTTCATGACCATCAAGCAAAAGCTATGCACAGCCCCTGTGCTATAAACTCCAGATTTTTCCCGTCTATTAGTTCTGGAAATGGACGCCTTGGGGGTTGGATGGGGGCCGTTCTGTCCCAGATTATGGAGGGGCAAGAACACCCCATAGTGTACCAAGTCAAAAGCTATTCCCATGGGAGCGGGCTTGTGTGACTATAGAGAAGGAAGCCCTGGCAATCAAGTGGGTGATTGAGGTCCTCCGATACTACTTGACCAGACCCCACTTATAATTGGTGACTGACCATGCACCCCTCCAATGGCTGCACTCGATGAATGACACCAATCCCCTGCTCATGCACTGGTATCTGCCCCTCCAGCCCTATGGCTATATTGTCCAGTATCGCTCAGAGAAATGCCATGCTAATGCTGACTTCTTTTCCTGACAGGATGACGACATCCTGGACAGTCAGGATTGCCAGATTGTTGACTTGGCAGCCGGGGGATGTGGTGACGCAGCCGCAGCACCAGTCCTGCAGACTCTCCTGGGTGACAGACACACTGTCCCCATCCCACAGGCAGCCAGAGACACAGGGAAAGGCAGCGGGGCAAAGTTATCAGGCCATGCCTGGTGAGGGAGACCCCGTGGAGTTTCCTTGCACCCTGGCCACATCAGGGTATAAAACCAAGTCAGGGAGAAGGCAGTCAGAAACAGAGGATCAGACACCGAAGGATCCCCACCACCCAGAAAGAAGCCCAATAAGCAGCAGGCCTCTACACAGCAGCAAGTTAACATGCAGCAGAGTGGATAACTGGGGACCAGCAAACCAACCTCCTGTCCCCCAAGTGAGTGGACAGTGGGCTAGAGAGAAAGGGGGAGCAGGGACAGGTGTGCCCCTACCCAGGGGCAAGAGTATTTATTTATTTATTTATTTATTTAATTTTATTAAAAGCATTTAGTATCCTGCCCCTCCTGACACAGGCAGCTCAGGGCGGCTCACAACATTGTATCTCAACAATTAAAATAATAAAACTATAAAACATACTACTACACCCTCATCCCTCTCCTCCCCCAACCCCCTACCCATC
>QEPC01012592.1:1453688-1468369 GCA_003113815.1 Sphenodon punctatus | reverse complement strand
CCCCCCGGAAGACTCGTGGGACCACAAGGAGGGCATCCCCCAATGACCGCAGGGGTCGATCCAGTACTCGGGGGGTGAGGCAGTCTCGCAGATAGGCAGGGCCCAGACCGTTTAGGGCTTTATAGGTTAAAACCAACACCTTGAATCAGGCTCGGAAGACTATTGGCAGCCAGTGCAGAGAACGGAGCACTGGTGTAATGTGCTCCCAGAGGCCCAGTCCACCAGGAGACAGACCGCTGCATTCTGCACCAGCTGCAGCTTCCGGGCCATCACCATAGGTAGCCCCACGTAGAATGCGTTACCATAGTCTAGTCTAGAGGTGATGAAAAAATGAATGATGGTGGCCAGGTCGGAGTCCGACACGTACGACAGGGCTGGTGCTGCGGAGTCCGATGTCCCAGATGTAATTGGCGAAAGGCACCCCTCGCCACAGTCTCCATCTGGACATCCAAGCGGAGCTGTGCATCGAGGAGTACTCCCAGACTCCGTACCTGGGGAACCAACGGAGGACAGGACCCCACCAATGATGGGTGCCGTTAACTCCATCCCCTTCCCCACCAGCATCACCTCCATCTTGTCGGGATTCAGCTTCAGTCGATTAGCCCTCATCCAATCCCCCACAGCCATCAGACATCTGTTCCTAGGTCCCCCACGGGAGAGCGCAGCAACAGAGTAAACCCCACTCAGTTCCAGGGAGCCTGGACACAACCCCAGCACCTGGCCTCATGGGTCACAGAGGAGAATGGATCTAGTAGGTTAGACCACAGGTTATATTATCTACAAGTGCTGGGAGCCAGGACTCCTGGGTACTGTGGGAAGAGATTGGAGGTTATTTTCCTAGTAAGGCTCTTTTTTTCCTTTAGAAATTATTTACATTCAATTTTGGTCTATACCATGACTCTGAAAAGGTAATACCTATCTGTATTCCCATGTGTTAGTACATTATACATACTTTGTTTGTGTCTCACCCCTATATTGTACTCTTATTTTATCTGTAGACTTCCCTGAAGAAGAGCTGATGCTCAAAACGTGTCAGGATTATTAATCCTATGGGCTGAAAAAGGTATACTTTGAAACAGTTTACCACATGTTCTACAGACCATATGCTATCTTATGCTGTTGCAACAACTTTATATAGGGAAAGCCAATAGGAAGGTTAAGATTCACATTTGGGAACAAAAGAGCAATATTAAAAATAAGAGGGTGCTCCCTTGGTACACAACTTTATTGACATGGGACAAAAATACAGGCTTTAAATTATGGGTTATTGAGAGAATCAAATTAAGGTGGATAATATAGAATGTTGCTCAGAAGGGAAGCATTTTGGATATCCTGCTCTGCATCCCTGTGAGTGTCTGCTGGCAAAGCTGCGTGGGGGGTGGGGGGGCCTTCAGACTAGCTGATCCCTGGACATATCCTGGCTGCACATTCCCTCCTGCAGCCAGAATATTATTTATTTATTTATTTATTTATTTCTTCAAACTTATATCCCGCCCCCTCCTGCAATGCAGCTCGGGGCGGCTTACAACAATAAAAAACAGTTAAAAACAGTTAAAATATAAATATAAATATAAAAACATCAAAACAGGGTTAGGAACAATAAATAACTAAATAGGNGGTGGAGGTCTGAAAGCGGCCTTAGTTGTAAACAAGCACAGTATGCAAGACTGCACAACGTATTTAATGCTTATATGACGTGCAAGTAAAGGCAGAAGCCTTAGCTTACAATTTCCATGCTTTTTGAAGCACGAGTGAATTTGTAAAAGCCTCAACTCCTCTCTTAAACCAAAAGGTTTTTGATCTTAGAATTATAAACTCTACCTGACAAGGTGCATTTTGAAACAAGGTAGTCCTTCAAGTTGATATGGGTATTAAAAGTGATAGAACCCACAGCCATGTATAACAAAGGACAACTATATAGAAAGAATGGCATCTTCTATTTAATTCATGCAAGAATTGTGATGCTAAGAGCAATGGATAATAAGAATTTGTTCAGAAGAGACCTTTAAAGGGACTCAGGCATAAACCTTTCAATGAAGACTGACATCAATCTAGAGAAAACAAAGGCTTAATGTGGGTTATAGCCATGCAGCCTAGAAGATTCAGGCTCTTTATTTCAAATGAACATGTCAAAAATATTATTTTTTAAAAAAAACTGAAAACTGCTGTGAAATTAAGCTTTTTTAAAAAATAAACAAACAAGAACCTAGATAGCAATTTATCATGAGAAGATACTGTTAAAACTAGAGGTTTAATTCAATTTGTGAGTAGAACTCCTACCCTAGGTTTTCAATTTAAGCAAAGGAAATTTACAAATTTGATTAGAATCCAGAAGGAACTCAAAATACTTCTGTCCTCATAATTATGCTACTCACTGTTTTCCTCTGTTCTGCAGCCTCTGGATTCAATGCTTTGCTTCTTACACTTATTCTCTTCTTGGATCTTAGCGTTTTCCTACCAACTTCAGATTTTCCTCTTTTTGGTTTGAGGGACCTTTCATAATTTGGAGGGTGGGCATTCTCTGACGAAGCTTACATTCCTCCCCTGCTTTCTCCTCTCCCCTCAGCATAATGGACCCCTCACTCTGGTCAAAGAGGAACAAAAGTGGCTCTCCATAGCTGCCCCGCACTGCTTCAGCAGTTGGGCAGAAAGGGTCACTAGAGAGAAATCAAAATCTCCTTCCTGTGCAGTCTATCTAAAATTTCTAAACAGCCCAGAAACCAAAGGATCAATTGCTAAACTTCCCCTCAAACATGACTGGAGCTCTTTCACCTTGGTATGCCATTCTCCTTCACATACAAGGAGGATAGTATGTCTCTGTACCACACAATTCTTTTCATAATCCACATCAGCCCCTTCCTGTCTACCACCAAACAGAACATTCATCCTGGTGTCACCAAGCTTTCTGTTTCAACTTCCAAATTATTATTATTATTTATTATTATAAGCATTTATATAGCGCCAGCGATGTACCTGGCGCTTTACAGAGAATAAAAGCCACGGTCCCTGCCCAAGAGCTTACAATCTAAAAAGACCTTTTAGGTCCTAGGAAAGGTCTCCAACACTTCACAGACAAATCAGAATCAAAAGCCAATTTGAATTGCAAAATGTCTTGTATGCAAAATCCACAAAAGGGGCTTTCCATCACCATTATTGGGACTGTCCACAAACTCGGGAATTACGTTCCAAGCTGGTTATTTTCATGACAAAGCAGTGTTATTCTTGCACCCTAACAAGTTGACGACAACCTAGTACACCTGATATGAGAGATGAGCTGGCTCCTGTCCAATTTTGTGTTCTCTGCTGTGTAACTCAATATTTTAAAGTGGCCAGAACCTGAAGCTCCAGCACCAGATTTACAACTAGGTACTTTGCTCAGGTATAGGAGGACTCAACATCCTGTATGACTTTGCAATAGTCAGTGCCAATATAGTGGCAATATAGTGGCAATAATTTACTGCAAGTACATCTCAACTACTGAACTGCTCCCAAAGGGGTCTCTCAATCATTCTATGGGAAATAATGATTGATTATACAATTCTAATTCTCTGACTAAGTTTGTATCAGTTACACAATGGGGGAATGGAACAAGTTTCCCATAAATATTTATGATTCAAGACAGCCTTCATAATCCAGCCATGTTTTTCACTTTTCCCAGTATGATTAGGAGTATTTTAAAACAAGTACAAAAATGCCTGTCAATCTACCACTTCCCCAAAGTCAAATTTCGGTTTAGCCTCAAACTTCCTTTTTTACCATATGGTACCTGTACCAATTACACCTTGCAAGACATCAAACACTGAAGAAAATCAAATGTAACTGACAGTGAAGGTAGAGTCATGTGAAAATGTTTTCCTTAGTTTCCAAAATCCACCCATCCCCTTCTTTCATCATGTTCAACACCAGGGTGTGCAGAAGACACATCATTCCTTTTAGTTTTTGTTCCCAAAAACCTGTTCATTGGGGGGGGGGGGAGGAGGGGGTTGTTTCATAAAGGACTCTACTGTTCTTGTTTATTTTTTCATTTTAATTTATTAAAAATAAAAAATTTAAAAAGTCACTGTGCATGCACAAAATGGCCACGAGGGCTGTTCTGCACATGCATGGTTCTTTTCCAAAATGGTTCCAGCAGTCACTGCCATTTTGGAAAAAGGAAAGCATGTGCAGAACAGCTCTGGTGGCCATTTTACAAATACACAGTGATTTATTTTTTAAAAAAATTAAAAATTATTTTTAACAAAAAAATAAAAACAAGAATGAATGAAATCAAATTAATGTCATTTGCTTATTCATTCATTTTCATGACCTTAGTTACAAAAACAAATGGGGCTCCATTTGTTTTCATAATTAAAGATAGAAAACTGCACACACCTATTAAACACATGCCCAATGTTACCCAACCTTTTCCCAACCATAGGTGATGCTGGCTACCCAGGAACACTAGCGCCACATTTCATCTACATGAAATGATGCAGAATGCATCTTTAATAAGGAAAAGTTAATTGCAGAAAAGACAAGTTCCAGCAAGCAATGCTCCACTCTGCCAAGTGGCTGAGATGCACAGCAAGTAGGTAACACAGAGAACTGGGCACCAATTATATCAGCAGATTCTGAAAACAAGATCTCTCATCTCTGGCAGATCTGTTAGGATGAATATTAAGTAGAAAATCAATAGGGCTTTCCTCTTTATCAGCAATGTTAAGGGAATGGAGCAGGCAGCTACCCTACAATGTAGGAAGTTCTTGCCTGTGCTGGGGCATAGGCTCTTCTTCACAGTGAATATTGCCATAGGCCAGTAAGAGTGCAGAGAAGCTATTCAGACCCATGAGGGCTATAAAAATAATGTGAACTATTGTAGATGCGCTTAAGCACAATTAAAATTTTTCATACCCTCTCCAGGTGGGCAGTGTTCTCTCTCATTCCTGCAATGTAAGCCAGGCTTGCATTCTGAGGGGGAAGAAAGGATCATTCACAGATCCCGGATGAACACCTGATCAGCAGGAAGCTGGGAGTACTCCCTTCCCCAGCCAGCAAGGCTTACAATGCTGGGGAGCAGGAGGAAGAGGCTCTAAGTTCTGTCAGTGGGGAAAGCAGCACTCTCAGGTACTTGGCACAAAACTTGTTTTAGTGAGTACATGCCTGTACTCGCAGATTAATTATTATTAATTATTTATCATTAATTGTAATTATTATTAAAATAATAATGTATACTTAGATTTCCAAAGAGTTCTTCAAACCAACATATTGTTTTCAAAAGACAACACAGCACGAGGATCCTCTCTGAACAACTCCCTAGTCCAAGAGGTTAGAATCAGAGCTGGAAGGGACTACGAGAATTATCAAGTCCAGCCCCCCATCCCCCACTTGGTGCACGATTTGTCATTCCTAAATCATCCAAGACACATTCTCATCCAGCCTCCTCTTAAAAACCTCCAATGATGAAAAGCCTACAACTTCTCTCAGTAACCCATTCCAAACACCTGACTGCCCTTACACTCAGGAATCTTTGTCTGGTTTTCAGTCTAATTCTCACTTTCTGCAGCTTGTACCCATCTTCCTCTTGTCCTGCCTTCCATAGCAAGAGACAATCATTATTCTCCATCTTCTTATGGCAACCTTTCAAATATTTGTAGATTGTTATATCCCCCAGCTTGCCATAATCTTTTCTCCAAGGTGAACATGCCAAAACCTTAAACCTCTCCTTATAGGATTGTGTTCCAAACCCGTTATCACCTTAGTTGTTCTCCTCTGCACGCCCCAATTTTTCTGTCCTCCTTAAAATGGGGTTGAATGCAGTACTCCAGTCGGGGCCTAACCAGAGCGGAGTAGAGTGACACAATGATTGCCTGTGTCTTTCATACAATGCTTCTGTTGACGCAGCCTAAGATGGCATTAGCCTTCTTTGCAACAGCATCACACTGTTGACTGATGCTCAGTTGGTGATCCACATCTAGTCCCAGATCTTTCCCAAAGTATGGGTCACAACCCTAAGTGGGGCTATACCAGCTGCAGATGGGTTTGCAACAGGAGCAGTTACAACCATCACGGCACCACAGAGATGACTGCTGTCAGGCTACTGTCGCTAAGTGTCAGAGTCAATGTCTGATTTAAAGTGGGCATATGAGAGCATTTAACTTGGGCTAGTGATGGATTTGATATAACTAGCTGCTGTTAGTATCAGACAGTATTTAACTTGGGTATTTGTTTATGTTTGATTTAACTTGCATGCGTAGACAGGTGACAGCATTTGACTACATGTTATTTAATTTGGGCATGTGCAGAGAAGCAATGGCATTTGAATATATTTGGCTAAATTTTAAACTAGCCAAATTCAATTTGGAAAAGGAGCTGCGCGAATGCATGTCCTAGGGAACAATCTGTGGTTGCAGGAATATTTAGGTCTCAAAATGGAGTGAAGAGTAGAAAAAATGTTTGGTAAAAACTGCTGCAGCCCATTTAAAGGAAAGCAGCAGCTTCCTTTGAAGTACAGCAAACTTTGAGTGAAACTTGGTAGTTCCCAACTATCTTCGATGCCAAGTCAAGAATAGCCACAAAGTTCATTGTGGACTTCCTGCAACAGCTGTAGAGGAAGCAGGCATCCCAAAATGACCCTTTGTCACTGAAGCGGCCAGCTTTCAGAGTAGGGACCTTATGCTTTTTTTTATTCTGAAAAACACATAGGGCATTTTGGGGACCCTAACAATAATAGCAGCAGCTGATAAAATATTGAACCTCTACCTGTTCTATCACAATAAGGCAAGAAGTTTAAGACATTCATTACTAAAGCTCCATTAAAGTTCAGTTGAGAAGTCACAAAACTCCTGCATTTCCAGAGAGAATTAGTTCAGCAGAGGGTGATAAATTATGTCTAACTTATAACACACACAAAATGTTTAAATCTCCAAATCCAATGTTGTGACATTGTTTCCTGCTTCCTCAGAAAAGTATAAAGTTCACATGCTATAAATAGAGCACATGATAGAAACCACTGTGCGGATTTATTCATCCAGCCAAAGTGGGTCAAAATGTCTTTCACCCCTGAATTCTCTGGGCAAAAACTCAAGACTTAAAACTAGAAATAGGAGACACAATTGCAGTCCCTGACAAAAGGACAAAATGCACTTCTGTTAAAAATGGCATTTTAAACAGGCTTTGCAGGGTAAAATTAGCTGCTTAACAGCTGTAGACAGAATCTGTTGTGTTTCTCAGGTGTCAGTAAAGATGGAAACTGATGGAATTAATAAGTGACATCTTCCAAACTTTGTTCTTAAGTGGATATCAATTTTCATTGTCACAGACTCCCAGCTAGAAGCTCGGATAACATTAAAGAGTTGTTATAAATTGAGGATAGCAATTTTAATAGTAACTTGCCTATAAAAAGAATATGGAGATCTGTTTCTAATTAGCATCTGTGAAAAAATTCACAACTGTGTTTCAATAACAATGGTTGTTATTAGAAACTCAGGATCACAGGCATAGTGGCATTTACCTATAATAGCCTATGCCAAATACAGACATTAGCACCCAGCAGTTCTTCCAGGGCCTGGTCTATGGAGAGTCACAATGAGCGGTTCTCTGCCAACACACTAAGGCAGGGAAATAAAGAACACATCACTGGACTACTCACTGATACAACACTCCACACTTGGGAGAGCGAGGAAAGAAAACAGGGGAAAAGTCTGAAAGAAACTATACGAACAGCTAGCAGACGAAAGGCCCCACACCACACGAATGTTTAAGGTCAACATTTAACCCAAATTGCATGCAACACATATATGTGCTAAGAAAAGGGGAAAGGCCTGCTTCTCTTAGTTACAAGGAGGAAACATAAAATTTGCCATTACAGAGCAGAGCCCTAGTCCATCAAGCCTGGGGTTCTGCTGCCAGTACTGGGCAACTTGTGATATCTCAAAGGAAGGCAAGGGTCCTCCACCCAAAATTTAACTTTTCTAATTTTGGAGTCCTGAATAATCGTTCCTCACCACAGCAGAGATCAACAGACACCACGAAGCATGAAATTTGGTTGCCCTTTTCTTGGCAGGTCACCACAACAATTGTTAATTGTTCAGCTTTTTATAAACTCGGGATAGTTTTACTAACATCCTGGAACAAGCAATTCCACAGGATAACACACTAGGTGAAGTAGCACTTCTAAGTTTACTCTCCAGTGATGTCATCCAGTGATCACTTCTTCTCATGTAATAAGACAGCTTAAAAATAAGGGACTGATTGGAATAAGGGAGGGGTCTCCTCTCACCTGAGAACTAATTTTTTTTTAAAAAGTAAACAAATTAAGACAGAGCCACCACAACAAAATAAATATTGCAAACAAATCTCTTATATTTTTGCCTGGTTTTAAGATTGGCAGCAGTCAAAAATTCATACCCTGAAGTGGCTCAAAGGTTTATCTGAATATGAAAAATTAACTACAGCAATCCTGCTTGTTCTTCCTAATAAGAGATATCAAATACAAACACATTGGCTTTTAGATTCTGAGAACTTTGGCCGCTTGCCGACGTGCTGATTTTCATGTGAGATTCAATCTCATGTGAAAATATTATTCACATGAATTTCATGGTGGGCTACATGCCCACGTTACCCTGATCTCGATCTCTCCCCCACTCCCATCAGTCTAGGCTGGGTGGGCAGGTGAAAGGAAATGCCTCCCCCTCCACCAATTCAGTAACTCACCCGGTGGCAGTGGAGGGCTGGGTGGGTGGGACCAGGTAATGCCTCCCCCCTGCACCCTTCCCCAATAACTCACCTGGTAGCAGCGACAACAGGGGCTTCTCAAGTCGGCTCTCCATAGCTTCCTCTGGCCACTTCCAGCCCCTCCTGATGGGGCTTTCCAGGGCAACTGTGGCTGTCCTGAAAAGCTGCATTAGGAGGGAATGAAAGCACCCAGAAGAAGCTATGGAGAGCTGACTTGAAAAGTCCCTGGTGCTGCTGCCACCACCACCAGGTGAGTTACTGAAGGGGAATCTTATGGTGAGATTCCCCATCACATGTTACAATTACACGTGAATTTAAACTCACATGATAGTCATCCATGATGAAAAGTATGTGTAATTTGATCCTTTATGAAGGTGGGAGCTTACCCACATTACTCAATCTCGTGTTAGATAGAAACTAGCGTGAGATTGGGTAACGTGGGCAAGAAACCTTTATGGCACCGAAGATTGTTTTGGTACTGAAAACTTAAGTCCTAGATTCATTTCTCTAAATTAGCAATCGAGTACAGCCTGCAATGCCACTGTTTTGCCACAAAAGACAGTTAGTTGCTAAATACAGTCCAATAGCCATGGTATAAGAGCTTAACCAGCAGTGGCAAGAAAGCTGCTATTAATTTATTTCCTCCCAAAGTGTCACCAGAACAGAAAGAAGCTACAGAAAAGGTGTTTAAGGACAGAAACTTGTAATCACTAAAATCAGGATACAATTTCTCTTACGAGCACTAAATAGAAATCTGTGCATATTTACTGAAATCGCAACAAATTTGCATCTTGCAGGGACCAGGCGCTCTGGACAGCTGCCACTACTCTCATGAAAATTAATAGATTCTCCAGTGCTGGTACCAGATTCACTTTATAGACATTTCTCTGTCCCCTGAGAAGCTGAGGAATCTCAACCCATGACACCGTACCTGCCCTTCAAACTACACTTGTTCTAAACAGAACCTGGAACTAGTGTATAAGAACATAAGAAGTGCCGTACTGGGTCAGACTAATGGTCCATCAAGCCCAACATCCTGTCTCTGACAGCAGCCGATCTCTTTTTCTTGGGAGAAGTATCTGACAGGTCACAATGGGCAATCCATTCCCTGTTGTTCCATCCTCCAACAATCAAAGGTTACGTCCCCAAAACCTCCACTATTATTTTTATCATCATCAAGCATTTATATAGCTTCAGCAATGTACCTGGAACTTTACAAAGTAATGGAATAGACACAGTCCCTGCCCTAGGGCTTACAATCTGAGAGAAAGGGGGGGGGGGGGGAGACAAAGGAAGGGGAACAGAGGGAGAGATAAGGGGTGTAACATTCATAAAGATGCGAGGTCCCAGGTGCACGCATTTGGCTACATCGAGAATGATGGCTGGCTGGTCCATGTGGAGAGGATAAGTACACAGACCTCAGGTAACAGATTGTACTGGATGGAAGATATCAGCAGGAGTTAGGGGAGGGGAGCGAGGAGTCAGGGAGGGCAGAGCGGAAGAGGTGGGTCTTGAGGAGGGATATGAAGGTACGAAGGGAGGGGGCGAGGTGGATGTGGGCAGGGAGGGAGTTCCAGGCATGGAGGGCAGCTAGGGAGAAGGGACGAAGGTGGTTAGGGGAGCAGGGGAGGCGTGGGAGGGCGAGAGAGGGAACAGAGGAGGAGTGGAGTTCACGGACTGGAGTACGGAGGGAAATTAGCGCAGAGTGGTAGGGGGAAGCAAGGTTGTGAAGCTTTATAGGTGAAGACTAGGAGCTTGTGCAGGATTCATTCAGGAAGGGGGAGTCAGTATAGAGAGAAGAGGAAGGGCTGCACGTGGTCAAAGTGACGGGTGAGGTGGATGACCCTGGCAGCAGAGCTTTGGATGAAAATAAGGGGAGAAAGGTGAGAGTGGAGGAGACCAGTGAGAAGGAGGTTACAGTCATCAAGGCGAGAGATGACTAGTGCGTGAATAAGGGTTTTGGCAGAAGAGACAGAGAGAAAAGGGCGAATCTTAGCAATGTTATAGAGGGAGAAGTGACAGGATTTGGCAACAGAGTCGATGTAGAGTTTAAAAGAAAGGGGTGAGTCAAAGATGAAGCCTAAGCTACGGGCTTGGGGGACGGGAAGGATGGTGACCTTGTTGATAAGGATTGACAGGAAGTATGAGGGGGGAAGATAAGGAGTTCAGTTTTAGCCATGTTGAGTTTGAGCTGACGTTGAGACATCCAGGTAGGGATATCAGACAGACAGCTGGTGAGGTGAGCTTGAACAGATGGAGAGAGAGAGGGAGTAGAGAGAGAGAGTTGAGTGTTATCAGCATAGAGGTGATATTGGACGCCATGGGAGGCAATGAGTTTGCCTAGGGACAGGGTGTAAATAGAGAAGAGGAGAGGGCCAAGGACAGAGCCTTGGGGAACACCAAGCAAGAGGGGAAGGGAGGAGGAGGTGGAGTTGGCAAGAGACACATTGAAGGAGCGGTCAGAGAGGTAGGAGGCGAACCAGTCGAGGACGGAGGCACAGAAGCCAAGGGAGTGCAGTGAGTCCAGCAAGAGTGAGTGGTCAACAGTATCGAAGGCAGCAGAGAGGTCAAGGATGACAAGAATGGAGTAGAGGCGATTAGATTTAGCCACAAGAAGATAGTTGGTGATCTTAGCGAGAGCAGTTTCAGTAGAGTGAAGGAGGCGGAAGTCAGATTGGAGGGGATCAAGGCAAGAGTTGGCGGAGAAGAAGACGAGGCAGCGGGAGTAGACAAGTTCAAGAAGCTTGGAAGCAAAAGGAAGGAATGAGACGGGACGGTAGCTAGAAGGGTCAGAGTGGTCAAGAGTGGATTTTTTGAGGATAGGAGAGATAGTGGCACGCTTGAAGGTGGAGGGGGGAAAAGAGTCAGTAGAGAGGAAGAGGTTGATGATGTGCAGGAGGGAAGGGGCAACAGTGGAAGCAATGGAGGTCAGGAGGCGGGAGGGAAGAGGGTCAAGGGGGCAAGTGGAAGGGCTGGAGGAGGAGAGCTGGAGGGAGATTTCCTCAAGGGAGGCGGGAGGGAAGGAGAACAGGAGAAAAGGAGGGGGAGAAGGAAGAAGAGAGGAATGGGAAGCGATGTCGAGGCGGATCTTGTCTATCTTAGAGGTGAAGTAAGCAAGATCCAGAGCAGAAAGGAAAGAGGGAGGAGAAGGACAGAGGGGCCTGAGGAGGTAGTCAAAGGTGGAGAACAGGTGGCGAGGGTCCTGAGAACAGGACTCAATGCAGGAGGCGTAGTAATGCTGTCTAGCAAGGGAGATAGCAGAAGTAAGGGAGGAGAGAGAGAATTTGAAGTGAAGGAAGCCAGCACAAGAGTGAATTTGCACCAGAGGCGTTCAGCAGCACGGATGCAGAAGCAGAAGTGGCGGATACTGGGGGAGAGCCAAGGACGGGGGTTGTGGGAGCGGGTGGGGCAGGAGGAGAGGGGGCAAGGGAGTTAAGGTTGGAGGAGAGATAGGCAATGAAAGCCGAGAAGGCAGAGTAAGGGGAGGAGGAGAAGAAGACTGAAGGGAGAAGGGTGGAGAGAGAGGAGGCAAAGTCCAGGAGGTTAATGGCCTGCAGGTCAGGGAAGGGGTGTGGAGATGGGGAAGAGGAGTGAGGGGTCAAAGGGAGACGCTGAAAGAGGCAAGGAAGTGGCCTCTTCCTACTTGGCTAATAGCCATTAATAGACCTAATTTCCAAGAACTTATCCAATCCCTTTTTAAAACTAGCTACACTACCGGTCTTGACCACTTCCTTTGGCAGTAAAGTCTATGTTAATTGTGTGCCGAGTGAAAAAATCTAGGGCTGAAACTCAATCTTAAGTTTTTCCTTGGTTATCATCGACAATCACGATTCTCAACTCATTTTAAGCGAGAAACGATAATCAAGAGAAAAGCTGATTCTTGATATTTCTCTGTCAAGAATTTTTTCTTGAAATATCGTTTATCGGTACCGCTTACCACAATTAATGTTTTAGTACTGTTAGAGAGGGTAAATAACCACTCCATACTTACATGTTCTACACCACTCATGATTTTCTAAACTTTTATCATATCCCCTGTCATCCCTTCTCCAAGCTGAAGAGCCCTAACCTATCAAGCCTCTCTTCATGCCGTTCCATACCCTTGTTCAATTTTGTTGACCTTCTCAGTACCAGACCATTTCTAGTTTTACTATGTCTTTTTTGAGATGGAAACCTTATGCCATGTTTTATTGGATTGTTCACTTTATATTGCCCCTCGGGAATTATACCTGAAGGATATTTTAAATAAGGTGAATGGAAAAGGAGACCAGGAGCTAGCATTTATTCTTTTGTGTGATACAGATGCAATTCTTACTAACTGTGTGGTTAAATTTTGTGCTGCAGCCTGCAATATCAGGGAAAAAATGATGATGATAATACTGTTGAATAGAGTTACAGTATTGATATGTGCAATCTTCCTTTGATTTGTTGGGTCAATGGAACTGTTATTGTTGATCACTGTCAATGGTATTGGTAATGTATTCTATTGTTTTAAATTGTAAATTGTATTATGTTCTTGTAGCAAATTACTTACTATTACATTTTGAGATGGGGCGACCAGAATGCCACACAATACTCCAGGTGCAGTCGTACCACAGATCTATATAAAGGCATTATGATATTTTCATTTTTATTATCTACCCCTTTCCCAATGGTTCCTAACATTCTGTTTGCTTTTTTGACCGCTGCCACAAACTGAGCTGAAGATTTCGATGTATTGTCCACAATGACTTAAGATTCTTTTCCTGAGTGGTAACTATATATATACACAATGCTGGGTTCTAAATTAGTAGTTTGAGTATTTTTTCCTATGTGCATCACTTTGCACTTGTCCACATTAAATTTCATCTGCCATCTGAATGTCCAGTCACCCAGTCTCACAAGATCCTCCTACAATTCTTCACAGTCCACTTGGGTTTTAACTACCTTGAATAACTTTGTGTCATCTGCAAATCCAATCACCTCACTCTTTACTCCCTTCTCCAGATCATTAATGGATATATTAAACACCACCAGTCCCACTACAGATCCCTGAGGCACTCCACTAATTACTTCTCTCACTGCGAAAACTGACCGTTTAGTCCTACTCTTTGCTTCTTATCCTTTAACCAGTTGCCAGTCCACGATAGGACACTGCCTATTATCCCATGACTCTCTAAATTCCTCAAGAGTTTCTCATGACGACCATATCTAATACCTCCTGAAAGTCCAGATACACTATACTGACCAGCTCACCCTTATCAACATGCTTATTTACACCCTCAAAAAATTCCAATAGATTAGCGAGGCATAACTTCCCTTTCCTAAATCCACGTTGACTCTTCCCCATTAAGCCATGTTTATCAATATCCTCAGTAATTCTGTTCTTAACAACTGTTTCCACCAGTTTTCTCAGTACCGACGTCAGACTTATCGGTCTGTACTTTCCAGGATCACCTATGGAGTCTTTTTTTGAATATTGGCGTTACATTGGCTACCCTCCAATCTTCTAGTACAATGGCAGATTTTAGCAATAGGCTACACATTACCAATAGTAGGTCTGTAACTTCATATCTAAGTTCCTTCAGAACTCTTGGATGAATACCATCTGGTCCTGGTTATTGTTACTATTTAGTTTGTCAATCTGCTCTAGAACCTCCTCCAGAGTCACATTTATTTGTGACAATTCTTCCGATTCTTCACCTATTGCAATCCAGAGATAGGGTGTGGTCGCTGTGCTGTTCCCAAGTGACAGGGAGACAGAGTGGTTCGAATTATATCTTTTTTTTAACCAACTGTTGGTGGTGGAAATAAGCACGCTTTTCGGTCACACAGGGCCCTTCTTCAGAAATGTAGCATAGGGTGAAAACAGACAGGACGCTAACCACCCTTTAACCACCCTTGGTGGTTATTTATGCATGTTGCAGGGCTGTATTGGTGCCCTATGCAGCCCTGAAACATGCATAAATGACCACCAAGGGTGGTTAGTG
>QEPC01012592.1:1431617-1451932 GCA_003113815.1 Sphenodon punctatus | reverse complement strand
GGTGCGGTCCAGATGTTCCTGGAGCTGCCGTGCCACAGCCCGTTCAATAACCTTCCCTAAAAAGGAAAGGTTAGAGACTGGCCGATAACTGGCAGGAGCATCAGCGTCAAGAGATGGTTTCTTGAGATGGGGTCTAACCACAGCCTCCTTTAGGCAGTCAGGCACCCTGCCCTCCCGAAGGGAGGCACTAACCACCCCAGCCAGCAACGGCCGTAACGTCTCCTGGCTGGCTTTCACCAGCCAGGATGGGCATGGATCTTGCTCACAAGTAGTGGCATGAACAGATCCCAGCAAGGACTCCACATCGGCAGGCGACACCATCTTAAACCGATCCCACAAAACAGGACAAGACGGGGTATCCATAGCTCCAAGATGATCCTCTGCACTAACTGTGGTGCCGAAATTGTGGCGAATGCGAGCCATCTTATCTACAAAGTACTCGATAAACCGGTCACAGCGGTCACTGGATTGCTCCAGGTCCAGGCAGAGGCAGGCAGGACTGACCAAGCCTTTCACCACCCGGAAAAGCTCCGGTGGACGTGACTTTACAGATGCAATAAGAGCAGCAAAGAACTGCTTCTTTGCTGCCTGAACCGCCACAGCATAGGCCTTTAAACTGCTCTTATGCTGCGATCAATCATACTGGTCGCGAGTCCGTCGCCACTGTCGCTCTAACTGCCTGCTCTCCCGCTTCAAACACCACATGCCCTCAGTAAACCAAGGAGACCTACGGGAGACTCGGGAGGGCAGCGGACGCCTGGGAGCCATTCTGCCAATGGTCTCAGCAAACAAGGTGTTCCAGAAGGCTAATATTCAACCTTTGTGTTACTGTGAACCCAGTTCCTTTGATATGCACATTCCCTTCACCTGATAAAACTGTTTCCCACTAGATGCTCAACCCATGTTTGCCATCTTTGTGTGTTTACCACTACCTATTGTTTCTAGTTTGTCTCCTAAATCAATATATAATTTTACAGCTGTTTTTAAACATCTGGCATATCTCTCTCTCTATCCCCCTCCCACCTTGTTCTATCCACTCCCACTCATTCCATGCCCCCTCATATATACTTGCTCAGTTTATATATTTCTACTGGCTATACTACATGCCTGAGGAAGGGCCCAGTGTGGCCCGAAAGCTTGCTTATTTCTACCAACAACAGTTGATCCAATAAAACATCATTTGAACCACTTTGTCTCCCTGATTCTTCACCTAGAAAGACTTGGTCCAACGTGGCTATGTCCCCAACATCCTTGGTGGTGGAGACTGAAGCAGCGGTGAACGTTCAGCTTCTCTGCAATGTCCTTGTCCTCCCTGAGTGCCCTTTTCACTCCCTGGTCATCTAACGGCCCAACCAACCCTCTAACAGGCTGTTTGCTTCTGATCTACTTGAAAAAGATTTTATTATTATTTTTTTGTCTTTAGCAAGTCAGTCCTCAAATTCCCTTTTGACCGGTCTTATAAACATTTTACATCTAATTTGGCAATGCTTATGTTTTTTCCTATTTTCTTCATTTAGGACTAGCTTTCCATTTTTCAAAGGATGCTTTTTGGCTCTAATAGCCTCCTTCACCTTCCCATTTAGTCACTGGAAGACATTTGGTCCTCTCGTTATCTTTTTTTATTTCTGGAATGCTTTTTAATCTGCTGTTCCAAGGTGGTGTTTTTAAATAATCTCCACACCTCTTCCACGCATTTAACCCTCATAACTGCTCCTTTTAGTTTCCCTCTAACTCGTTTCCTCATTTTTGCATAGTTCCCCTTTTTAAAGTTAAATGTTACTGCAGTAGTTGGGGGTTTTTTTTGGTCAGTCTCCCTCCCTTTAGCTATGTCAAATTTGATATTATCACTATTACCAAGCAGCTCTACCACCATTGCTCCTTGCACCAGGTCCTGTGTCAGTATCTCTGATGCTAAGTGATAACCCTTCACTTACACATACCAAGGACTCAGCAGTCCTACACCTTTCACCATCGTCAGGACAACACACTGGTTGTTAATATAGCTATGGTGTCACATACTGTTTCCCCCCAAAACGGTCTTTAGCGTAACTCTATACTAGAGTAAAGCCGGCTGACAAACAATAGAGCAAAATGAGAAGCAGATAGTTTTGCATTTTAACAAGAGACTGGATGTCATTCCCCAGCAAGCAGATGGTAGCTTTCACATCAGAAAATCAAGCCATTTGAAATTCCCTACACTGGACCAAAATGCTGTATTTCAATATTTTTTTATATTTTCTGCAACCAAGCGATATTCTTGATTCCATCCCTCAATTAAACAGAGAAGTCTAATGCTTGTTCTCTTGCCTTGGTTTTCTCAAGAGAGACTTACCCATTACTGTCTTCACCCAGGGCCTTCTCAGTATTTTACAACCGCCCAAAAAACTCAGAGAGATTAAGTGTTGGCTTTGGCCAAATATAAAGTGAGAACGTGCTCTATCAGAACTGATCTGGTGAGCTCACCAACCACAAGATACAGAAAAATAATTTAAGAATGTCATGGCCCAATCACAAAACTGACTGGAGAGAGAAGGGTGTGTGTGTGTGTCGCTAAACGTTTTTGCTAAAAATAGCTGTCCCGGTGCAATATACTTCTAAAGGTAGCCAAGAGTGAGCATGTGATAGGGGCTGATATTTTGGCTGCTTCCTCTTACTCACATCCTGCTTGAATACAAAGCACTATGTACAAATTTGTCAACCTTGAAATCCCCAAGAGGTCTTCAAATATTCAAGAGAGGCAGTAGTTTATGGTAACTAATTGTGCTCTTAAAATAAACAGGACTGTAAAATCCACTTGCCTGCTTGCTTCTGGTGAGTATACTCTTCAAGTTGGGGAGCGGATTTTCACAGTCTCCCCCATAGCAAGCCCCAGTCTGGTGAATAGTCTTTTTTCATGCCTGGCTAGTAAATTATTTATATATACTTTAAAGCCCTGAAAATAAGAGACCAGTTACTACTGTCATGTCCAGCTAAAATCTAAGTATTCACCAGCAATGAGACTGCACAGCTAAATTGCCTGGGCAACTGAATCCCAACTTGCTGCATTATTTTGGCTTATTTACTCCTTGGCTCCCACAAACCTCTGCCAACACACCCAAATCTTAGAACAATTCCATTGCCTTTTCTGAGCACAGAGATAAATATAACAAACTGAGGTGCATTTCTTTGGGGCTATAGTAAATCTACCAGATTCATTTCACTTTGGCATATGCCAGTTTTGTCAGGTCTTCATGAAGTAAGTGTATTAACTTCCTCAGCACTGCCTTGGATAATATTTGATGGCACATCATCCCCATAGGTAAAATGTTACTTTTGCTTATTCTACATCTTCCTGTCGCTTTCTTTCCTGATGTGGCAATGGGAAAGCTGTCAAGAGGCAGCATTCCCTGGGAAAATGTCAGTCTCCCATCCCAGGGTCACATTCCTACATGTCTCTGGAAGTTCTGTTCCTAAATAAACTGCATTCTTGTTCCTGGCAGTCAGCAGGGTAAGTACAGACAAGGGCAGATTCCAGGATTTCTATCATCAGTTAACTGTCAGAACAGAAAGTACATAGAAGTGTCCTCAGTTCTGGCTTAGAGGTGTAAAGTGCCTTTTATTCATTCAGATGGTGAAAAAGAAATCTATTTGCACACACCCCACTTACCGGGCTTGATCCCAAACCCAGTGCTCACACATCTTGCATGCAACCCATGCACACATCTCCCGCATACCCGTGCAGGTGGAACTATGGCCTGCGTATAAGTCACGTGCGTGTGTATAAACCATGCGTGCAGCCGTTTGGAATTGAGCCCAATGTCTGTATCACTGAAAAAAGTGCCTTTGTACTTACAAAGGACAAAATCCTCCCTTGGAAAAGTCGTCTGAGTAGAGCTATAAAATTTGAAACAAAGATGCAGTTGGAAAATTACAGAAGCCTGAACTGTTCACCTACAAAATCAGAAACTGAGAGCATGGTTGATGTTCCCCAGAATTATAACTATTAACTTAGTGGGATAATATGTGTCAAGGCTAGCTGCTAATACCTCCTAGATTTTTGCATTGCCTTGTCTACCAGTAGGATATGGACCTCCTGCTGCTGACAAATTATTGGTAGCAACGGTTTCCCACATACCTCTCACTCAAGTAAGTAGCACTGAAAACTAGTAGCAGGTAGCACAAAAACCTCCCAAAACTATTTTCAGCATCATTACTGAAATTGAAACTGTATGGACTACAAAACTTTTCAATGATGTTAAGGGCAGTTTTGACCTGCCTACACTTGCAAATAAGCCATTTTCAACATGGGGGCGAGGGGGATAGAAAAGAAGGGGGAAGGACCGCTGGCTGACATCTTTGGGTGCAAACTCAGATGTGTCAGGAGATTCCTGCAACTACATCTTGGGATTGCCACATGGTGGCATTTTTGTGATGTTTGAAGGCCTCTACCACATGGCAACTCCTAGGTGATCTGTGCCTCAACTACAGCTTGTTTGGGGGCTACCACGCGATAGATCCATTCAGATGTTACATAAACCAAACACCTCCCCACGGCATTGCTTCAGGGTCATTGGGAAGAGTGGATTTATGACATTTGAACACACCATCTGTCAGCAACAAGTCATTTTTCCTGGTTGCAGATAAAAGGCCTTGAGGACATAAGATTTGTTTTGGGGTTTTTTGCTCAAAAGCATTTTCTTTTCAAAATTCATTTTGCTGCTTTTTGACACGATTTCCAGTTTCCCTCAGGATCCTCTTGCCTTCGTCTGCTAAGACGGGCAGTTGAGATCCCAGGGTTTGCAAACCTCCACAGGAAAAGTAGATTACCCACTGTATACATTGCACCTAGATTACCAAAGAGCAAACTAAGTGTCAAACGAAAGCTGCTAGTGTTTCAGGCAGAGGCAAAATCAGGTGCTAATCTCATACCAGAAGAACAACTTTCCTCTCTTAGGTAACAAAATCTCCTTACAAACACTTCCAAGCTCTCACCTTCACTTTCTATTCCCCTAGCTAACCCGTTCACTTGGTCAGAGGCGTGCAATTGTGTTGCACTGTATTGTGTTGTTATCTCTTTCCTACCAGTGTGGTTCTCTGAAATGTACACCACACATTTTGGATGTTCCAGAAACATGAACAACTACTGATATCACCTATCATTGTACTGAAGATCTCTCTGAACAACACAGCTTCTTACAGGAACTATTCAAATCTGTCGACTGCATTAAGCACAAATCCTTACAGGCCTTACCCCAAATGGTTGTTCTCTACATCTTATTTAGAGACTAGCAAAACCAACTCCAGCAAGAGACCTGACCAAATTAAGAGCCCTGGAATTCTAGACAGGAAAAAGGTTTTTTTAAAAGACTATTTTCACTGGCAAGCACCAAGTAAGGCCTGTTTACTAAGGGCCTGCCTCAAAGTTACTCAACCAGCAGAAAAAAATCTACTTCGGGAGGACTGGTGCACAAATGATTAAAGTAGCAGAGCAGGAGTGGGGAACCTCAGGCCCAGGGGCTAAATCTACCAACAGTTAGGTTTTATTTGCCCCTTTGCCAGTTCCTGGATCTGGCCCCTGGATCCAGTTCTTGCCCACAAGCACTGAAAGAGTGAGCTCAGGGGAAGGAAGCAGAGATGAGGACATATACATAAGGAGAGGGGATGGATGCATGATCTGCACCTTCCTCTTCTTTCTCTGCCTTCAGTATACCTCTTGAACACCCCTATTCTGAACTTCTATGTGGCCCTTGAAGCTTGTACTAATTTTCCAGAGTGGCCCTGGGGAGGGAAAAGGTTTCTCGCCCCTGCGGTAGAGTATGTAGAAACTGGATTCATCCCACCAGAAAATGAGGAGACCCATGTACTAAAAGAGGGGGATGAAAAAGTAGTGACGTTTTAGTTAATTAAAAACAGACAACAGTACCAACTTTTAGAGAGGAAACTCAATATAAAAGTGTTAATGCATTGTATAGGACCTTTCATTCTGTTATGCAGAAAGAAAGAGGAAGAAAATAATTATCCCAGGAGCCTGGTTACTCAAGAGTGCACTGTAATCCTGCCCCATTTATAACTCTGTGTAAGGAGGAGGACGACAACATGCTCTCCTCCTTTCTGCATGATGCAATGTGGATGGTCCATACCCCCTCACTCTAACAGCCTGTGAGTTCCAGTGGGAGCCTCAGAACATATGGAATTTTCAGCTCTATCCAGATACTTTCATAAGGCCGAGTTCAGCTTCCTGCAAAGAGCTTGCAACAAAAGCGCCTATATTCCTTGTCTTGATAAAAACAAGTCACATGTTCCTCCCCTGGGGTTTACATTTCAAACCACTCCAAGTAACCTCTGATCCTGGTTTTTCTTGTACCAGGAGTGCCTTATAAATGCAGCTACTGAATCAACATACTGCCAGCAGACTCAGCTTAAACAGCCAGAACAGACATCGAGTATCCTAATTTATATTGTCAAGTTTCTTCAGAGAAAACACATACAGTAAGTACTGGCAGAGAATGTGAGAGTACCGTTCACTATTCAATAGCAGACCAGGCCATTCAGTCCCAAGGGCTAGCACCCACTGTTAAATAGCTCAGCTCCATGACCATTTCCTTGATTAAGATAAAGATCAAGGAGAAAACAAAGAGGCAAATGTAGTCAACTCTCACACTCCAAAGACAAAGTAGAAGCAGCATGACATCTAAAATGTTATGACAAACCTCTCACACAAAAAAGGACCCATATAGCCTCTTTTCTGAAACCACAACAACTACCTTTCATTTTATCCCATCCCAATGGAAGAAGATTTCAATATCCCACAGGCGTAAGCTACCCCCTTAACCTGAATCCCTTATTCTTCTCCTCTCCTTGTGATCCTGGTTCAAGGGAATCAGTTCAAAAATGTGCCTATTTCCCTCAGCAACCACTGATGGCAAATGACTTTCCCACACAGCTTTCAAAACAGAACATTTACATATTCTTCAGTATGGAACAGGAAAATAAAACTCACTTTCAGAAGAGAGAGCTTGAGGCACACTTACTCCAAAGATTCTGAATTTCTGATGGGCTGTAATACAGGAGCAGGTGCTGCCTTTCACAATGCCTAGTACTGCCAACTTAGTCCACTTGTCTTCTCTTTTCTTAAAGCATCAGTCCCCTATTCAGTCAACCTATAAACTAGAGTCTTGAACTTGTCTCTGTCTCTTCCTCCTCAGAACAAACAAGATAGATTGTCTGACACGGGATTAATGGGATTATTCTGTCTTCAACCAAACTCTCAGAGTTCTGTTCTGCTCTCCACAAGCTGATTAGCCGTCTGCTTAAGAAGGAACTAGCTGGGTTGCTGGCAGTGAACTCACAAGGCAGGCGCCGACTGTAATAACATGATGCTTCCTGTCTGTGGCAGAGCTGAGAGGTACTTCTCAACTCAAGAGGGGCTTGTGGAAGAGTCCGGGAATTCAAGCACCGCCTCTCCAACAATTCAAGACTTCATCATAGGACAGCTCAGAAATAGGGCATGCTGTGTCTGCACATTCATTTTCACAGTGACATCAGAACTAGCGGTTCAAGCCACCAACACTCTCTTCTTATCACAGCAGACATCTGGGAACTATCTCCTCCAGAATTTCCAGGCTCTGAGAAAAGAAGCTGGGAACTTGATGTTGAAATCTGTGTAAGGGTCGTTTACAGGAAGAGGAGTGTGATAGTCTCTATATACAATAGATTCTAGAGAAGAAGGTCTGTTAGAAACAGCTAGAAATCTATGTTCAAGAGCGTTAGTTGGAAGTGACAGATGCACAGCCTGGATTTCTGGCTCGAAAGACTCAAAGGTCCATGTAGTCCTACACTTGCTTATGGCAGCTGCACCTTGCTATTCAGGAAATATACAACAGATTTCTTTTTGGGCTTTTCTTTTAAAATAATTTTGGGTAACTGCTCCTATCATATCATATGGCTACAAAGTCCAATAGCTCTAGAAAGGAAGCCCCTCCCAATAACTATCCTAGCCCTTTCTTTGTGCAGCTTCAAAGCAGGCACAGGTACACTATAGAAATTTAAATAAGCTAAGTAAATAAATAAAACCTGATGCCCATGTTGCACCCTTTCCTTTTTATAATACCACACGCTCTTGCTTTAAATCCTTGTAGGTTGTTTTTAACTACCTGCAGGAATTGCCTAGCAGATTCAACAATGTCTCCTATGAAAAAGTTACTTTAGATTTAATCTTATTTCTTTACTTGTTGTGTTATGTGTAACATTACACCTTCTTGGGTGTTTGCTGCAGTCACATACCATGATCCTGCCTACATAGTATTTCTAGCCATCATGTCTAAATCTCATCTAATTCTAATTCTTTTTCATGAGCATTCCATGTGCTTATTGTCTCTCCCTAAATATGTCACCGTACATATCTCAACACTCAAAAATAAGCATTTTCTCCTGACTTGCAGGTGTTGCCTCTTCCTTGGGCCAAAACCAAATTAAACTTTCCCTAACTTTTCTTTCAGTCCCATTCCTAGTTTGTCTTCCTGCTCCAGCTACCCATAACAATCTACAAACCCAGATCCCCATCTTTCTTGTGCCCCTCCCTGTTCCCCCTCCCCTTCATTAGTTTCTATGACACCACCAATGGAGTGCTCTTCATGCTGCTCCCACACATCTGAGCTCCCACTCTTTACTGCTTCCAATTGTCTTTGTACAACAGAAAGAAGAACAGAGCAGAGAACTAAGCCCTAGCCATGACAGGGTGCTTGAAAACCAGGAGTATTGTTTGGAGATTGCATTGGGAATTAAAAAAAAGTCTCCCCACTTAAAGCCAGGTAGGTGACATGGAAGAGGCAATATATTAAAAGGGAGTCAGGCCCATCTCCTGAACAACTCAAGTGACCATCCTACTGAGCAGCATGACTGCATGGACTCCTGAGCTGTTTTTCTCTGAGTGGGGTCAAACTTTGCCAAATGGGAAATTAAACTTTCCATTACAGAAGGTGGAAGGAGTGAAAACAAACAATCTCTCTGAAATGGAACACCTCGGGTCTAAACCAATGACCATTTAGCAAACCCCTAACCGACAAATTCTCTGCTTTGCACCCCTCAAAAGTGCTAAGAATTAGAGAGCTTGGAAGCTGCAGAGGGAAAACACAGAACTCACAAAGAAGCGAGAGGAAGTTCCATGGAATCTGCTGGGCAAAGACTCTAGAGATGTAGCAGATGCAACAAACAAAAATGGCTAACTCTTTGATTCGCAATGCAGTCTTTATAACTCGGGGTGGACCACAGTTACATCTACATAAGATCCACAGTAGAACAGAAGCCCACAGAAGCTAGAGACTTTCCTTGGGACAACCCAAGCAATCACACTGTAGTGAAGAGTTAGAGGGACTATGCACCTCTTTTCTGAGAGCCGAGCCACTTTGCCTGCATTTCTAAGCCCTCATTATCTTGGGAATGCAGGCGTGTGCTTAACGAGGGGAGAGGTCACAAACGTTTTTATCTGAAATGCCCCCCTTCTGAGATGCATGTCCCATGCTTTCTAACCGGTCAGGTTCTCATGGCAAAGAAGTGCCAGGGGCTCACAGAGCGGAGATGAGGACACAAAGGGTATTTCTAAATGAGACACTAGCCTGCTGGAATCCATGTTTAGTCTATGCAGCCCCAATCACATTTTTATCTGTGCAGCCCCAAACTTAAGGGATCGAGGTAGGGGTGAAGCTCCTCCAGAGGAACCATGGGGCTCCTGCACTCGGTTTGGGAAAGGAACCGAGAGGAATGAGGGAGTCCCATGGATCCTCCGGAGGAGCCTTGCCCCTCTCTCGGTTCCAATCCCAAATGGTGAGGAGAAAGGACAGCGTAGGAGAACAGAGAATGTCCTTCTGCTGCTCCCCACCTCACTCTATCCTCTCGCAGCCACTTCTCAGCTGAGAGCACACATTAGGTGTGACTCTATGGTGCTGGTGGACCTGGATGCGGGCAGGGCTGCACACAACCTAATTAACAAGCTCTGGCCACATGAGCAATCATTAGCACACACTGGTCCACATGGTAGGCACATGTCCCTGGATGATGCTGTGAGTGTGGGAGGAATTGGGGGGGGCGGGGGAGGTGCAGGCTAACATCTGGCGAACACCGAATAGACGGGCATGAAAACACCCACCTGGTGGATGCTAACGTAGGCTAGCATCTTGTTTATTTTCACCCAAAGCAGCAAGAAATTTTACCTTGCCCATGGGCTGCTCCCCCTTCTCAGGGTTGAAGCCAAATCCTGTTGCTAAGCAATCAACAGACTCCAATGTGCACGCTGCAGCACAGATCAAGTTATGTTGAGCACCATTTTCTTCTACTTCATACATAGCCACATGGGGGATGCACAGTCAAAGTGCCACCTGCCCCTACATTGCAAGGTATGCATCTGACCCTAAGCAAGCTGGGACCGCTGCAGAAACTCCTCTGAACTTTGCCTAATTTATCTGTTCTCCTATGCTCTCATCGTATAAAGTGTTGCCATTCTTCTTACCTCTGTAAAATATGAAATTTGGGCACCACAAAACTAGTTTCATTTTCAAAGTCACATTAGGATTACGCTATACAGACCTGATCAGTACTGGGACACTTTTTTTCACTTCCTCTTTAATAATTTATACCCATAATTTGATCATGTTATTCACAGAGATTCAGATGTTAATTATCACCAGAAGGAGCTACTATATTCATTCATTCATTTATTCTAATTTCATTTATTCATATCTCATATATAATAAAAGGCAGAATTTCACTCTGTGGTTCCCTGCAGTGGAGGGAATTATTCTGTTCTATTTGAATTAATAAAAACAAACTCAGTAATTTGTGGTTGAACGAAGGTATGACTTTTAGCGTACGCTTAGCAGCACATATTTAACCCACAGTATTTCATATGTGGACGAGGTACAAGTTACAATTGCTGAGGGAGCCATATTTCCTGATTTCACCCCCCCCTAACGATGTCAACTTACTTGCATTAGGCAAGAAAATTCAGTTTTGCTCATTATTACATAGACACTACTGTAATCCACAGAAGGCAACAACAAAATCTCTCTGCCATATAAACAAAACACACCATCTGTCACAAGCTTTTACCACCATCATCCCATGTCTTGGCTGGGGCTGCAGATGCCCTTTAACCAATGTCTGTCATTCAGTCAATTCTTTTACAGTGAGAAGAACCATAAACAGAGCTGAGATGTTTACACACTGTTCAATCTCTTCAGAGTAGGGAAGGGAAGCGGGGAGATGCTAGGCTACTTTTCTGAGTGAGTTTGGAGGGGATATAAACAACGGTGTGAAGGGAGGAAGCGGGGGGAGTATGTGGGTAGGACGTAACTAAGGTTGTCACTTCTCACAGTTTCACCATGAGATTTCTATAAGCTAAAATGGGAGTCTTGGAGTGAAACTGTGAAAAGTAGCAACCTTAGACGGAACACAGTGAGAGAAACCCTACCGTGAAGCTGTTGTTGACATTTTTAGTGCTGGATTCTGCCACGCTGGCATCTGTTAGATCCACCTCATCAAATATGATAGACTGGGGGGAAAAAGGGAACAAAAAGTGGATCAGGTACATAGTATATGTATGCAACAGATTCCCAGTGAGTTTAGGGTTCAGATAAGATCTGAACCCTAATTTCCCAGGTCCAAGTCCAATACCTTAGCCACTAGGCTACACTGGCTCTCTTTTATGAGTCCCATCTCCCACTATCAATCTTCGTACCTTCCAACACCCACCACTGCTGGAGAATCCTTTGAAGCCATGTTTCTCAAACTTCTTTCCTCTGTGATTGCATTTTGAGATTTAAGCATAATCCCATTACCCCAGAAGGTAACACAGTATATCAAATGCATACGGTCACAACCCCAGTGTGAATGAATGTGCTCAGCCCTTACATTCACTCACATGTGCACACAACTAATTGTTTGGGAACTTCTCCCTGTAAGGGTGGATGGCCTTGGGAATTCACGCTCTCAGCCTCAGTTTCCCATCCGTAAAATGGTAATAATAATGATCTAACTCCCAGAGTTGTTGTGAAGGTGAATTTGATAAGAACAGTAAAGTACTTTGAATGCTGAAAAGCTATATAAATTAAATAATAATAAAATATTAAAATAATATTAAAAATAAAAAGTTCCATGAATGTACTAATCTCTGCAGCCCATAGCTCTCCAGAGTGGCAGGTTACTTTTTTAAACAAGTTTAGCACTAATAAAAAAAGCCCTTGAGTCACACTTCTGAAATCTCCGATATTGATCAGTGTCAAAGGCAAGGTACTCATACTTCCCAGCAGTCCCTATTTAGGAGAGTCAGTTCCTCTTTGGGTGCTGAATCCACTCTCTCTCTTTCAGGTGTCAAAGCCCCTCTTTCAAGAAAGAGGGATGAAGGACCTGTATTCAAGCATCTGACACCTCTTTAATGGGTTGCTGCCCAGGGAAAGCACTTGAGGGGGAAATGGGGATATGATGGAATGACAAGTTACTAAGGGGAAGGATAAGCAGGAGAGCGTTTCTCTATGTACTTGCAACATTGGGAGCGGTGTGTGCACATGTGAGTGAATGTAGGGGCTGAGCATATTCACTGAAGGGCAGAGCTTATTGGCCATCAGGGTGGGGCTTGTCCCTCTTTGGCCATTCTAAACATTGGGAGGTATGTGATACTGTACTAAAATGTCTACTGGTCTGATCTTCATGGTAGGTTCTATGTATTCCAAGGCCTCTACTCAGTTAGATTTTCTTCCTTCTACTTCAGTTCTTATTGAGGTAGAGCCCAATCCATAAAACAAAGTTAAAAAGAGGATACACATGAAGGTCTATTCACCTCCACTGCTGAATTCCAATATGGGCATAGGGGAGTTTGTTTACTGTTTGTTTTAATCAAAAAGCAGCAGGTCTTTCAAACTCTGGGATGGAGCAGAGGTCTGTAGGCCTTAAAAGAGGCCTAGAGACAGAAACTCAAGTTGAGGAATTACTGCTTACATACACTCAGATACCATCCCATATGTCTCTTTCCTCTGGCTCACATGCTCACTCAACACCTTACCTTTGCAGTTTTTGCATAGTACAATGTTCGTCCTCGCAGTTTGAAGTATCGTCTCTTGCACCGCTGGAATGAGCTGGTCTGTTTCATTAGCATTCCCTCTTTTATGACAGTCTAGAAACAAGAAAATATAGGCTAAACTTTTGCTTATGGACAGTCCATTTATCCCCTTCTCACAACCTATTTGCACTACTAGAGAAAGCAAAAAAAGGACTGCTGAGTTTGATATCAATATTCTTGATAGCTTGAGTGCCCTCTGCTGGGAACACTTCATACATTCATCCAACTGAGATGATTTTATTAACATCTGATAAACAGTGTAAAAGGGCTGAGATTCCACCCCTGTATGAGTGATGTTATCATGCTGTGACAGTGATTCAACTCCTTGGTCTGCTGAAGAGATCTTACTAAGGTTTGATTAGGATACAGATAGTCTCACACAGAAGTGAGATCCCAGTCTAGCTGGTTCTGGACTGATCTTAATCAGAGTTTATCTGTGAACAATGAACAAGGCTTCCTATGAGAGGCTATCCACATTCGACCAGCACAGAAGGTAATCTGAATGCTTACAGGAGTGAAGAGAGAAACAACAAGACAGGAATAATCTCTCCAGCATTAAGGATTTTTCAGATATTCTTGGCTCTGCCTTGTTGCTTTCTGGCTTGATGCCATTTCCCAGGACTGAACTGCCAAAACCGTCTACGCACGTTGCTCTTTTTTCATGGCTCCACAGCTAGGCAGACAGACAGACACACACACATCCTATACATTCATTCAAATTCTATGTAAACATAGGTTATATGGATATACTTAGCTCACATTCATTTAACTTTACTTCATCAGATACATTTGTTGCCGTAGTAAATCCCAAGTTCTACTAAAATAACCTCAAGGTTGCATCTTAAAAGGAGACAATATGCAGAAAAATCAGCGCTGAAAGCTTCATCACTAATTCACTGACTGCATAGTTGTTGCCAGCCTCTGGACATTGCTGTTACCAGCAGCAAGGGACATGATATTTAGCTTAAATGCTCCATTTAACACTTTTCCTTCCCAAGGAATACATAGCCCCAAGTAACCAAAACCTTTCAGCTACAGCGTCCATCATATTCAGTAACACACACTTAGGACACAATGAAGCAATGCTCTGATAATCCTGTATGACAGGTTATTCTGTAACTGCAGGCTAAGAAAGTGACACAGACACAACAGACTAAGGATCTCAAGGAAACACAGGCTCATTATCAAAGCTGTAAAAATCCCTCTCTAGTAAGTGTTCTTTTTAAGCAGGTGACACACTGGGGACAGTGCAAGCTGCTCCTCAAGGCAACGGAGAGCCCCCTTCTGGCTGTACAGGAACAGAGGGGGAAGCACTGATCTCTGCCAAACAACTGGTTAGTGGAGAGCAGGAGAGGACTCCCATTTGCAATGCAAGTTCAAGTTCTAGCTGGGACATGCACTTCTCCTGCTCCCTGCTAATGAGTTGATCCGCAGGAAGCAAGAAAGCTCCACTCACACTTTCTACCCCAGCTCGAGGTTTGCAGCACAGCACCCCTGCTCCAGAAGCAAGAGTGTTGCATCCTGCCTACACAACAAGCCCTGGACTGATACTTGCAATGGAAGCGAGGGGGTGGCGGGGGAGGCACACATTCCTCCATCTCCCATACTGACCAGTATGTGGGTCAAGTATTTACAGGGTCAGCTGTAAAATATGCTCATTAAAATGTCTGGTCAATTGGCAAGTATTGATAAAAACACAAACTTCATTTTCCTTGCAAATCCACTAGCAAGCTGTTCTGATGTAAACCACAACAGAGTGTTACTGGTGAAAAAACACTGTCTTATTGGTCCAGCAACGTTTGTTTTTAAAACATATAGTATTTCAAGGGTACTAAAATAGGTTTTCTAAGTAGTTAACTTATGTAAAGTTACAATGTAGATCGTTGGTCTCCTAAACAGCCCGATTTTAATAGCTTCGGCACAGTTGTTTTTGCCAAGCTCAAGGTCCAAGTTTCCTCAGCAAGTCTGGGAAAGAAAGTGCTGAGTACAAGAAACATCATTATGACCCAGTACATGCCTAGGTCAGGCTAACCCCAAACCAGACAGAGAGATACTGGTGCCACCACCATGATCCTAATGCTCTCTAACCAAACACAATGGAAATATAGAGCGAACTTCTCCTTATACCCAACTTAAACCAGAGAAAAAGCAGGACTGGAGCCACCATGCTCCTCAGTACCCACTCCTTATGCCAGCATGGAAGGAAAAGTGTAGTTTATTGCTGCACTGCTGATGAATGTAGCAATACCTGCAAATCAGAGATGATAGAAGAGAGATCACCAACACTGGGTCCCTGAAAGCGCCTGTCCTAGATTGACGGACTATACAAGGAGCTGTGCCATAGCACTTCTTTTATAAAGAGCCGCTGAATCTACACGACACAACTCAACAACTGTTTCGAAGCTACAACTGTGGCAGCCCAGATCTTTTCAGAGGTGGGTGGCGGTGAGCACATTACACCTGTGCTTTAGAGTCTGCACTGGCTCCAGATAGCTTTTGGGGCAGAATTCAAGGTGCCAGCTTTAACCTACAAAGCATACATCTGGTTAGGCCAGGACTACTAGCAACCTAATACATTAAATGCAATTACCCATTAGTTGAATGTGCTGTAGCGTTGTGCAAGAAACATGACTAGTGCTGGCGCAGGCCTGTCATAAAGGCTACTGATTCTGGTTCCACTTCCCATTCCAAGAAGAACTGTACATCCTTGAGAGAAGGGATATCTAAAAATCACTAAGCTTTCTCTCACTACAATATCATTAGCAAGTAGCAGCTGATGGGATTTACAATGCATCCCTTACAGACTCATTTTTGGCCTGAAGACTGTCTAGAAGATGATAGGAGGAAAAAGATCCTCAGGGTTCTGACAAAAACAGACCAGAATTTCTTCTCATCTCCGGGGAAATAACATACTAAACAAAGCTCCAAGTTTTGTGAACTCAACACATTTGTAATAATTGCTTAAAGCATCACTGGGAGAACTAGAATTTTATGTCTGATATAAGCAGCAACCACAGAATCCAACATCAAGCCCTCAAGTAGTTCTCAAAGGGAGCTCCTAGAGATACTGAAACCTCCTACCCCCCCCTCGGGTTATTTCAAGGCCATCTAACCTATGCTCGTTTTAAGAAATACAGGATCTGTACTCATGTAGGCCACCTTGTCCCCTCTCTAGGCTTAGCCAGTAGCATTCTAGTTGACTAGAACCCTTTCCCCAGCCTGCAGAGAAAGTGCCAGCTTGTAACACTCAACGTGTAATACCACCCGCCTTTTCTCACAATCCCCATTTTGGTCAGCTCACTTCTGCTATCTTGTGCAGTTACTCATACCCCACTCACCAACTGATCAAGTTGCTCACTCACCTCTGCAGGAAACTCAAAATCCTCCATCTCCTCCTGTCAATAATGCTCTTTAAAGGGGGGGGGGGGAACCCCACCCTGACAAAGTTGTCACCTTGCACTTCCCTTCTGAAAAAGTAATTGGTGCAATTTTCCAGTCTCAAATTATCTGTAGAAAGTGTCGCAGCTACATAACTTGGATTTGAAAGGCCAGCAAATGCCCTGCGCTGCTCTTGCTCTCTGGTCTCTCACAGATGCTGCTTGGGGAGAGAATAAACCTCTGGTTTAGAGCTGCCCATCTCTGTATGAGAACTGCTGTTCTATTTATAGGCAGACAGCTCAGAAAAGAGTTTGGTGGGTTTGGGCGGAAAGGGCTTGAGATAAGATCAAGATGACTTTATAACATTTTTCAGACATCACTGCTTTTCTTCAGGTTGATGTTCATTTCACAGCTCGTGCACTGCTCACCCAATTTTAATGATGGGAAAAATGCTAGTGAGTAACACTTACTGGAAATAAGGGCATATTTGCCAGCAAAGTAACATTTAATTAAGATGAAACTGCTCAAAATTCCTAATTAATCTTCTCCTCACTTACTCCACAAACTTTTCAAGGATCTACACCAGGGGTGAAAACCTTTCCCTCCTAGGGGTCACTTTAAAAATTAGTACCAATTCCAAAGGCTGTGTTGAAGTTAGGGGTAGGGGGTGTTTAAAGGATGTATTTGGGAAGAGGAGGGTCCAGATCATGGATTTATGACATAGATCTGTTCCCTATTCATGTGTGCAGGCCCTCCTCTCTGTTCCCTTACGTTAAGTTCAGTCTTGTATGTTTGGGCGTAAGAAATGGATCCAAGGCCCAGATCCCGGAACTACAAAGGGGCCAAATAAAAACTAGCCATGGACCACTTTTGGCCTCTGGGCCTGAGGTTCCCCAATCCTGACCTACCCTAACCAGAAAAGTGATCATCCAATTAGCTATATGTTGGGAGTTATCAATGAAGAACAGCAATTGCTTAAGAAAAGGGAGGAATGTTACCTTCCTCTGCGTACACAATACGGACCTAACTTATTGTTGGGATCAATCACCTGGAGCCACTAAGCAACTTGAGATGTTACTACCTGAACCTACCAGGAATATTTACAAATACTATTGTTAGTTACAACATTATTAATTATTATCATCAAGCATTTATATAGTGCCAGCAGTGTACCTGGCGCTTTACAAAGTAATTGAATAGACACGGTCCCTGCCCTAGGGCCTACAATCTGAGAGATTTGTGGTGGGGAGAGACGAGGGAAGAGGAACAGAGGGAGAGACAAGGAGTGAACATTCACGAGGATGCGAGGTCCCAGGTGCACATGCTTGGCTTAGTTACATCAAGAATGATGGCTGGTTGGTCCATGTGGTAAGGATAGGAGTACACAGACCTTAGGTAACAGATTGTACTGGATGAAGGGTATCAACAGGAGTTAGGTGAGGGGAGCAAGAAGTCGGGGAGGGCAGAATGGAAGAGGTGGATCTTAAGGAGGAATTTGAAGGTACGAAGGGAGGAGCGAGGCGGATGTGGGCAGGGAGCGAGTTCCAGGCGTGGGGGGCAGCTAGGGAGAAGGGACGAAGGCAGTTAGGGGAGCAGGGGAGGCGTGGGAGGGCGAGAGAGGGGACAGAGGAGGAGCCGAGTTCACGGACTGGAGTATGGAGGAAAATTAGCGCAGAGGGGTAGGGGGGAGGAAGGTTGTGAAGAGCTTTATAGGTGAAGACTAGGAGCTTGTGCAGGATTCGTTCAGGAAGGGGGTGCCAGTGAAGAGAGGAGAGGAGGGGCTGCACGTGGTCAAAGCAATGAGAAAGGTGGATGATCTAGCAGAGTTTTGGACGGAGATAAGGGGAGAAAGGTGAGAGCGGGGGAGACCAGTGAGAAGGAGGTTACGGTAATCGAGGCGAGAGATGACCAGAGCATGAACAAGGGTTTTGGCAGAGGAGACAGAGAGAAAAGGGCAAATCTTAGCAATGTTAAAGAGGGAGAAGCTACAGGATTTGGCAACAGAGTCGATGTAGGGTTTAAAAGAAAGGGGTGAGTCAAAGATGAAGCCTAAGCTACGGGCTTGGGGACGAGAAGGATAGTGACCCCATCGATGAGGATTGACAGGGAAGAGGGAGAGGAAGGATGAGGGGGGAAGATAACGAGTTCAGTTTTAGCCATGTTGAGTTTGAGTTGGCGTTGAGACATCCAGGTAGCGATGTCATTTTTTTCATTTCATTTCATCTGCCATGGCCATAATTAACATCCAACAGGATCAATAAAATAAAATTAATATAAAACAATCACGATCCTCGGAATGGGATCTACGAGACCAATCCAGAAATAAATACATAAAATAATCACATTAACTGATAATTAAAGATACACTTTTAACTGATTAAGTCTAATCTTTGTGGTAAAGGTAAATATTCTGTCAATCACTAAATATACTCCTACTCCGAGCATAGCAACAAGCACAGACCCAACGTTCTAAGCAAATCTCTTACACTAAAATACCAGATTCCTCTTGAATAGATGCTTGAATAACTAACCGTCTCTTAGCTGCAAGATTCAAAAAGGTTGCCACTGTCACCAAATCAGTTGTTTGAGATAAGCTGGTGGCAAATAAATAAGGATCCTCTGACTGAACCTTTTTGGCCATTGTTAATACTGGTAACAGCCATATATCCCTCAATTGGGAATAATGAGGGCCCCTAAGGAGCAAGTATTCAGAAGACTCAACCTCCTGTAACGCACAGATACATTTACGATGCTCGTACTGTACTCCTAGGTGCCTTCCCTCTACTACAGCTGTTTGGATAAGATGGAAGAGAAGAAGTGTGTAATACCTTCTAAGTGATTTATTGGCCAGCTTATCCTGATAAGGCTCCATGGAAAAACTCAATTTTCCTACCCCCAGTTTAGGAGCTACTTTCCAGAGTCTGACTAGCGAAAGATCTTGCTGCATAGCTATGAGACATCCAGGCAGAGATGTCAGAAAGACAGCTGGTGAGGTGAGCTTGAATAGATGGAGAGAGGGAGTAGAGAGAGAGAGTTGAGTGTCATCAGTGTAGAGGTGATATTGGAAGCCATGGGAGGCAATGAGTTTGCCTAGGGACAGGGTATAGATAGAGAAGAGGAGAGGGCCAAGGACAGAGCCTTGGGGAACACCAACCGAGAGTGGAAGGGAGAAGGAGGTGGAGCTCTATCCCAGCTCAATTTTCAATCTCTGTTCAAAACTCTGCTGCCAGGATCATCCACCTAGCCTGTCGCTTTGACCATGTGCAGCTCTCCTCTCCCCACTGGTTCCCTCTTCCTGAGCGTATTCTGTACAAGCTCATATGCACTTACAGAGCCCGCTCTGCCCTGATCTCCCTCCGAACACCTGTTCAAGCACTACGCTCCTTTTCTATCCCCTCCCACGCCTCCCCTGCTCCCCCAACCGCCTTCGTCCCTTCTCCCTTGCTGCCCCGCACGCCTGGAACTCCCTCCCTGCCCTCGTCTGCCTTGCCCCCACCCTCCACACCGTCAAGTCCCTCCTCAAAACCCACCTCTCCTGCTCCGCCCTTCCTAATTCCTGCAAATCATCCCCACTCAGGATTATCCCCCACCTGTTATCTGCAAACTCCCAATTTACTGTAACCAAGCCAAAAATATGCACCTGAGCTCTCGCATTCTCATGAATGTTGCATCCCTTGTCTCTCCCTCTGTTCCCCCTTCCCTGTCTCCGCTCCCCCGTCTTTAGATTGTAAGCTCTTGGGCAGGAACCGTGTCAATGGGTGATTTCAGACGTGACGGGCTGGCGGTTCCCCACAGTGGACCCCGAGGGGGGGTGAAGACATCAACCACCCCCCGGGGCCAAAAAAAGCCC
>QEPC01012592.1:1374352-1425136 GCA_003113815.1 Sphenodon punctatus | reverse complement strand
CCACGTTCACCAGCCGCTTTTTCCCCTTTAAATCTCCCTCCGGTGAGTGTGTTGATGCCGGTTGCCTGGCAGCGACGTTGCGCTCATTGCCCATGCCTGGGGATGATTTCCTTTGATCCCGGGCGGCGGCTGGCATCCAGACGTGACTTTTGGTTGATCACGGGTGGGGATATCGTTCACCACGCGTCCACGGGAATTGGTTCGGCTAGCCCGGGAAGCGTGGTTGGAATTGGCCCCGTGCGGGTGTTCAGCGTGGTGAACATCTGGCGGCCGCCGAACAGACGTTCACGCTGCCTTGGCCCCGCCGCGGGGTTCACCGTGGTTCAGCGTGATCTCGTCACGTCTGAAATCACCCTATCTTGTTTTTTTGTAAAGCGCCAGGTACATCGCTGGCACTATATAAATGCTTAGAATAATAATTATAATAATAATAATAATTTGGCTGTCTGACATCTTCCAAGACAACTTTCTACTGGCTCACTACACGCAGTGCAAAGAACACAGTATTCTCTTATTTGTTTTTCACTACTTTGTGGTGACTCCTTGTTCTATTATTATTGGTCATTGTAGAAAACGTGCCTGAACCAGACTAATAATTTAAACCAGCGATGGACCAAAGCAATTCTCTTTGGATATCATGGGGATGGGTGAGATTGGCTAGCTTGAAGGCAGAGCCTATGAGACATTTTGGCCTTAGGTAGTTCATGTTGCAGGGAGGGGAATTGCCCAGCAGAAATTAATTTCATAAGCCAGCAAACTTACAGAGTAAACAATTCTTATTTTTAAAAAGAATTACTGGTGAGAAGTTGCAAAACTCCATATCATTTTCTACCTACCCGAGAAAGAGCTCTGAGCCATTTAAAAGTCTGTAACACATCCATCAACAGAAGTTGGTCCAATAAAATATCATCTTACCTATCTCTTTGTATACCACTGAATTTGAACAAAGAATAGCTGAAGCCCAATCTGCACCAATGGAAGCCAGTGAACTTTTATAACTGATAGTAGCAGGAGAAGACTTGAACTCTCAGAGCAGTTAAGTGTAGCACTTTTTATCATAAAGGGTATAGCACCTCCATTTTACACCATCCACTGAAATGATAACAAGAAATCACCTTGTTTTAATGTTAGATAAATTAAAAAGGGAAGTATTAAATAATAAGACAGAGGTTCCCAAAGTGTGGATCAGAACCCAAATGGGGTTATGCAATCTGCAGATGAGAACATAAGAAGTGCAGCATCCTGTCTCCAACAGAGGCCAATCTTGGTCAGTTGGGAGAAGTACCTAACAGGTCACAATAGGGTAATCCATTCCCTGTCGTTCACTTCCAACAGTAAGAGGTTACATCTCCCACATCAGACTTGGCTAATAGCAATTAATAGACCTACCTTCTGAAAACTTATCCAATCTTTTTAAAAACTCAGCTATGCTACTGGCTTTGACCACATCTTCTGGAAAAAAAATTCCACAAGTTAACTGTGCGTTGAGTCAAAAAATAGTTTCTTTGTATTAAATCTAATGCCAGTTAGTTTCATGGAGCATTCCCTAGTTCTAGTACTTTTTGAGAGGATAAACAACCGCTCCCTATTAACTCATTCTACACTGCTCATGATTTTATAAACTTCTATCATATTCCCTCTCAATTGTCTCTTCTCCAAGCTGAGGAGACCTAACCTACCAAGCCTCTCTTTGTATGGAAGCCATTCCATATCCTTGATAATTTTTGTTGCACTTCTCTGTACCGTTTCTAATTGTACTATATCTTTTTTGAGATGGGTCAACCAGAACTGTGTGCAATATTCAAGATGCAGACATACCACAGATCTATATACAGATTATATTTCAGTTTTTAGTCTCTATCCCTTTCTGAATAATTCCTAACATTCTGTTTGCTTTTTGGCACACTGAGCTGAGGATTTCAATGTATTTTCCACAAGGACTCCAACATCCTTCTCCTCAGTGGTAACTCCTAATTTAGAACCCAGCATTGTGTCCTAGTCTGGTGGCAGAATTCCAAAAGTGGCCTAGAAATCCCTTTAGGGAAGCCCACTTGTCAGCAGCTGACAGCATCTATATTTTGTCTTACTGGTTCATAAGGATCACAAAAAGGGTTGTCATTCCTGAATCTTATTTATCCTGGTCTTGGAACAGGTCGTCTGAATCGAAGTCCTGTTACACATGGAATTTTACTGAGGAAAAAAACACTTTAGCAGACTATATTACTCCTTTGAAATGTAATCAAGTTGAATAGGAGCATCTTTCCATTAAATCTGAGTTCGATTTGAGTGAAATTTATTTTAATTGTATTGTGAAAGTTATTTTTTTATTATTATTGTAATTCAAAACGTATTCTTATTCTTTTCAGGCTTGAAGATCTGCAATTACAACTATAACAATTATAACTGTGCTGCCAAAGACTACATAGCCATCCCTTCAAATCTGCAAACTGGTCAGTTTTGTCCAGTTTTCAGCAGATAACATCAATATCATCGAAGATACCCTTTCCGTCAAGTGTACCTTCCATGTAACACAGATGGTGGCGTATCAGCAACAAGTGTCAAGCTGATCAGGACCAGACATTGCTCAAGGTGTGCTGCCAATCAGTGTAAAAGTCTCTAAAGATCCATAGGATCTCCAGAAACTAATAATTGAGGCCCCCAAAACAACAGCTCAGCAAATTCCAAGCTATTCCTCTGGAACAGTCAAGAAAGAATGGTATGAAGGTATTGAATGTTATGAAAAGAATCAGGCATAAGCTAAGGATTTGGGGTAGCTGCATTGCAGAATGGAAGAACCTGACAGCCACAAAGTCCCAGCCTGGACAGGATTTAATCAGTTGGTATCTGCAGACACTAGCAGAGATGACATCACAACAGTGGGATTTATGTCCATCATCAACACACCAGCACATGAGGATAACAGTGTGGGACTGTTATGCAGAGGTGCCTTTAAGTGTCTGAGAAACTGAACCCCGATAGGTCAAAGGTCCTCACTCTAGATCAGCAACTTTATAGCAAAGCCAAACAGTTGCAACGGGCTAATAGTGAAGCCTGCAGTAGCTAGTTTCCACATAGCACTCAATTTCATTAGTGTCACTGGTCAGCATATGTCGCACTTTGGCCTTGCAGAGGCATGGCAAGGAAGTGGTGTATTTGGTGAAACCACAACAAAAAACAACATGGCAGGAAAATCTACACTTGTGCCATTTATGCTCACAAGTTGATTTACAAAGCACTGATAAACATTTTGTGGCCAAAATTGAACAGCTGTGTAGATGAGCATAGGAAACAACTCACTACCATGGAGATTAAACAGCCAGTGCAGAAAATGTGTGAGGTACTGAAGCATAAAGAGGCTGAAATGAGCTATATCTCAGATTCTTTTGATGAATTCACTTCAGTTTTATGTGAAGCTAATTTACAGGCATTACTTGATGATTTTGATTTGCAGCTATCTTCAATGTCAGTGTACTGGAGACAGTACATGAGTATGGTATCAACACTACTACAATTCATCAGAGCTGAAAGGGAAGGCAACTGGGAACTACACCTATCCTTCATTTGCTGAGATGCTACTATGGTTTTCTGCCTACAGCCACAGCAACTTCACTCGCTGGGGGATCAATCTACCTAACTGATATGAAGCTGTTGCCAGAGACACATCCCAATGTGTACAAAGAGTTTTCATCAGGTCATTTTGTAGTGAGGAAATCAGTGCAGCATCCTTTCAACAAGTATCCACAGACCAGGCACCAGAACATGATAACCATTAACAGCAAAGTCACCAGGGATCTATAATTGGAATCACCAGAAATACTAGTGCAAGGGATTGTTGATATCCGATATTCAACAAGCACAGCCAAATAGCACAGGAGACTGATAACACAACAACTGATGCAGAACGTGGCAGCCTGCTTTCTGATGGAAGCAGGTTCCTGGAGCACACTGCACTGGTGCTCCGAAGTCTGCAGTGGTTACCCCAACAATGTTCAAAGCACAATTCATGGTGCTGGTTTTGACCTAGAAAGCCGTAAAAGGCTTGGACCCTACACACCTAAAAGGCTGCCTTCCTCCTTATGTTCCACCATGCTCCAGCCGGGGGTGCTCTCCTGGAAGTCCCATCATCGCACCAGGTCCAGACAACACAGGCATACAGAGAGATGTTCTCAGTGGCTGCCCCAAGCTTTGGAACTCCCTTCCTCTGGAGGTTCACCAAAGCCCGAGCCTGAAATTGTCAGGGGTCAACGTATGTTCAAATGTATGAGGGGGGGAGGGTATGGGTAGGAATGGGGAGTGGCTTGGCACCTCTGTGAGGGGGGGTAGGGGTGTGGGAATGGAGGGCTGTGGAGGATGGAGTCATGTCCCCCCCTCGCATGGAATGAGGGTGGCTTGGGAATGAGGGATTATGGAGGGAATGGGAGATTTCCTCACCTAACTCTTCTTGTTGACCCGCCTTTGGGGATGCTGGGCTCAGGGCATAATAGCCAGCCCTGCTTCCCCTTGGAGCTTTGTTTACCCTGTGAGGGTGATTGTGCTTGAGGATTGGCGGTTAGTTATTGGGAGCTGGAGAGGGGGGCCTCTTGAGGAGGGTAGAAAGTGGAGTGGCTTTTGATTTGATTGGGGTCATGATGGGCATGGGGAGCTATGGCAGGGAGCGGAAGAAATATTATCGGGGACATCGAGAGATGTCTCTTGTGTCTGTTCCGATGTCCTGCTCCCCTCCTGTCTTGGGATATTTGGGGGCTGAAGCCAGTGGGGCCTCTGATCTGAGGCTGACGCTGCTTAATACGAGGTCAATGGCAAATAATAATCATTTTATTTATATATCGCCCCCTGCCTTACATGGCACTTGGAGCGCTTCACAGAGTATAAAATATAAAAAATATAAAACAATTTAAAACAATTCAGGACAATTAAAACAATAATAAAATACTTTAAAATAAAACCTCTATCATCTTCGATCTTGTTCAGGATGAGGCCGCTGACCTCGTACACATTACGGAGACCTGCCTGGATGAAGCATCTTGGCCTATATTGCCCCAGATGGTGACAGCTAGGTACTCAGTGCAGCATCAGCCTCAGGTTGGGGGGGGGGGGGAAGGAGGGCAGAATGGTGGTGATCTGTAAAGACACCTTGGTCTTTCAAAGGTATCTGGTGCCTGACTCATCCAATATGAAGTGAGTCCACCTTGTACTGGATCTGGACAGGGACACATTGGGAATCCTCTTGATGTACTGACCACCCTACTGCACAAGTGATTCCCTAACTGCTGTAGCCGAGCTGCTCTCAGAGATGGTGTTGAGGTCACCCAGAGGCCAGCCTTTCAGGAGTGGAGCAGGAGTTCATGGCCGCCATGACAACCATGGGCACTAGTATCTGGTCCAACCCATGAGGTGGGGCATATGTTGAATTTGATGTTTTGCATCACCTTGGATAGAGGGATGCCAATTATTGTAGATAGCATTACAACACTGTTGTCATGACCGGACTATTACCTTCTAGAAGCCCAGATCCCAGCCCTCCTATGCCCTCATCGGGATGGTGGACCAGTTAGGTTGGTCCACTCCCGGAGCCTAATGGATACAACTGGTTTCCAAAACTCTCTGGAGGATTTACCTACTACCTTAGCAACTACTCTGTCGATGACCTGGTTGTTTTGTGGAATGACACTGTGACCATGGCCATCGACACAGTTGCACCCAGGGGTCCGCATAGGTCTCCCTGGTATATGGAGGACCAGAGGCAGCTGAAGCGGGAGGGTAGGCAGTTAGAGCACATGTGGTACTTGACTCATCTTGAAGCCAACCGATTGCAGCATAGATAATTTTTAAAGAACTATGTTGTGGCTGTGATGGCAGTGAAGAATGCTTTCTTCTCCACTATCGTAGCATCTTCAAAGTCTCATCTGGCGGAGTTCTAGGTGGTGAGGGGCCTAGTTAATCCAGTTTGTCTCTGCCTGGAACTGGAGTCATCTAATATCCACTGTGACATTTTTAATAATTACCTTGCAGCCAAAATGGTACTGCCATTTTATCTGCAGAATTGGGGTTATGGAAGCTCAGTCCTATCCTGTTTATTTAGATCAGTTTCAATCAATATCACCTACCAATGCAGAGGAGGTGCTTGGGGTATTGAGGGCAACCAGTTGTGAATTAGATCCTTGCCCATCCTGGCAGGTGAAAGCCAGCTGGGAGAAGTTGGGGCCGTTGCTGGTTGGGGTTGTCAACACCTTCCTTTGGGAGGGTCAGGTGTTGGACGTTATTAAGACTGCAATTGTCCGGCCCCTGCTTAAGAAGCCATCTTTGGATGCTGACTTTCTGGCCAGCTATCGGCCTGTCTCTAAACCTCTGTTTTTAGGGAAGGTTATTGATCAGGTAGTTGCCTGACAGCTCCAGGCCCACCTCGATGTCATCTGATTCCTGGACCCATTTCAGTCGGGCTTTTGTCCTGGGTATGGCATGGAGACTGCACTTGTGGCCTTGGTCAATGACCTGCACCTGGCGATTGACAAGAAATTCTATCCTGTTGATCTTTAGATCTTTCAGCAGTCTTTAATACCATTGATCATGAGACATTGTTGACATGACTGTGGGACCTGGTAGGGATGAGTGGGGCTGCTCGAGTGATTCTGCTCCTTCCTGTCGGGGAGGTCAACGAATGGTTGGTGATGGGCGACTGCTCGTTGTCCTCTCAGGGCCTCCCCTGTGGGATCCGGTGGGATTCTATTCTGTCTCCCATCTTGTTCAATGTATATGAGGCCGCTAGGTAAGGTCATTTAGAGGTTTGGGGTAAGTACCATCAGTATGCTGATGACACTCCGCTCTACCCTCTCTTTTTCATCTGTCCTAGGTCCCGCAGTCTCGGTGCCTACCTGATGCTTGGTTGCTGTTGGGAACTGAATGAGGCTGACTGACAATGGAAATTCTATCCTGTTGATCTTGTTAGAACTTTTGACGGCCTTTGATACCATTATATCAAAGGGGACTGATAGTCGATTGAGGCTGAATCCTGACAAGTCTGAAGTGATGATAGTTGGCTGGCCCTGTGACCTGTGGGGAATTGGGACTCCTTTATTGATGGGGCCCAGCCCCCTTTGGTCACTCAGGTTCTCAGTCTTGGAGTGCTTCTGGACACCTTGCTGTGCCTGGATTGTCAGGTTGCAGCAGTGCCCAGTAACACTTTTCACCAACTTCATCTGATGAGGAGGCTGCAACCTTTTCTTTCTGACTCGGACTTGGCCACTGTCATCCATGTTTGCATCACCTCGAGGCTGGATTACTGAAATGCGCTCTACATGGAGGGCTGCCCCGATGACTGCTCGAAAGCTGCAACTGGTGCAGAATGCAGCAGCCCAGCTCCTTTTGGGGACTGGTCACCGGGAGCACATTATTTATTTATTTTTATTTATTATCTGGTGCTCCAAAATCTGCACAGGCTCTCTAGAGCTTTCTGGGCACAATTAAAGGTGCTGGTTTTGACCTTCAAAGCCCTAATTGGCCTGGGACCCATGTATCTGAAAGACCGCCTTTCCAACCATGCTCTGCTGCGGCCCCTGAAGTTTTCCAGGGTCACCCTCCTGTGGGTTCCCCCTGTAACTCTTGTTCATTCGATGGGGGTGCACAGGAGGGCGTTCTCAGTTGCTGCCCTGATGCTGTGGAACTCCCTCTCCCTGGAGGTCCATCTAAGTCCGGCCTGAGCATCTTTTGGAGGCGGTGTAAAACTTTTTGGTAAGGCATTTGAGTGGGTGGGAATAGGGAGAGGAATTAGGTGGGTGCTGGTTGTTGGTGGGGGGTTTGGAGTGGGTTGGGGTTTGGGGGGCGGGGAGGGAGGCTGTATTTAAAATGTCTTAATAGTATTTTGTAAGGTGCCCTGAGCCTTCGGGGAAGGACAGGGTATAAATGTCAATAAATACTTATTTGGCTGGACTATATGGTTTAATATTTTTCTCTTATATTTTTGTATGTTTTATGTTGTAAGCCAGTCTGAGTCTGCAGGAAAGGGCGAGATACAAATACAAACAAACAAATAATAAATAAATATTCCACATGCCAGCAGTCAGGCTGGCAAGCATCCTCTGGTAAAGAGACTTCAGGTTTTGTTGAGTGTGAGGTATTTTTCACACATTCTCCACGCCTGTAGCAAGAACACTCATTGGAAATTTCATGGCATACAAAATCCCAGGATTTGTGGCAGAACCCACCACTCTGCCCACAGCAGCCCAGTTCCAGCCGGGCCAGGACTGCTGCAGGCAAAGCACTTCCAAGGCAAAGTTTTATTTTAGAGCTTGTTATCTAATTTTGTGTTCATGAAATCACAATTTAGTTATCTGTAATAGTGAAAGCTTCCAAATTTAATAAATGATTATGATTTTGGTCTCTCCCTGGCCAGGGTTGCCGCAAATGAACTAGAGAAAGCAGTCAGTCACCGCTGGTTGGAGGTCAGCACTGGTCATTGCCAGGGAGCAGTCGCCTCCTAGAAAAAGCAGTCAAATCTGATAGCAACAGCATCAGACCAGGAGAGACCAAGGCTGCTGCCCCCAAGGTCAACTGTTCTCTCCTAGGCCGCTGCAGTGACACCTATTCAACACTGCATTGGTGATATGGTAGCCATAAACACAGAAAAACACTCCAGATGTTGAAAGAGCAATTTTTCATGTTTAGATACATAGCCAGACTTGTATTTGTGTGTTAAGATAAACACAAGTTTGGGGCTATAGGTACATGGTCAATGTAACATGGGAAAGAGCCCTAGGAAGAATAGTGGTTGCCATGATGGCCCCAAACACAAGAGATAGAGACAAAGTACATAAAAACATAAGTAGTGCTGTACTGGGTCAGACCAATGGTCCATCAAGCCCAGCATCCTGTCTCTGATAGCGGTCAATCTCTTTCTCTTGGGAGAAGTACCCAACAGGTCATAATGGGCAATCCATTCCTTGTTGTTCCAACCCCCAACAGTAAGGTTACATTCCGAAAACCTACTTGGCTAATAGCCATTGATATCCTTTTATAGGACTAACTTCGGTTGGTGAGAGCATGCAAGCTTTTCAGGCATGTAAAAAGTCAGAACTGCAGACTAAAATGCAGGAGAGGAATATATATGAAAATAGTCAATAGGGAGTGAACTACAATTCCACTTGAAAGCTGGGATCAAGACATTCATAGGGCCTATTATTCCTGCTCCAATGATCCCAAAATAAGCTACATTATTCCAGCATCTGGATTTCTCAGTATTAAATGAGTTTATGATTAAATGCAAAATTTTCTTATGTTTACACACAAATATAATATTGCTTAAACAGGCAATAAAAGTAAACAAAAGTAAACTGAACACATTTGCCCAACAGATCAAAGAAAAATTCAGGGCAAACCTAACCACCTATCCTTAGTCTCTCAGACAGGTTACCATCATTTCAGCTGCACTGCAGTACATTAAATGTATGTGTCTGTGTAAAATTTCCTAGTGCAGGCATTGTCTATGAGAAAGGGGATTTTCCCTTGTTTCAGCAAGATTCTACAACACTTGATTTCCCAAGGAGCTCAGAACACCACTAACGTTTACCAATCATCAGACTAATATACGCTGTACATGGTAATACATTTATCTCGAAGAACTGTCAGACTACTAACAGCCTAGTTCTATATCTGCTTGCTTCCTTTTCTAGTACCCTGATTTGTATTACAAGAACTGGGTGGCACCCATCCACCAGCAGCTGTCAAGAGCACCAACAGCACAATGTAGCTGAGCTGCTAACCCAAGTATTGTTACAATTAGCTACTAAGCCAGAAGAATGGTGGTTAGCCAAATCCATGTCTGCCTTTACTAAGGGGCTACAGTTGGCAAACACTGACCAGTGAGCCTTCTAGTCACTGGTAAATCAGTGAAAAATCAAAGCTACCAAGAGAATAGCTGCAACAGGAACTATTATTAATTATTAATTATTATTATTATAAGCATTTATATAGCACCAGCGATGCGCTTTACAAAAAATAAGATAGATACGGTCCCTGCCCAAGAGCTTACAATCTAAAGACAGGGGGAGGGGAGACAGGGAAGGGGGACCAGAGGGAGAGACAAGGGAAGCGACTAGGTGCAGTTACTGTGCAGCAAGGATGGCAAACATGTTCCCTCCTATAAAATACTTTGAAAATTAGTAGAAACTCCAGGAGTCAGATATGAGTTGGGGGTGGGAGTGCTTAAGAGATGTGCTCAGGATGGGGAAAGGGGAAGGTCCAGATAATAGATCTATTACCATTGATCCAATCCCCATTCTTGAGTACAAGTCCTCATCTCTGCTCTCTGCCTCTCAGGTCACTATTTCAGTGCTCAAGAGTAGGGAATGGATTCGTGTGGCAGATTCAAGAATTGGAAAGGGGTCAGATAAAAAACAGCCAGACTAGATTTGGCCCACGGGCTCCCCATCTCTCCCTGTAGAAGAAAACAGTGGAACTTCAACCTTCTAAAATTACAAGATGATTGATCTCGACATTTTTGAAGAAAACACACACACACACACACACACACACACACACACACACACTTGAAGGAATAAAACACCATCTCGTGAACAGACACAGAGCCAATTTTGGGGGGTATCGTTTCCTACTGTGACACCTTGGGTAGATCACTTAATGTTCCTGCCAACATTTACCCATAAGTAATTTTGAGATAATACTACCTACCTATTGCAAGTCTCTCTCAACTATTATCTAAAGACTTCAGAATCTTGGATGAAGGATACTTGGATTCAGGGAGTTGTCCTGTCTTCTTGTCATTGCTCAAGCAAGAGATCCTATATGACTTAGGATTGAGGTGCGTTGGCAAAGTTGGCTTGGAAAGTTTGGGGCAGTGGACTGCTGGTTATATCTTCATAGTCAACAAACTAAACAAATAGCATAATTCCTCTACTTGCCAATGGTCACATCCTAAATTTAAACTAATTTCAGGTAGCACTGGAGTTTCAAACTTATCAGAAAACATTTGTAAACCCGGAGGACATGAACGCATGTATGCATAGTTATTATTTGGCAGGACAAGAAGTGCAGCATGGCAACCAAGTGGGACCATATTAACTGAGAGGAAAGAATGCATCTATTCATGAAAGGAAATATTACATGCCAACACATCAGTCCCTGCTCTAGGGGAGTTACCCTCTGATCTTGATGACCAATCGTTCGATGACCTGGTTGCTCTTTGGAACACCTTGTTAGCTGAGGCCATCAACCAGACGGCTTCTAGGCATCCACTCCCTGCATATCAGCACCACAGGCCAGTGTAATTTACAGAGGGTCTGCAGCAGCTGAAGCAGGAAGGGCAGCAGTTAGAACGACAGTGGTACCGTTCATGTGCTGAAGCCGACAGATTGCAACATAGAGCTAGTTTAAGAGCCCATGCTGTGGCTGTGCGGACAATGAAGGAGTTCTTTGCTGCCCTCATAGCATCTGCAAAGTCTCATCCTGCGGAGCTTTTCCAGGTGGTGAGGGGGCTGGTCGGTCCAGCCTCCCTCCGCCTGGAACTGGATTCTTCCAGTGCCTGATGTGCAATGTTCGTTGATTACTTCGCAGACAAAATTGCTTGTATTCACCATGATTTTAACGCCACGCTTAGTATGATAGGAGAACTGGAGATTATGGAAGCCCCACCTTGTCTGGTTTCATGGGATCAGTTTCACTGGATGTCACCCGCTGATGCGGGGGATGTTCTTGGGGCAGTCAGAGCCACCTTTCTTTAAATCAGGACAGTCAAACTGGATAATTGTCATGCAGCACTCGAAGACCAAAGCTCATGTCTTCATCAGATTCTTCCGATTCTTCTTTCACCTCGTCCTTGGCTGGAGCAGCTGCAGCAGGGACAGCACCTACAACTGCAGCAGGAGCAGCAGTCACAAAGGCTGAGGGGTCAGCCAAGGCCTTCACCTTTTCAGTCAGTAGGAAGGTGCAGTCAGTCTCCACAGCCACAGCAAGGTCTTGATCAGCTGCACATCACTCAGGATTTCAATGGTGCCGCTAGAGATCTTGGTGGTAATGCCCAAAGCTTGGAAGAAGGAGGTTTTCTCAGGACCAAGACCAGTGTTCTGGGCTGGCACGGTGACATCACAGGGTGCAATGGCACCAGCACGAGCAACTACAGGAATCTTGTTAGCCAGCAGCATGGCCCTGATCACAGTCAGATCCTCCTTGGTGAACACAAAGCCCACACTGCCAGAGATATGAGGCAGCAGCTTTTCAAGAGCAGGCCTGTTTTCAAGATGGCCACGGATAGATTACATCATGGTGTTCTTCCTCATCAGCACAACGACCTTCCTGCACAGGGACATACGGATCTGCTGCATCTGTTTGGAACCTACATTGTCTGCTCCTACGATGAAAGATTTTGGATAATCATTCAACAGTTGGATTATCTTGAGAAAACAGTTGGATTTCCATGTCTTCTCTGGGCATCCTGCACCAGCAAGAATCACACACAGCAGTTTAAAGAGGAGAGATTATGTCCACGAGGGCTCCAGGAAAGAAAGTGTCAGAGACAACTTTTGCGAACTGGACCTGTGCCCATCCTGGCTGGTTAAGGCCAGCCCCGAGATGCTGGGGCTGTTGCTCGCTGGAGTGGTCAACGCCTCCCTTAGGGAGGGCAGAGTGCCGAGCTGCCTCAAAGAGGCAGTGGTGCAGCCTCTGCTCAACAAGCCATCACTTGACACTGACTCCCCTGCCAGTTATCAGTCAGTCTCTGGGTAGTGGCATGGCAGCTTCAGGAGCATCTGGACCGCGTCAGTTTTCTAGAACCTTCATAAGTCTGGCTTTCATCCGGACTATGGCACGGAGACCGCGCTTTGGTCGACGACCTTCGCCATGAATTGTATCAGAGTAGTCGACTCTGCTGATCCTGTTATATCTGTCAGCTGCTTTTGATACTGTCGACCATGAGATGTTGGTGACTCGTTTGCGGGACCGAACCAGAGTGGGCGGGATTGTTCTTGAATGGTTCTGCTCCTTCCTGGCCATGAGAACTCAGCGGGTGGTGCTCAGGGATTGTTCGTCATCTCCCCAGGACCTTTTGTGTGGAGTCCTGCAAAGTTCTATGCTGTCCCCTCTCCTGTTCAACATATATATGCAGCCGCTGGGTGAGGTCGTAAGAGGGTTTGGCATTTGGTGCCATATCAGGGGTAGAGGGCATCCATCTTGTGTTTGATTTGGCAGGGGACAGACTGGGGGTGTTATAAGTATACTGTACAGCTACCTTTCGGTAGCATCCCTACTCACCCTGAAAGAGCTGGTGTCAGATGTGGTGTTGCGCTCCCCGAAGACACTAGTCTTGGGGGACTTCAACATACATGCTGATGCCAGTCTTGGTGGTGCGGAGTGTGAGTTCATGGCCTCCATGGCAACTATGGGGCTGTCCCAAATTGTCAACAGCCCAACGCATGATGGGGGGCATACCCTGGACCTGATTTTTTGCACCGGCCTTGAGGCGGGGAATTCGTTGATGGGGGAGGTTTCAGTAGAACCCTTGTCATGGACAGATCATTATCTCCTGCGAACACGTCTCCTGGCGCATGTCTGCCCCGAAGGGGGGTGTAGAACCGATTTGGATGGTTCACCCCCAGAGGCTAGTGGAACCCGAGCGGTTCCGGATAGCTCTTGGGGAGTTACCCTCTGATCTTGACAACCGCCCAATCGATGACCTCGTGGCTTTATGGAATACCTGGCTTTATGGTAGACGGTTCCAAGGTGTCCACTCCCTCGGCTCCCTGAAGGGTGGCAGTTGGAGTGATGATGGGGCCATGATGATGGGGCTGAAGCTGACAGACTGCAGCATTAGGCCAGTTTACGTGCCTATACTGTGGCTGCTTGTATACCCTCCGCAAAATCTCATCTAGTGGAGCTTTTCCAGTTGGCGAGGGAGTTGGTCGGCCCTACCTAACTCCCTCCGTCTGGAATCAGAGGTATCTAATACCCACTGTGACATGTTTGGTGATTATTTTGCAGAGAAAATTCGCTCGGATTCACCACAACTTCGACGCCGCACTTTTTGAAGTGGGTGAATCAGAGGTTGTGGAAGCCCCGCTTTGTCCCATTTTGTGGGTTCAATTTCAGATGGTGTTGTCTGCTGGGGTGGGGGATGTTCCTGGGCAACCTTTTGTGAACTTGACCCATGCCCGTCCTAGCTAGTTAAGGTCATCCAGGAGATGGTGGAGCCGCTGCTGGCGGGGGTGATCAATGCCTCCCTTCGGGAGGGCCGGATGCTGTGTTGCCTCAAAGAGGCGGTGATGTAGCCTCTGCTCAAAAAACCATCACATGACGTTGATTCCCTCACCAGTTATTAGCCGGTCTCTAAACTTCCCTTTTTAAGAAAGGTTATTGAGCAGGTGGTGGCCCAGCAGCTGCAGGGGATCTAGACCACACTGGTTATCTGGATCCCTTTCATTCTGTTTTTGTCTGGGCTATGGCACGGAGACTGCGCTCGTGGCCTTGGTCGATGGCCTTCGCCGTGAATTAGATCAGGGTCGTTCGACCCTGCTAATTCTGTTAGATCTGTTGGCTGCTTTTGAAACCGTTAAAACTAAACTGCCTAACTGAGTCAGACTAATGGTCCATCTTAGCCCAGTATTGTCACAACCTGACACAGCAGCAGGGGTTTCAAATTCGGGTCTAAATCCAGCTCTTCCAGGGTCTCCGGCAGAGGCCATCGCGGCGTGCTACCGGAGACCACTCCAAGCCCTCAGCAGAGGCCTCCCCCAGGCATGCTACCAGGGATCCTGAAGTGGAGATGACGGGGATTGAACCTGGGACCTTATACATGCAAAGCACGCGCTCTTACCACTTGAGCTACTATGATAGCTCACTAACAGGGAGGAGGTCTTCCTGAAGGGCCAAGTGCGCTCTATGTAAATTTTAAGGGTGCGGCGGACATCCAGGGTATGTCACAGTTGTTCTAAACTGTGCTGGGGCAAAAGGAGGGAAGAACCACTTCTTGAGATAGGTGGAATAGGGAGGAGACCTTTGGGATAAAGGTAGGGTCCAAGTGAAGGAGCACTGAGTCCTTCCTGAAAATGCAAAAGGCAGGGTCTATGGAAAGGGCCCCAATTTCTGAAATTCTCCTCGCTGAAGTGACAGCGATGAGGAAGGCCATTTTGATAGAAAGAAAATATAGGGAGACCTGGTGTAAAGGTTCAAAGGGGGGGGGGGGGCATAAGGGCTTTTAGGACCACATTAAGGTTCCAGTTAGGGAACCGGTGAACGACTGGTGGAGCTAAACGACGGGCGACCCTAAGAAACTGCCTGATGTGAGGGTGAGTTGAGAAACGCTGGCCTGAGGAAGCTGTTAGCATGCTGTCCAAGGCTGACAGCTGTCTGGATAGGGTACTGGGGCGAAGCCCTTTCTCTAGCCCTTCCTGTAGAAATTGCAAAATTTGGGAGATAGAGGGGGCACGAGGAGGAATGTGGTGAGAGTGGCACCATCTGACAAAGAGTCCAGGTGGACTGGTAGATTCGTCTGGAGGCTAGCAGAGTCTGGACCACTGGAGCTGAGTATCCTAGGCTTAGGAGTGTGAAGGACTCAACAGCCAAGCTGCCAGCTTCAGGAAGTTGAGCTGTTTGTAATACAGAGGGCCTGCGAGAGCAAGTCTGGAGTGACTGGGAGATCTAGCCGGCTCCCTTGCGAAAGACCAGGAGGCCGGGAAACCAAGGTCTGCAGGGCCAGAATGGTGCTATCAGTTTGACCCGAGCTTGTAGTTTCTTGGCTCTGCTTATGGTGCGCCCCAGGAGAGGGAATGCGTATAGGAGGCCCCGTGGCCAGGGGTGGCTGAGGGCATCGTGAGCCTCTGCCTTGAGGTGAGGACCCCTGCTGAAGAATCTCTGTGTCTTGTTGTTGTTGGCGGAGAAGAACAGGTCTAGTATCGGCTGACCGAATGTGGCGACTATGAGGCTGAACGCTTGAGTGGAGAGGGTCCATTCCCCCGGGTCGATCTCCTGCCTGTTTAGCCAGTCCGCTTCCACGTCCTCCTGCCCCCTAATGTGCCGTGCTGTAAGGGAGAGTAAATTAGCTTCCGCGCATCTGAGGAGCGGCTGGCTTCCTTGTGGAGGGACGGAGATCTCGAGCCCCCTTGATTGTTGCTGTAGGCCTGGGCCAAGGTGTTGTCCGTGAAGACCAATACGTGTTGTGCTCGCAGTTGCAGGGTGAAGGGGACCAGGGCGAGGTGGATCACCCTGAGCTCCAGGCAGTTGATGCTGTGGCTTTGTTTGCAAGTCGTCCAGGATCCTTGTGCCGTGTGGGTGGACAGGTGGGCCCCCCACCCGACTAGGCTGGCATTCGTGGTTAGAATCACCCTTTCGGGATCTGTTAGGGGGACTCCCCGGGTGAATCGATCTGGATGTTCCCACCATGGCGGTGATTGCAGAGTGGTGTGGTTGAGCGGGATGGAGACCGGCAAGCTGTTGATAATGGTGGATTGCCAGGGTCTGAGGAGGGCCTGAAGAGGGCGTGAGTGGAAGCGGCCTTAGTGGAGATGGTGAATGCAGGATACCATCAATCCCAAGAGTGACACCAGGGTGAGTAGTGGTACCCGTGGGCGCGTTCGGACCTTCGAGATGAGGTCTAGGAGTTTGAGTTGTTGTTGAGCCGGGATGAACACCCTGTCCTGGAGAGTGTTGAACACCACTCCTAGGTGTTCTAGGCTTTGCGTCGGGGTGAGATGACTCTTGTCCGTGTTTATTACGAAGCCGTGTTTCTCGAGGTATGCCCTGGTGTGAGTGAGGTGGATCTGTGTGATCCAACGTGACAGCGCTTTGACGAGGAGGTCGTCTAGGTAGGGGTAGACAGCTATCCCCTCCAGTCTGAGGTTCGCGATGAGGGGCACGAGGATTTTGGTGAATGTGCACGGTGCTGACCCCAAGCCGAAGGGGAGGGCTCGGTACTGCCAGTATTGTCCGTTGTAGCAAAACCGGAGCCACCTCCTGTGTGCGGGCAGTATGGGGACATGCAGATAGGCATCCTTTAGGTCCAGGGAGACCATCCAGTCGTCCCTGGTGATGGCAAGGGATATGGCGGAGAGGGTCTCCATCTTGAAGCACTGTTTGCAGATGGCCTTGTTGAGGCGTTTCAAGTCGAGGACCCCCCTCCAGTCCCTGGACCTCTTCTGGACTAGGAAGAGGATGGAGTACAGCCCTGATCCCTGCTTGTGCCAGGGAACTCTCTCTATGGCCCCCATGTGGTGGAGTCTGGTGATTTCCGAGAGCATAGCCTTGTGCTTGGTGGGGCTGCATGAACGAGGAGATACTCGAAAGAAGTCTCATGGAGTGTATTTTAGCTCTATCGAGTAGCCTCTCGTCACTGTTTGTATGACCCAGGTGTCTGTTGTTGTGTGCACCCACCTTGGAGCGACATAGAGGAGACAGGCGCCAAGTTTGGGTAAGGCGAGGCAGGAAGAATCAGAGTAGTCAGGATTCCTGTCTGCGTTGGGGGGATCCGGTGTGACGGGTGTACTGGTGTTGTGTCACCAGCCTGTTGGATTTGGCTCCTCTGCTGCTTTGGCTCCTGTTGCGATTGGAGGAATTCCAGGAGGTCTGCATGGAATACTGCGAGCGGTCTGGGACCCTGCTGAGATCTACTGAAGGGGCGAAAAAAGTTCTTAAAGGTTTGTACTTGGTTCAAGGTATGTTTCTTGTCCTTGTTTGAGGCCTCAGCAAGGGCCTTGTCGAGGGCTGGACCAAACAGCTTGCCTCCCTTGAAGGTGCTGTTCACCAAAAGGTTTTTGGCATGTGGGTCTGCCCACCAGGAGCGGAGCCACAGCCTGCGACTGGCAGCGACATTAGCCGCCATCCCCTTAGCTGCCCACGTGAGGATATCCATGGAGGAGTCCATGAGGAAGGCCTACGCCAGGGTGACATTGGTGGCGAGATTTCGTGACTGTGCATGGGATAGCTCAGGATCTTTGCCCATCTTAAACCACTTCATGACCGCCCTAGCCACATAAGAAGTGGTGGTGGCCATATGGGTTTGACAGGGCCTCATAGCTCTTTTTGAGACCTACTTCCAGGCCCTTATCGGTGTGATCCTTAGGCAAGAAGTCCCCTTCGGTGGGAAAGACTGATTGGCGAGCGAGAGCTGTCGCTGCGGCATCTACCTGAGGGAGTGCGAAGATGGGGCTGCTACACTTGTTGAAGGCATAAGGGTCTGCTGGGGTCTGGATAACTTGAAGGACTTGGTGGGGTGTTTCCACTGAGCCTTGATGATTTTTTCAAAGGCCTTGTCCAATGAGGCTCCAGCCGAGCTGTGGCTCAGCTTGGGAATGTAGTCCCTGTCTGAGTCCTCATCATCCTCTGAGGAGGAGTCTGAATCCCTCTTTTTGGGGGTCCTGGGGGTAACTTTCAGGACTCTTTCAGCCCTTCTGATGAGCTTAGGGCTTTGGTCGTGGGGCAACTCCCTGCCCAGATCCCTATGGCCCTTTGAGAGAATGTCCTCCCAGTCCTGGGATCTCTCCCCCCGCGAGTGATGGGAGGATGCTGAGGAGGCAGCATCTGACTCCTCTTCCAAGGAGGGCACATGGTGGCAGGGGGCTTTATTTTTGTGTGTGCATGCCCTTTTGGGGGTGGGGGCGACTCTGAGTCCTCCCCAGTGATTTCTCCCTCCTCCGGATTAGCAGATTCCCCCTATTCCTCCTCTCCGGAGGAAGACCCCAGGAGATCTGTGATGGAGGCACTATTTTTATGAGGGCAACTGTGCTTTCCTTTCCCTGCAGGTTTGGAGAAGCCCTTGAAGGAGCCCTGGGGGGGCTTTGGGGCGGGGGTTGTTTGCGGGAGTGTCTATGGCTGAGCTGATTGCTCTCAATGCGCGTTAGCGCTCCCATCATGGCTCTAAGGGCCTCCAGCTAAGCCTGCTGGAAAATATTGGGGTCACTCCTTACTTGGGAGGAGTCAGCTGATGCCACCTCCTCGTCTTCCTCCTCCTGTTCCATGGGGGATTCGTGCCGCTGCTGGGTGTCTTGCGCTGGCTGCAATGTTGCAGGGAGGGCAGAAACCTCAGTTTCGGTTTCCCTCGCTGCCGCTGCTGCCGCCGCCACCGCCACCGCCATTAGGGCGGTTTCACTTCTAGCCGTGGCTCGCGCAGGGGTGGCCCGGCGGGCTTTGGCGGCCTCAGCCATAGGGCTAGGAGCAGATCTGGCTGGGGGGTATCTCACGGGGCGGATCCCCACACCAGTGAAACCCGGTCCATGCTCGAGCCGGCTCTGGCCAATTACCTCCTCCTAAGGGGAGGCTGCACCCTGAATCCCCAGTGCAGTGGCACCTGACAAAGATCAGAAGGACCCCTGTGGGTCAAAGTCGACAAAGAAGTGTTCTGGGTGCGGAGCACCCTGCTGCTACGTCCTCTCAGTCTGGAGGCAGACTTTGAACTGGGAAGGCAGGGGAGCGCTCTCCCTACGCATGCCCCGCTAAAAGTGCTTTGCTGCCTTCTAGTGGCCGGTGAGGAGATCGCTCCCTTCGTCCAAATGACTGGACGAGAGGGCATAGAAATATAGACACTTGGCGACGTCGTGGGACGGTATGGAATGAGGTGTCATCAATATGCTAATGACACCCAATTCTACCTTTCATTTTCATCTGACCCAGACCCAGCAGTCTCGGTGCTTACCTGATGTCTGGGAGCTGTTGGGGATTGGATGAGGGCGAGCTGACTGAAGCTGAATCCCAACAAGACGGAGGTGATGGTGGTGGGAAGGGCAGTAGATGTGGCAGTTTTCATCATTGATGGGGTCCATCCTTTGCTGGTGTCCCAGGTCTGTAGTCTGGGCATGGTGCTTGATCCGCTTGAATCTCCAGATGGGGGCTGTGGCGAGGAGTGTGTTTCTCCAATTACATCTGGTGCGATGGCTTCAGCCGTATGTTTCAGATAGTGATCTGGCCACTATCATCCATGCTTTCATTACCTCGAGATTGAACTACTGCAACGCACTCTACGTGGGGCTACCTATGGCGACTGTCTGGAGACTGCAGCTAGTGCAGAATGCTGTGGCCTGTCTTCTTATGGGGATGGGTCGCTGTGAGCACATTACACCAGCGCTCCGGGACTGACAAGACAGAAGTGATGTTGGTGAGTAGGGCGGTGGGAGTGGCATCCCCCATCATATATGAGGTTCGCCTCCAGCTGGTCCATCAGGTTCAGAGTCTGGGAGTGCTCCTCAATTCCCAGCTTTACCTGAATGTCCAGGTGGGTGCTGTGGAGAGGAGCGCATTCCGCCATTTACATCTGCTGTGGCAGCTTCAGCTGTATGCCTTGAACTCTGACCTGGCCACTATCATCCATGCCTTCATCACCTCTAGACTAGACTATTATAACGTACTCTACATGGGGCTACCCTTGGGTCAGAGACTGCAGCTCGTGCAGAATGTGGCAGCCTGCCTCCTTACAGGGTTGGACCACCGTGAGCACATTACACCGGTGCTCCGTTCTCTGCACTATAGTCTTCCGTGCCCGATTCAAGGTGTTGGTGCTTACCTATAAAGCCCTATATGGCCTAGGCCCTACCTACCTGCAGGACCGCCTCACTCCCCAGTTCTGCATTGACCCCTGCAGTCGGCCAGGTGCGCCCGTCTCAAAGTCCCCTGGGTATCTCAGGAGGGAGATGAAGGAGAGGGCATTCTCGGTGGCCGCAGCTAGGCTGTGGAACTCCCTCCCTCTCCTCCTTTCAACGACAATGCAAGACCTGACTATTCCACCAGGCTTTTGGTGTGGGAGATGAGTGAAGGGTGGGGGGGTTTGTGGGTTAGGGTGCTTTATATTAGTATGGCTGTTTTATATGTATTTTATCATATATTGTATTTATATTATTGTATTTTTCATTATTTTTAAAATTGTTAGCCGCCCTGAGCTGCTTTGGCAGGAGGGGCGGGGTATAAATTAGTAAATAAATAAATATGATCTCAATTAGAAAACATTCAGCAAATCACTTTAAATAGATGTACACACTGGGAAGTCATTTAGAACTGAGAAAATAAAAAATTCATCAGCACAGCCCAACACAGAATGAGTTATAGGCTGGGCATATTCTGGTAAACTGCTGCTTAAGCCCTCAACATGCTTTTGACAGGCTCCAAGCATCTTTCCAAAATGCATTTGTCAAAGCAAGTAATTGAGCATGAAGCTCAGATCAAACCAGCAGGCTCAGCAAAGCCGAAAGATAAGAGCTCAAATCCATCTAGAGACACGTCTAAAGCCAAAGACAGCAGCTTAAATGTTATTTGAACACTACTGAGCAATCTAGAGATTATAATGGGTCGTAATCCTAATGGGTACTTTAGACACTTAAGAGCTAACATGAGAATTGTACTGTTGTATCCTCTACAATCTTATACTCTACATATAACATTCTGGAATATTCCTTATGATATCGGGCTGAGGAAATGTTGCATTATCTCTATGATGTTGCAGTGGAAAAACAAAATGCACTACCACATTAAACTTCAAACTCTGAGTCTTATTTTCTTCATCTTCACTACTACACAGAATCTAAGAGCCTCTAGCAATACAACATAGTAGTATTGTCTCTACTACTTTACTGCAACACTACTACGTTGCCTTAGTTGTATTATACAGTACAGAATCTGGAGTCGTCTAGCACTGAAAAACATTTGTCCTTACTAGGACTCAAAAAATGCACTTGCATACTCACAAGATGGTGAGTCAAATATCACCAAAGTGCACTTTTTAATGACCAAGACTTCTTAGTCAACCAGTTTTTAAAATGAGTAGGGCTCTGATCATCGGAACATCCCATGCTTTGACTGATGTTACTGTAATCTAGAGAGAAAGGTTGGATGTGTGACCCAAAAGCTTGCATATTCTCACCAACAGAATTTGGTCCAATAAAAGAGATTATCTGAACTATTTTGTCTCCATATCTGATGTAAATGTATCAGAGAAAGTATACAGCACCCAGCACAACTGAACACCAGACACTGGGTAAGAAAACCTAGGAGGCCCTAAGAAAACAGAACAAAGGTTCAGGAGATCAGGATCATACTTCCCTTTGCATACTGCTACATATATGATGCATCCTGGCTAGATAAAAGAGGAGTCTCAGGGGGGTGCCAGAAAAGGTGGAGATCAATGCAGTGAACACAGAAGAGCTGTATTCCAGGAATGGAGACAGGAGATCTTATTCCCCATTATCAGTAAGTGAAGTAATTGAGAGACTAGTCTGGCTTCCTCCCAGCATGCCAGGGTCCCCACCACAATACAGTACTGCTACTGAACTTTGTGGGAAGCCTTCCTTGGTAGCAGCTGGTAGATTTGGTGAACAAGACTCAGCATTTAGCTATTTAATCAGTAATTAGGGTGCCTTTTAAATATTCATACATCTCTTAGGGAAAAGATCCTATCAGATATTACTTTGCATAGGCAACCAGTGGTTTTTTTCTCATTAATTTAATTAATTTTCAACTCTTCATGTTGTATATACTTTTTTTTTTTTTTTTAAATTACTCACTATTTAACCTGTCCTTTTGAAAAGCTGAAAAATAGCTTGGAGCATGCAATAGCTTTATCTCTGCACCAGCAGCCTTTAAGGATCAGTATAGCCCTGAGATTAGTAATTTCTTAAATTGTTGCCACAGGGCCAGCAAAGGAAGCAGAGAACTTTACTTTGGTAGGTCCCCAAAATAGTTACTTTGTTTTTAAAAAAATAACTTAGCAATAGAGCTGTAGATTTTTTAAAAATAATCTTTCTGCTGCATCAGCGATCCCACAAGCAGGCTATAGCCTTCTTCCTCCAACTCTCTTCTAAAAATAGTGAATGTATCATTCCTAACAAAGCCAAAGGGTTTCAGTTAAGGGTCAATGTTTTATCAGTTAAATTGTGAGTGACTAGCCTTATTCCATCTGAAGCTAACAAGTTAATCAGTCTATAGTTAACTTTTACCGCGGAGCTTCAAAGAGAGTTCTATTATCAAAGCCTGTGCATAAACTCTCATAGTGAAACAAGAACCAGTGACCTCAAAGGAAATAAAGGGCAAGTAATGGTTTTAAATAAAGAGCTAAAATCTAAATATATAAAATTAATAAACTGAAGGAAGTACCAAGCAAAGGATGTTTTGTTTGAACTACAAGTTATTTCAAAACTACTCTTGGAAAGAAAAAATATGCTAATTAGTTCCGTAGTGTATATATAAATGCTAAACCATTACTGAAACATTACACAAACCTTAATCTAACAGCATGATCCTCAGGCAAATAACACACATGCTAGAAGCAAACGCACAATGATCCACTGGCTTCAATGTAACTTATATGCATGCTAACTATTAGCACCTGCATTATCTGCACTGTATGTTCTATTTTCTTTTACATATGAAGAGTTGGGAGCCTACTGTTTTAACTATTCGCTTTAGAAAGAATCAAGTTGAGTGTGTAACCAGAAAAAGTAAATCAAACTGGTTCTTGCAAAATGACTTATCACGAACATCTCTAAAGACCTGGATTTAAGCTTTCAAAATTTTGTTGCATAATCTGGTAATCTCCCATGTAAAGTATTTGTTTTTTTGATACATTATAGGTTTTGCTTAACACCTCCCCCAAAAAAACCCACACAGCTGTACATGTTGCCGAGTTGGCATTTTAAATTAAATTTTTATTAATGCCTGGTTTTATCCTGTGTCTGGGATTTTTTTATAAGACAGGTCTGCGCAGGGATAGCCCTGGAATTTGCGGGGCCCAAGTCAAAAATAAAATTCAGTGCCCCATGGCCCTGCCCCTTATAGTAACTCCCCGTAAACAACTGGCAGTCTGGTGCTTGCTTAAAAATTTAAAGGAGGCAAAAATTCATGGTGTAATCCCCAAAAGGGGTTCCTTGGGTCCAAACTGAAAAAGATCAACTTCAAGTAGACAACTTTGAAAATACACTTTGGATAAGGGTTGCTATACCAAAACAGAATAGTCCCAATACCCCCTTACATATGTGGCTCTTAGGGCTTGGATCTCTGTAAGGAAAAAAGCTCAAATAGTACAGAATGCCTCTCCTTATACGCCAATTAATAACTTGGCAATAACTAAGGATAGCATTGAGATACAACTAAGGAAACAAGTGAAGAATAAAAGCATTACTAAAGTATCACAACTCTTAGGAGGTAAATCATTTATGTCCCTTCAAGATTTTCAAGAACTTCTACAAACAAATATAGACATTGTGCAATATCTCTAACGTAAAAGTGCATTTAATCATAAAAACTGGTAGATCAGTTGGTTAGACCAAAGAAGGGTATAGAAAAACTCCTTTTTGAGGAAACTCTTAATAAAGGGCTTTTGGCTAGAATTCACAAGGAATTGCAATCTGAATGGTATAAAACTGCCCCTGGGGAGGTGGGAAGAAATTCTGTCACAGACACTGGAAGAAAGACAGAAGTTAGAACTAACTGAACATATGCATAACTGTTCACACTCTATGGAACTAAAGGAATTACAAGTAAAACTCAAAATGTTTTTCGATCTCACCCCAAACAAACTAAGTAAAATGGTTGGGGAGGGTGCAGGATTGTGTTGGAAAGGATGTGGTCTGCCAGGATCATATAGACACGTTTGGTGGGACTGCAATAGAATAAAACCTTTTTGGATTAAAATGTGGTCTGAGATTAATAAGATCACAGGTATTACAATTCCCTTTAAAGCAGAAACAGCATTGTTAGGGCTTTTTCCAGAAATAAAATTAATTAATTACTATAGACCCACATGTGTCACATTGATCCTGGCAGCCATTAAAACTATACTGCAATTCTGGACTATTGAGAGCGAACCAACAATGGCTCAGTGGTTGAATAACTTATGGTATGTTTTTTCAATTGAGAAAATGTCAGCAATTAATTATACATGATAGGAGTGAAGACTTTATTGTAAAATGATCTCCTTGTATGGGATTCATGCAGGCTATGAAAAGAAATGAGGATCAATGGTCTTATCTGCTTGACTTCTAGTAAAGAAGGGAATAGATATCAAGGAATAGTTAATGTACTGATTGGACAATTTAGTCTGCTGGCTGTGTTGTTTGCCTGTCCTTTCCTTGCTTGTGCTCTAAGTGTTCTTACCAAGTGATGTGTTGCCTTCTTTTTAGTTGTAAATTTCTTAATAAAAAAAAAAGAAATTTAAATATTATTGTGGCCCTTCAGTCTGACCCAACAGGGCAGTCCTTCTGAGGGGGTGGGCTGTGCATCTGAGCGAGAGGGCTGGTTGTGTGTGAGAGAATGGGCAGCTGGTTGTATGTGTGTGATGGGTAAGTGAGAAGCTGACTGTGTATGTGGGGGGGGGCTGGATCTGAAGGGTGACAGAGACAAGGAGCTGTTTGCATGCGTGAGTATGATGGTCAAGTGCGGTGTGTGGGTGGATGTGAGAGTGATGGCTGAGTGAGGGCCTGTAAACCACTACAGGTTTAGCAATTCACCATCATCCCAATCAAGTGCTGTTCTTTGAATTACTCCTATCATGGGATCCGTTCTGTGTGGCAGCAGGAGTGCCCAGGGGCCTCCAGGACTTACTGAGGTAGGGGTGGCGGGTTTGCCAGACTGAGTTGGAACAGGAAGGCAGCACCTGGGCGGGTCCTGCTCTATCCACCCACAGTGCTCTTTTCTGACTGCCAGGCCCTGACAACACTAGAGGTGTTTTCTGATGGTCCATGAGAAGTGCACAAGGTTGCCTTAGGGTACCATGCAGTGATGATTTATTTTATGTCTGTACAGAAATACCACATGATAAGCCTGATGAGATGCATGGCAGAAGCACAATGATAAATATAAAAATATGTTTTTGAATTCCCCCACCAGTGCTGCCACTGGTTCTCAGGTAAAACAGCGGTGAGGTTCCTGCATTTAAATCTGTTTTGTTTCAAGCAGATGGTGGGGCACAGGCAGCATTGAGTTTTTTGCTGCTTTACTACCCCAGAATCCTTTTCTCTTGCAGCCTCTAGTTAGGTGTCTTTATTTCAAATTCTGCATTTGAATCTAAGAAAATCATAACCAGCATTCCCCATAATCAAGGAATACCATCAACATCTCAAGGCCAACTGATGCATATATAAGACTGGAACATTTAGCTATCTTGTGGATTGGGATAAGAATTCGTGCATCATTTTTTGAAGTCTGCATTGTTTTTCTGATCTGCACGGAGAGTAGAAAGAAAGGAGCAATTATCTTATAGGTGGCTGGAGTACAAAAATTGAAAGATTTTCTTAACCTTGGAGATTTGTTATCAATGAAATAACTGGCTGAGCAGAGGCTAACTCCACACTTGCAAAATTCTGACTGTTTCTGGTTATTCCAGCACAACTACCCAAGATGATTTTACAGTACAAAAAACTGCAGGAACAACCTTGTGGCATCTACAACAAAAGGTGTGGTTAGAAGAGATTTACATCCTCAGGGTTAAAAAGGGAGTCCTTATCTCTGTGCTACCTAACTTTAGCATAAATATAGTTGAAACTAAGACTGTGTATTCAAGTCTTGCTTTGGGTCTTCCCTCTTCTTCCCCAATCACCACAGAAAATGTAGGATCCTGGAAGCTGCATGTAAAAGGGAAGTGATAAAGAAGAAATGATGAAATAATGTAGAAAGAGAGCAGCAGAATAAGGCAATTGTTAATGCTGTGATATCCAGAGTTGCTTTGAGAGCTCGACAATGTTTAGCTAAAGGTCTTCTGCAGATTAAAGCAAGGGAGGCTTAATGGCTATAGACAATTTCTGTTTATAATCCTTGTTCTTAACATGTTTATATTCACATAGTGCGAGTGACTGGTTTAGGCTTTTTCCAGCCACACTGACGTAGGAAATGATGTAAAACATGCAAGTGATTAAGGAGGGATATAGGGAAGAGCTGGGATTTATCTGAACTACAGTAAAATCTACAGCACCTTAATATCTCGAATGTCCCACAATTGAGAGGAGAGGTTCCCATTCTAACACTGTGAAAGGCTTTATTTTTGCTCTTCTCACTCACAACGGATAGAAACTAGTGACACTGCTGCATATTTCCTCCCTATTCCCATGGGAAACCCTACTATAAGCACTATCAAGAGACTGCATGGGTAGAATTTTTAACATTTACCCCTCAAATGTAGGAATGATTAAGGACTGTCTAGATCATATAGCAGACTGTGACAGCTGAGATCTAGCCACCTATTTCACATAATACCATCATAGATTCATAAAGCTGGAAAATACTTCAACCTTAGTCCCAAACCCCAGTCCCAACCCTCATTGTGTCACCTAGTCCCAACGCCCTGCTTTGATGTAGGAAATCCACAGCTATAACATCCTCAACAGATGGCTATCCAGCCTCTTTTTGAAAGCCTCCAGCAACAGAAAGCCTACAACCTTCCAAGGCAACTTATTCTGTTCCAAACAGTCATTCCTGTTAAGATGTTTTTCCTTATATTTAACTGAAATCTACCTTAATGTAATTTGAGCCCATTATTTCTAGTCTTGCCCTCTGCAGCAAAAGAGAACATCTTTGTGCTAGCCCTTTAGATATTTGAAGACTACTAGCATGTCTCCCCTTAATCTTCTCTCCTCCAGCATGAAGATACCCAGTTCCTTCCACCTTTCTTCATCTGCTTTACATATCCTTCATCATCTTTGGGTATTTTCAGACGTTACATTACCACACTCAACCACGGTGAATCCCTCGTGGTGGTGGACGGTCCTGTAACATCTGGTTGCTCGCTGCCAGATGTTCACCACGGTGAACCATGCTTTCGAGGATGGTCCAGGCACCATCCCCGAAAGCGTGGTTAACTGAACCACGGTCCGGAACCAGCAGATGGTAACGTCTGTTACCGTCGCCGATTCTGTGCCATGGCCCAGACCCCGGGGTCGGAATCGGGCGCAGCGGCCAGATTAGCCGCTGCGCCCGCCCGTCCCCAGGAGGGCGGGCAGCTGGGGGAGTGTTGCGGGGGGGGCGGGAATCAGCCAGCACGTCTGCTGGACATGACGTTTTGAGTCTGGCGGGGAAGCAAAAGGTGATTCCGTGACGGGGCCAATAGGCGCCCCGTCACGTCTGAAATCACCCTTTGTTGCCCTCCTTTGAACCTACTTCAATTTGTCAATATCCTTCTTAAAATGAAGGGCCTAAAACTAGTGGACACAGTTCTCCAGCTGAAGTCTCACCAGTGCAAAATAGAGGAAGTTTACTACTTCCCATGACCTGAACTCACTGCAACCTAAAACTGCATGCCTTTCTGCAACCACATGACATTGCTGACTCATGTTCCGTTTGCGATCAATCGATCCCTAGATCCTTTTCAAGTGCTTGCTGCCAAACCACATAGCCTCCATCTTATACTTGTGGATTTGTTTTTTCTTTCCTAAATGCAGAACTTTCATTTCTCTCTGCTGAACTTCAATCTGTTAATTTCAGGCCACTTTAAACAATTTAACAGAACATAGTAGGTCACTGCTTAACATGTACAGAGGATTTTGTTGTTTGGGTTGCTTCCCTCTGTATTATCGTAATTAAAATAGCATCTTCCCTAAGACTGGATAGAGTACCATTGATCCCAAAGCTTGTAAAACCAGGAAAGTATGCAGGATCTGTCGGTAACAAATGAATGGAAGAAGAAACCTCAGCATGTATGTTAAAATGGTAGTAGCAGGCTTATCTATATAGCAGGGATGCACAAAGCATGGCCCGAGGGCCGCATACAGGCAGCAAGGACCTTTCCTGTGTCCCGACTCCCCCTGGCCGCAAAGACCTTTTCTGCGACCTGCCATGCCTCCTCCTGCTTTGGCAATCACCTTTCCTCCAGGCACCGCACTGGTGTGAAACCCTCCTTCCTCCATGCAGCAGACTATTAAAGGCACTGGCCACATCCCTCCTTGCTCCTCCCTGGCTCCAGCTTCTTACTGCCACAGATGTCTCCACCTGAACCCCTCCCTGCTGCTTCTGTCACCCAGATCTCCAGCTCCTCGATGCCAGGGGTGGGGTTATGCAAGCTGGTTGCTTGCTGGGGGGGGGCGGGGTGTACATGCGGCGCAGAATTGTGTCCAAAACAAATTTTCTGGCCCTCGGCACAAATCAAGTTGACTGCCCCTGCTATATGGTGTTTTAGCTAATTAGCCCATATTAGTCAGCGTGGCTTGGTTAGCCCATAAAGCCTGCATATACCCTATATTAGGGGTTCAAAGTGTTTTTTCCAAGCTACACTTCACTTCTAAACCATGTGCAGAGATTTAATATTGGTTAAGGAGCACACATTAATAAATCCACCAAGACCCTCTATACTAGGGGGTCAGGAACCTTTTCCTTCATGGGGGTCACTTTGAAAATTAGTACAAGCTTCAAGGGACACTTAGAAGTTGGGGGCAGGAGCACTTAAGGGGTGCACTCAAGAAAAAGAGGGTCCAATTAATTGATCTGTGCCAGTTCATGAATCCCCTAACCTTGTGTGCATGCCCCCATCTCTGCTCCCTTACCCTGAGCTCATTTTTTCAGTTCTTGGAGGTAGGAACTGGATCCAAGGGGCAGTTCCAGGTACTGGCAAGGGATCACATAAAAAATTGCTGCGGGACACATTTGGTTCCTGGGTTTGCGGTTCCCCAGACCTGCTTTATATAGACAAGCCCACAGTAGTCCTCGCATAGGACAAGTCTTTTAGCAGTTCGGTTGTGGGAGAATAATCTCAGAACTGTGATTACTGGACTCATCAGGAACATGATAGCAGAATTATGAGAATGTATCCATTAAGAATGTTAGCACCTTCATTCACCTTTTACTTTCAATAACCCTCTTTGTACACCTGCTATGGTACAACCTCAAAAAAGAAGGGTTAAGAATGCCCCCAGATCAGAGTTATAATAACCAACTTTACAGAAGTTGGACCACCTTCCATGCCTAAGAGGTCAGCAATATATATATATACACACACACACACACACAGTCAGGGACACATATTCACTATGTTTTCCCCCCTGGCAGCAAGAGGTACTGTATACTGCCTAGGAGGCATGTTTTTAGACAGGGAGATGGATCTAGGACATCTCCATCATCCTAGCAGCATGGAGCGCCCTGTGTTGACCTTTAGGAGGCAACAGCAGAAGTTAACACACAGCTGGAGCTGCTGTTTCTAAGCATCAGAATGGTACAAACCACCAAAGAATGCAAGGAATTTTGCAAAGCTACAGAGAGAGGACATACATCTACAGCCTAAGGATTACTACTTAGAGGCCAACATCTGTAATGCTGGTAATAACCCTGAGCTGGAAGTATCCCTCTTTCTTCTTTCTCGAGGTTACATCACAGACAGGGAACAAGGAGATGTACTGAGAGTGAAAGACAAATAAAGCTGCTAGCCACATTAATGGATACACCACCACAATGAACTGAGGTACTAAGGTTGCAGTCTGGGGGTGGGAAGGGCAGAAAACTCCACTCTCACCAGGGCCATAAGGGCGATAAGGTGCCAACGTCTAACCAAAACCACCCACAAACACAAATGAGGAGTGCTATAGCGAGGACCAGGCTATTGTGGCATGGTATGGCAGGACAGGGGGATAGCCTGACAGAGACTATGAGTGAGGAGAATGTTGAGGGCTCAGCCGTGGATGAGAAGTGGGGGAAATCACAGAGTCCATAGTGGCGAGAGGCTGTAGTGGGACCTAGACTATGGGCAAGGGAGACACGTCAGGCTGGGTCTACCATGGCAAGCTGTAATAGGGATTGAGCCATAAAGGAGGGGAGCACAGTCTGACTAGAAATGTGGTAGGAAATGACAGGAGTGATGGCACAACAGATAAGGGGCACAGTTTGACAGGGCAATGAGGGACAGTAGTGGGGTTCAGACAAGGAGAGTGGGTGGGAAAGTCTGATGCACAACATGGTGGCTCATCCACAGGGGATGGGGGGGGCATTGTCCGACAATGACCACAGGGGAGAGAGAGAGACTTGGCCATTGGGAATGGGGGAAGGGAGATGGGGGATAAGGACCATGGGAGGGAAGTGGGAAAGGACTTCCCCATGGGGAATGGGAGCCATGGGAGAGAGCGGGGGGTGCCTGTGCCAGAGAGTATGGAGGCAGTGTCTGACAGGGACCAAAGGGTGTGGGGGCAGAGGAATGGAGAGGCAGTCTGACAGGGATCATAGAAGAGCGTGGGGCTGAACTGGAAAAATAGGGGGTCAAGTCTGACAGGAGCCAAAGAAAAGAATGAGTCAAAGGCTAGCAAGGGAATGGGAGAGGGTCAGTCTCACAGGAATAATGGGGGGCTTACGATTAAGAGTCAGATTCTTACAGAGGCCACATGGGAGAGGGGACCCTGCCCCATGGTGAATAGGGGGCACAGTCTGACAGGACCATGGGGGAGGGGGCTGGACCAGGAGAAACGGGGGGCAAGTCAGCTAAGAACTATGTAGGAGGGGGTGCTGGGCCAATAGGGGGCACAGTCTAACAGAGACCATGAGGAAAGGAGGCTGGGCCAGGGGAAATTAGGGGTGCAATCTAATCGGGACAATAGGAGGCTTGGCATTAGGTGTGGAGCCACAGAGAAGAACGAGGGGCTGAACCATGGGCAAGTCTGACAGAGGCCCCAGGGGGTATTGGGGGTACGATCTGGCAGGAACCATGAGGAGTTGGGATTAGGGGGTCACAGTCGTACAGGGGTTCTGGCAGGGGAGGGAAACGGGGGAGGGAAGTCTAGCAGGAGAGGTACAAGGAGGCTGAGCCACAGCCAACGAGAAGGAGCGAGAGCCCCCAGCAGTCCCCGATCTCGACCCTGCGCCGGGCCCCGCTATCCCTTTAGCTGCGGGAACCCGAGGCCCGGCCTATTCGCAGGCAGCCCCCCACCGGCCGCGCTCACCTTCTGGCGGATCTGGCCGGAGGTGGACACCTTGCGGATTAGTTTCTGAGGGGAGCCCGGCTCCTGCTCCGGCTCGCTGTCCGACGACTCCTCAGCCGTGGGAGCAACGGCGGCGGCCTCAGCTCGGGGCGGCGAGACACCCACCGCCGCCATGCTGCACCGTGAGGGGGGATGGGGGGCGACCGGGGGCCCCTAGTGTTCAGAGCGGCGCGCTGCAACCGGCTGGACCAGCTCGGGAGCCCAGCGCCATCTGGCGGGGACAGTTGAGAGACCCTGGCGCAGGGCAGGGATGAGCTCAAAGCACGTTCAGAGCAACAGTTAATTAGGGGAAGTTGGGCCTTTTTTTGCTTTTACTCCTGAAGCGTTCACATGAAAGGCGTGCTAAACGGATGTTATTCAGTTATGGCTCAGCTAGTGGGGAGATTGCCACAGCACTACTCTGGTTTACGCTGTTTCACTCTGTTCTGATGGACAGCGGTAAACCAAAGTAACCAACTACTTTTATTTAATTGAAACAAATTAACTACTCCACAGAGGTAAACCAAAGTTACTTTGATTTAATTAAAAGTCAAGTAACTACTCCCCTTTGGTAGCATTAAAACAAACAGTGTAAACTGAAGTAGTACTGTATCCGTTTTCCCCAAGCTGAGATGTAATGATAATTGAACCAACGTCACTCCCCTCACAGCAAGAAGTATTCACATGAACAGTTACTTCAAAATCAGGACCAGCCCTAGACATGTGCAGCATGTGCAGTTCCACATGGCCCCACAGCAGCCTAGGCCCTGCACCTGGGGGTGGCAGCCCTGACAAATTATTTAAATTATGCAAATTAGGCCATGCACCAAAACTGCACATGGCCCCGCAAACCCTGGGGCCAGCCCTGTTCAAAATACACACTGAATTTTCAGGAATACATTCTTTTGTGCCTAGTTCCAAATAACTTTGGTTTAGTGTTCTGATCATATGAAGACTTCAGGACTAAAGCAGAAATAAAGCCCAGCTCCATTGAAATGTCGTAACTTGACCTTTGCCTGAACGCTACCAAATGCAAGCAGAGTAGTTAATTTGATTGATTTCATGAAACCAAATAAACTACTCCACTTTGGTAGTGTTCAGATGAACAGTGTAAATGAACAGGAAACGGAACTACTTTGATTTAAGTGAATCATACATTGATTTAATTCTGTCTATTTACACTGTTTGTCTGAATGCTACCAAAGTGGAATACTTTGATCTACTCAAATGTAATTATTCAATTTAATTAAATCAAAGTAGTTACTTCAGTTTACCTCTGTTCACTGGAAAGTAGTCTCAGCTGAGGTAGCCCCAGTGGCCTGGTGCACAAGGGAATGTGCATGCTTTTCTGTCCAAAACTGGGATGAAATTTAAATCAGAACAAAAAATTTCCCTTCATTCAACCTGAATCTGAATTAATTTGGCTTTCATTGGTTTCAGAAGCAACTCTGCCTCCCACACACTTCTCCAATCACATTTTCAAAGAAGCAGATATTGTTCTTCTTTAGTAGAAGCATTTCCAAACAACACCAATCATCTTTGGAAGAAACTCCCAAATTGACAGGTCTCCACAGGTCATCATAAACATCAAATATTGAAAGATCTGGAAACAGGATAGCTTTAGAAACCTGTTAACCTTTTTATTAAGCATTCCTTAAGACATCATAAAAGATGGAACCATTTTAAGAATCACTTTGGAAAGAAGAATACATGATATAGGGTGTTAACAAACAAGATGCTAGCCCGCTGGAGTCCATGTTTGGTCCATGCAGCCTCCACCCAGCCCATACTCACACATTTAGTGTGTAGACCCTAATAAACAGGCAGCAACTGCATGTATTTCTTGTACATGTGGCAGCCCCTACTCACAGGTTTAGTGCAACAAATGACAAACCTAACAGATGGGCAGGCGTTCTTCCCTGCTGCGATCTACCCACCAACCCCCCTCCTTCCCAGTATCCCACTCCCTGTCATGACACACAGCCGCGGTGAACTATGGGAAGACAAAGCCACCCCGCCTGTTTCTTCCTCCTGGGCTATTATGACTCCAGCAGGCAGTCCAACGTCTGCTATTCCCACCCACTTGCTCATGTTTGGCAAACAGCCAATCATAGCTAGGCAGCCCAGCTCTTTAAATTTTTAAAAAGATTTGGCACATGGTTTACAGACTTCACGGATGCCTGTATTAAACCCATGGATCCCGAGAACTTACTGATGCTCGTTATCACACTCCTTTTCTTCGTTACTGCTGCTGGGCAGAACCTGTGATCAATCCAGCAGATCCAAGCCACCTGCTGTCATTGGCTCAATGAGTACTTGAGCTGTGGCCAGGATAGCGGAGCACATCACATTGTGGAGGCAGCTCTTGCTTCAGTGTCGTGTTCTTGCCTTCCTCTGGCGACAATGGACTGCGATGGTGAGGACCAAGACCCTGCAAGGGGAGTTGATGCATGCTGAGAGCTACCTGTCAGGAGATGCTGTTTCATTCACCATTGCCCTGCATATTGCTGTACCCACCGAGAGGTTGGTTACTTTGGGTAAAAGAAAAAAGGCTCAGACTGGTGGAAGAACGTGCTGTCCTTGTGGGGAGATGCCAAGTGGATCGCCAACTTCAGGATGCCCTGTCGCCTTGTCTTACAATTAGCCGAGATTCTTCAGGCCTGAGCTGAAGAAAGAGAGCACAGTGATGCAGTTGCCAATTCCGTCTAGAGTCTCACCACTCCAGACTCCTAACACTCTGTCGCCTGGCATTGGAACCTCCACGATGGACATCATTGTTGTCGAGGTTTGCACTGCAATTATGGAAGTGCTGCTGGACTGGGAGGTACAGTTGGTTGACCCTGTGGAGATAATGGTGGGCTTACAGCAGGAGATGTTACCGAACTGTAGAGGATTGATTGATGGGAGCTATATCATCCTCCTCTGCCCACCCCATTGCAAAGATGATTACTTGAATTACAAGGGGTTCTTCTCTGTGGTTCTCCAGGTTGTAGTAAACCACTGTGCCCAGTTCATGGATGTACTGGCTGGGTAGTCCGGAAGGAACAATGATGCCTGCACCTTCCACCAGTTCCCCTTCTTTGACCGCATGTACACCTGAGACTTTGGACCCAACACTGAAATCTGCACTTAGGGCATGCTCATGCAGCCTGTTGTTCTGGGGACCTTGCCTGTCCACTGAAGCCCTGGCTTTGTCACACAGCGCTGCCGTTTACCTCTTCAGTGGCGCGTGTCTTGGGTTGCTAGGCAACCTGTTCATAACCAAGACCGAGCAGCGGGTCTGGCACAGGCTGGACAGCTGGCTGCTGTGAGACCCACAGACACAGCCCTGCCCAGATGCAATGCACAGCTGGCGGGGCGGTGTGGTGCATAGAGGAAGGAGCAGGCAATTAGATAAAGTGCTCCCACCTGGCTCAGGGAGGTTCTAAGGCACAGCAGGGCAGTAGTTCCCTGCTGGTAATCGAAAGAGAGACTGGCCCCCTTGACTGAGCTTGCTCTATTGTGCCTTCTACCCTGTGCCTCGTATCTTGTGTCTGCGTGTCGTGCCTTATACCCTTTGTCTGTGTCTGGTTCCCCTGTCTCCAGTAGTGTGTCCTTGTTATTGTTCCCTGTCCGCCTTGTGAGTGTTGCATCCCCACCACAGCTCCGTTACCCACCTCTCCTTGTTGCCTCCCGTCCCCCCACCTGTGTGCTAGCCCCTCCTCGCACCCTTTCCCTCTCCACCCTTCTCCCCCTCCCCTACTGCACAGTGGAATTCCTGGGTCCCTTCTGCCCGCACCGGACGCCCCACCACCCCCTGGGACTGTGCGAATCCGTGTTTGTCTTTCTTGTTGTTTGTGGTTCCTCTGTCCCGGTGAGCATCCGTCTCCTCTCTTTCCCTATGATGATTCGGGTTGCCTTCAGTGTCTGAGGGAAAGCCCAAATACAAACCTGAGGAAATTGCCTTCCCCATGGTGCAACCAGAGAGGAGAATCTCAGCTCACTCCCCCTACCCCCTCCATATTCCCGTGACAGAATTACTGGCACAACCTACTCCTTTCCCCCCCCGAACGGAGCTAGCTAAGCAGGTATCCGAGTTAATGAGGCAAGTGCAGTCCCTGACCATGGAGGTCCAGGATTTAAGAGAGGAAAATCAAGGGTTGCGGAAACAAAACCTGGCCCTACAAGAGATCCTTAAGAAGCACGCGCACACACACACACCCATGGAGGAAGAGGAAGCCTCTGCAGACGCTGTGGCCCCACCTCCCCCCGCAACTCCTTCCCCACCCACTCCCTTATCTCGAAAACCCAAGACACCTAAACCCAATAAATTCTATGGGGATTGAAAGGCATGTCAAGGTTTTCTTGTCCTGTGCAATCTTACCTTTCAGACACAACCCCTGACATATGGGACTGACCAAGCAAAAGTCTCATTCATAGTGGAGCTGCTGGGAGGGGTGGCCCTAGATTGGGTCACATCACTCCTAGTGGCCGATGATGCCTTGTTATGGGACTACAAAGGTTTTTTGAAACAGTTCCGGTTCCTGTTCGACTATCCCCATAGGGTACGGGATGCCGAACAGATAATCCTCCACTTAAAACAAAGAAGACTACATCCCCCAGTTTCGGAAATTAGCCTTTGATCTGGGATGGGGTGACTCCGTACTTCGGGCCTTGTTCCATCAGGGCCTAAATGACGAACTAAAAGATCAATTAGCCGGGGCGGCAAGTACCCCCGTGACCTTAGAGGAAATCGCCACGCACTCCCTCCACGTAGATGAACAGTTGGTGGAGAGAAGGAGAGAAAAGAACAGGGAGCAGGGGAAAGGGATAACCTATAGAAGCCCACGGAGCCCTGCACCTCTAAATGCACCGCCCGCTGGGTTTTGTTTTAATTGTGGGAGCGGAACCCATTTCCTCCAGGAAGTGTCCGTTCAACCCCCTCCAACCGCCCTGTGCGGGAAACGCTACAAGCCGGGAGGAACTGGGGGCCTCTTGGTAAGTACATTTCTCCCCAGACAGTGGGTTCTGGGAGCCCATGGCACTACCAAGCAGCTGTATACGCCAGTTACATTGGGCCTGTCAGCCCTTAAGTCTATAATAGTTAGAGCCCTTGTGGACTCGGGGGCCTCCGGGAACTTTATGGATGCCCGCTTTGCTATGGCCCCTAGGGTTCCTCAGCAAACGAGAAACTCTGTAGATATGGTGCACACCATTGATGGCTCCCCCTTTTCTTCAGGACCCCTACAGAAGTGTACTGCCCCCTTACAATGCTCCATTGGTTCCCATGTGCAAACAGAACAATTCAACCTTCTTTTCCCCCGTTCCCCCTTGTTGTAGGATTCCCTTGGCTCCAAAAGCACAACCCCCTGATCGATTGGTCAACCCATGTAATACGTTTTCAGTCGTCCCTTTGTCAACACCACTGCATGGTTCCCTCCCCAGTTCCTGGGGCGGTGGGGGTAGTGTGTCCCCTTCCCGTCCCTTCAGAGATCCCCACTCCCTACCAGGACTTTTCCGAGGTATTTAGTAAACAAGAGACCTCTGAACTCCCACCTCATAGACCTTATGACTGTCCCATAGATATGCTCCCAGGAGCAGACCCCCCCCCCCCCATGGGAGGATCTACACACTCTCCCCCGAAGAAACGGAAACATTACGTGAATATATTAGGGAAAATTTGACTAAGGGGTTCATATGGCACTCCTCCCAAGCAGGGGCCCCACTTTTCTTTGTCCCCAAGAAGGAGGGGAACCTTCGCCCTTGCATTGACTACTGAGGATTGGGATGCCTTTTCCATGTCCCTTGGGGTCAGGTGCACAAGAGCAACTTCTTGTGATGGAGGAAGCATGAACTGACGTCTCTCCCGCACCCCACAATCCAAAATCCAGGGCAAGCGGATAGTGTAAAAAGTGGCAGCCCCAGGATGAAACCCGCTTGTGGAGGCAGGATGAGCTGCTGCAGCTCACTTTATCTACTGTCTCCATGAGCAGGTGCTTGTCTAGGAGTGGCTGCAATGCAACTGCAGCTTGCCCTTGATTTCCTGGATGCAGCAAGTCTACAACTTCCATCCACCTAAGTGAAGACTGAGTCCCTGGTGTAAACCAGACACTCCTTGAGCCAGTGGCTGAGATTCCAATCAGACAACAAACTGGAAGAAACCCAAAATGACTTGATTCATCCAGCTGATTTATTTTATTTGGTATCAGTCAGTGTGGTTTAATGCAGCTATTTCCTACTGGACTCCTACCAACAAAATTCTCCATTGCTCCTCCAACAGCCTGTGCTCCTAATCACTCATTTGTCGAGCCAGCCTTGTTCTCTTCCTCTTCGTTCACATCTTTCAGCTGCTGACGCGCAAACTCCTTAAACACCAGCTCTTCACCTTGGCTGCTAAAATGGAGGAAGCAGACCCTTCAGAACTGCCCTGCTGCTTAGCATTTAGCTCAGACTCACACTAGGAGCCCCTGTTGAACATACAGGCCTCTGCACATTGCCCTCAAACTCGTCCAATGTTAGTTTTCTTAGGGCCTAGCCCAAAGCCCATTGAAATTAATGGGAGTCTTTCCATTGACTTTACCCATCAATCAGGACCTTGGAACACTGTTTTGATGGAGTGAGCTGGGGCAGCACATGACTAAATACAAAGAAAGCGTCTCTTAATTCCTGCCAGGGAAACTTGCCATGAAAGCTTGACTTGTGTGATACTCTCTATCATGTCTGCTACACCTGCTAAATTTCTTGCTGGTTGGATGGTTTGCTTGGTGGACCAGAATGGAGAGGTGGACACTGTTTTATCTTCCCCCTTCTATAGTAGTAATGATTTCTGAACAAGGCTAGAGTTGTTTTGTAGCCCAGAAGACAGCACAGCTAGAAAGACAGGGTTAGAATAGCCTTACCTTTCCGTCCCTGTACGCATTCAGTGAAAGAGGAAAGGAGGGAGAAAGATGAAGGTTAGAACACAGGGCAGTCATGCCAAAGCTAAAGAAGAATCACTTGTGTGAAGAGACAATGTTGTTCCTAATTTGGGTGGGTATTATTTATTTTATTTTATACTTTTCATATTTTAGTGTATGGAATCATTATGATCATCTACTATGACCTCCTAAATAACCAGCAATTCTTCCTTAAAACCCATTACTTCTAGTTGGCCTAAGAACATATTTATAAAGATTATTATTATTATTATTAACAAACATTTATATAGCGCCAGCAGTGTACCTGGCACTTTACAAAGTAATAAAATAAACACAGTCCCTGCCCCTAGGGCTTACAATCTGAGAGACAGGAGCTGGGGGAGAGACTTAGGAAGGGGAACAGAGGGAGAGACAAGGGGTCTAACATTCATGAAGATGCGAGGTCTCAAGTGCACGTACTTGGCTTGGTTACGATGAGAATGACAGCAGGCAGGTCCATGTTGCAAGGATAAGGGTAAACCGATCGTAGGTATAGGAATAGTGGCTCAGCAGGATAAAGAGTCAGACAGAGCAGAGCGAAAGAGGTGAGTTTTAAGGAGAGATTTGAAGGTACGAAGGGAGGGGGCAAGGCGGATGTGGACAGGGAGGGAGTTCCAGGCATGGGGGGCAGCAAGTGAGAAGGGACGAAGGCGCTTAGGGGAGCAGGGAAGGCGTGGAAGGGTGAGAGAAGGGACAGAGGAGAAGCGAAGTGCACAGGCTGGGGTATGGAGGGCGATAAGTGCAGAGAGGTAGGGGGGAGCAAGGTTGTGAAGAGCTTTATAGGTGAAGAAAGGTAAATATATATATATTTATAGGTAAAGATATCCAATCCCGATAAAATGGCTGCAAGGGATAGAGAATACACACTCACTGCATGGTAAGTAGAACCAGGCCATTCATCTGTGTGTCCAAGCAAAATTGAACTAGACTTCTCCACACTGGCTGGCCAGCAACAGTTGTGAAAGGTATCTGCACTTGCGTATCAGTACCAAGCAGAAATAAAACCTATGGAACACAGTGTTCCTTTTAATTGGTCTGTTGCTGCAACTGAACTAGCCAGTCTGATTGCAGCAGCAGTCACTATTAGCATTAAGGACATGAAATCAAGCTCTGGTGCAAATTACAGGAAGCAGCAGGCATGGCATTTCAGCTCTACTTTTATATGACAGCTTTCATCTGAGAGAGACAGAAGAGCATTTAGGATTTTACACTTCTGGCACTGCCTCAATACATCCATGGGTGTTTTTAGACAAGCGCCTCCCCGCCCATCGTGCATGTTGCTGGGCTGCATAGGGCAGGGCACCAATGCAGCCCTGCAACATGCATGGTGGGTGGGAAGGGAAGGTATTTGTCTAAAAATGGTCTATGGGTGTTTTCACACAAGACACTCCCCACCCATCTTCCACCCACTAGACATGTTACAGAGAACGCACAGGGCAACACTGCAACCCTGCAGCAGGAATCGTGCGCGTGGGTAGTGGGTGGGTGGAGTGTGTCTTGGGAGAAAACGGCCTATGTCTCAGTGAAGTGTCCCTCAATACCACTCGTTACTTTTAGACTCAATAAGGTGTCTTAAAAGAGCAGCTATCAGGCAGAGTGTTTGGAAGATAGTGGAGGGAACTTGTTCTGTTCTGCTTTTTTGGTCATCTGAGGTTGAGCAATTGCCTCTGCTTCACTTGCTTGCAAATATTGAAAATTAGGTTCACTGGAATTAGTCTTCTCAGATAAACAGCTAGGCCAAACTTTCTGAATTGAGACTGGTGATTGGGGGTACTTCCATTATTGCGTGTTCAAGCAAACCCCTGAGCTAGATTTCTACAGGTTCAGAGTACCCAAATACCAACTGAAGTCAATAGTAACTGCAGGCACTCAGCATTTTTTTAAAAACGAGGGATTCAATTACGTTACGTATCCAAACATGGAGACACCTAAAACTGGTGGGTACTATTGTTGAAAAATGTTTGCCTATGGTCCAAAGAGATCATTTACTGGACTCACGCAGGTTTGTCTTCTCCTCCAATTTGATTGTAAGCCCTATCGTTTAACGTTTAGTCTGTAAGAAAAATCACTAGATTCAGGGGAAAGTTTCACAATTTCAACTTTTGTTTTATATTTATTACTTATTTGGTGTCAGCAGTGTGCCTGCTGCTGAACAGGTCCCTGCCTCAAGTAGTCTAGGGTGGCCAGATATGCAAATATTTAAGACATTTATGAGAAATACAGGTTGCAGGGCTGCATTGGATTGCAATGCAATGCTGCCCTGCAATCTATATTTCTTATGTGTCCTCTAAAAAAAAATTGCATATCTGATCACCCTATTTACAAGCTAGGGGTGCTTTTACACAAGATGCCCCCATGCATGGACACCCACTGTCCATGTGGGGGACTGCTCATGTGAATTTGGTGTATGGAAGTGCACACTCCCGTGACCATGCACTGCCCACATCATCCACGCACAGGGCACTCTGGAAAAAGCTGGCGTACCCTGTGTGGGGATGGGGTGGGCGGTGAGTGGCCATGTGTGGGGCTGCTAGTTTGAAGTGCTCCCCCACGTACGATGCCCACGCACGCACGCACCCACCCCACACCCCAACCACAGACCCTCCTCCCCCCCATGCAAAACTTGTGTAAAACCACCCTAGGATGGCCAAGAAAAGGGAGGGGAACATAGGGAGAGAAGGGGTACATGCATTCTCTTTTTACAGATGGAAAACAAGTTTCTAGCCCTCATGGTTGCAGAGAGGGACTCAACAATATGACAGCAGCACTTAAAGGGTGGGAATCCTTCCCATTTTTTAAAACTTCATGATTGCCAAGCCTATGCTTTTTGAGCATTTGTGGCTGGCAACTCTTGTTATTGACTGATACTGAAATCCATGATGTCAGTGTCTCACAAAAATGCTCCATTCATGGGTGAAATGCATTAGAAATTAAATATTTGAAAAGGTGGTTTTTAAACTGTCACACACAGCATCTTATTTGCTCAATTTATTTTTTCTGTTCTTTAAATAGTCTTCTTCCCTTCCACCCTGTGCTTTGAAGTACATTGGTAACTATGGAAACAATGACATCACTACTATGGGCAAAGCTTTAGCAGCATCCTCAAGTGCAGCATATGGACCAATTTTATATAATGATCTCAGGAAATGGGCTGAGATGTGGTTTTAGGCTAACCCTTTGTGAACTGGTGCAGTGTGGTGATCTCTTACTTACCTACTCGTGTAACTGATAATTCTCAGAAAGATGTAACTAATATTAGTGCTAGAGCTGAAATGGGGTGCTTAATTTAGTACCTGCAGATAATACCTACAATTCTGAGTACCACATTAAGTACTTGACGGGCTACCCGGGTACTGATCTGGTACCAGGATACCTGAAAAGTCAGTAATTTTTGGTACCAATCTTTTTATTTTCTGATTACCAATCAGTTTATCAGGATGGAAAACTGAAAAAATCAGTACAGAAAATAAACAAAAAAATCGGGACCAGAAGTTGAAAAATTGGGACTGGAAGTAGACTTTCCAGGATGTAAACCCACAAAAACAGTGTCGAAAAATTGTTACAGAAGTAGAAAAAATTGAACTGGAAGTTGACATTCTGGGACACCAAGTACCTGAATTGGGTCACAATTGGGTACCAATCAGTACCCGATATTTTCGAGTCGATTTGGGTACTGGAAACTCATCAAGTATACCCGTGTTTGTGAGTACTTGTTTCGGCTCTACTCAAAGCAGATTTCTGGCCCTGCTCCTGGCAGGCTATTAGCCTGACCGCTGTCCTGATACAAGCTGGCTTATAATTCTAATGTCCCCAGAGTTCTCCTAGGAGCCAGAATGTGGTAATGCATTGTCTTTCAGCCTTCACCCCCCCCCCCAAAAAAAATAGCCCTCTACTTTTTCATACTTTTGAAAATAAAGGTTTGTCTTCCAGCACACAATATACTGTGGTATTTGATCAAACTTCATGTGGAAGTTTTTCTCTAAGCACTTATTATGCAGTCACTGCAGAGGTTCTGTATAATTAGAGTTGTGACATATGGTAATTTTTGTTCTAAGCCTGATCTTAATCTCACCTTGCTTTCTGGAAAAGAGCATCATCCCTATACATTTCCTAAGTATATTTGTAAAAAAATGTCTCAAAAAAGAATGTCACTGCTAAGAGCACTGATACAGGGAAGCATATTAACGGTGTAAAATAAGGTTTAAACCCAAACAACCAACGCTGTGTATTCAACACATTTGGCTTCATACAAGTCATCCAGGGCATGCAGACTACATGTCAGTCTTAGAAAAGAAAGGTAGCAATTGGCTCTTTTCTATCCCCCAAGGCAGAGGAAAAGAGGAGACAATTGTTACTCTCCAAACCCTTTGACATACAAAGCCTTAGTTCTCACTGGAGAATAAATACCACAGGGAACTTCAAAGCTCGGTTGTAAATATATAAACATTAACCAAAACAAAAAACTTAACAGTTTTAAAAAAAACTTAAATGCACAAGTTTTCTTAAAATACAAAAAAAAAAAAAAATTCAGTAAAATTACAATTCAAAAAACCTTCCACTCCATACATTGCAACAAAACAAATACCAAAAAACACAGAAATTAATTCACAATCAGAGCAATATTTAATATTTTATCCTCATCAACATACATGCAATATGTACTAAATTCCTTACCATACATATATTTTCATTTTTATCAATAATTAAACTTGCACATTTTACAATTATGAAAATAATTTATTATCATAATTCAACAAGGAACAATTTTGTCAGAGCGCATTGTCTGTTTCTACATAACTTCATTGTGTACAATGAATTGTATAATGTCTATACTCACATTCTTTACTTCATTGTATGAACTGTATACACTTTGCATACATGTAAATAACAGACTTAATGCACTCTGACAAAATTAATTAAGAATTAAGTATGGCTCTCACATTTAATCCAGAGGAAAGTAGAATATTTCCAACAATTTACTATCAAGTAATTGTTCTACCTATTTACTATCCCCAGTAATCCTGGGGAAACCCCTCTCCACAGTTTTTAAGGGGCACTATACAATATCTTTTACTGTATATACAGACTATGTATATTATTCAAGCCCACAGTTTGCACTACTATACACTATTTGTGTCAATAAGGTGCTGGACTTGAACCTTGAGGAGCAGGGTTCAAATCCCATCTCGGTCATGAACTTACTGTGTGACCTTGGACAAGTCACTGTCACAGGGTCTCGGTTCCCCATGTGTGAAGTCGGAATAATAATGACCTACCTCACAGGGTTGCTGTCAGGATGAACTACATAAGGATTTTAAAGCACCTTGAACATTGGATGTGCTACAGAAATTATAAATAGTAACTGCTGTAGAGTTTAGGGAAATGTCTGATACTAATGAGACATTGAGAACAAAATCTGTCTGATTCACCTTTCAGTATTCATTTTGAGAATTCCCTATGACTTGTCTCCTGGATTGCTTGCAGCAGTAGCCCAGAGATGAATTCCTAGAGAGTTGCCAAGCCTGTAATTTGAGCTGCTATAATTTTTTTTATACCCTTGTGGTGCCAGGCACCCCCTGGAACAGTGCTAGGAAGGAAACGCTCCTGCCAGTCAGCAGGTGGTATGTTTGTGGGTCTGACCAGGGAATCAGGTGTTGTGGGTGGCACTATCAACTCAGATGTCAGGCCACTACCCCTTAGAACCACCTGCCTACAGGGACATATGAGACCCCTGCACCAGGGCATGGGTGCGGCCTACACCCCCGCTCCCCTTTAAGTAGCCAAGCACACTTTGCTGCCCAGGTCATCCAAGCCGAAATCCACGCACCCTCCGCAGATGTAAGGCTGTACGTGGGTTGTATTTCGATCCTGTTATAGGCTGTGGCTAGTCAGTGTGTTCAGGGCTGAGAAGGAATTTTATACTCCTTTGAGGTTGGCAAGGACAGGGGATGTGGTTTTTGCCTTCATAGCAGGTGGTGGTTGCGAGTCCTGTGGGCAGTTGGAACACCACCATACAGTTTGCTGTTGTTGCAACTGTAAAGCAGATGTCAGACTGGGAAGCAATAAGTTGACCATTAATGAAGCATAAATTGGAGCTTAGCATTACAAATTTAATTGGGGGCTGACTCCGGGGAGGGGGCTTTTGAACGGCTGAACCGTTTGTCCCCCTCATCCTTCTGGCCTTACCCTAATTCGGCAAAGGTGAGAGCAGATTAGCTTGAACTGGAAGCGTTGTCCGGTGGAAATTTGACTTGGCTTTAGTTCTCTGGCTGACATTGGCACAGGGTATGGTGGCCCCTATGCCTCGTAAAAAGGGCTGCCCTCCAGGGGCCACCTGCAGTATGTTAATAAAGTTGCAGCCTATGCCCATATTGAACAATTTACAGGTCTGTGGGATTCCTTGAGTCCTGATCTGAGAGGCCGCCTCACTCCTCGGGCCATGGAGCGACCTCTGCAGTTTATCGGGGGCACCTTTTTGAAGGTCCCCTGGGTGAACTGGGGGGGGGGGGGGTATGATGGAGAGGGTGTTCTTGGTGGCCGCACCACGGTTGTGGAACTCCCTCCCAGAGGAAGCTCACCTGGCTCCCTTTTGTCGGGCCAATGTCTGTGCTCATTCCTATTTACCTTATTTGGATACTTTTCCATTTTTTGAAGGACAATTTTTGTTAGCTCTGATAGCTTCCTTAATTTACCATTTAGCATGCAGGCATTTGTCTGGGTCTTTTCCTGCTTATTTTTAATTTGTGGTATACATTTAATCTGGGATAGTAGTTTTCAATAGTCTCCATGCCTCTTGCAGGCCTTTGATCCTGATGTCTTCCCTTTTAGTTATTGGGTTCATCATTTCTTTGTGCTGGTACTTAAAACCACCCATTATTATTGCACTGCCTACTTTTGTAGCCTCCCTAATCTGAGATCTCCCTTAGCATATCGCAGTCCCTGTCCACACCCTGGTCAGGGGTTCGATACTATAGCCCTACTACTATCCATTTGCCTTTTAAACATGGAATTTGTATCCATAGTGATTTCAGCGGAGAGTCTATCATTTATTATTTTTATCATGTTTGATGACACAATGCTGTTTCTTTAATATACAGGGATATCCCACCCCTTCTCATGGGGAGATTCCTCCAAGGTTTCTCTATAGCAGGAAAGCGATGATCAAAATCCTAGGCTGAATTCACATGCAATGCTAAGTCCACAAAAATGCCCGTCACCTTTTTTTTTTTTTTTTTCTGAATGTCAGGTCTTGGGATGCAGCAAGTGTAGTGTGTGTTTAATCAAAATTTAACTCTGAAACCAAGGTTTAACAATCATGCATATTTCCTCATGCACATTTTTTGGTAATGTATGATAGGATTAAACATGCTGTAAGTCTGCCTGCATCACAGTCATTTATCTGCCATGTATTTTATTTTATTTTTTGCTAGCTTTTGCTTTTTTTCTTCTTTTTGTCTGGCTTTAAAAAGTTTGGAATACTTAGCTGTGGCCACAGCAATACATGAGGTAATATTTAAAGTGCGGGAGGGGAACATGGTAACAACTAAACATCTGATTACAATCACACACAAGAGATTGAACAAGTGGGAGAAAAGGCATGGATGAATGCAGCCCTAGGGACAGCAACTTAGGAGGCAAGAGGAGTGAAAGCAGGAGCTTGGTGCTACTGACCTGTGATGCTCGACTCCGGCTTGGGGTGCATGAGGCGAAAGGGCAGCTCCATGCCCACTTCACTTGGGGGCAGGGGGGGGGAGAGAAAGAAGGTAATGTATCATGCCTATACCTCACCAAGCTTACAGCTCTCCTGCTCTGATCCAATCCCTCCACCTGTTCCTAAAACAGTTAATCACCAATCTCCCATTCCCCAGTCAGACCTCAGCCCCATTCAATTAATAGGTTCCAATACTAAGTCCAAGCCAGGGGCTAATTTATACCCCTGTAGCAGTACATGTAGCTTATACACAGACATCAGTGTGATTTGTCCACATGCTGGGCTCCTCGCACCTGCCAGATTCAAGGGTTGGGCAGGACAGTTAAGAGACAATGGGTGAAAACAGAAGTGACAGTAGCCTGCATTGGCCTGGGACTCACCTGTACGTTTGTTCCATCACCACCAGATATGGGCCTACATCTGCCTGAGTGGGTGGCCAGCTGCTATGGGATGTGTCATTTGGAAAATTTCAGAAACAGCCTGCCCACCTGGGCCAATATGGGCCCATACATCTAGTAGGCCTGTCCAGCCCCAGGGCGAGGTGGGGTCAGTGGATTGGGCCCCTGCACTCACCTCAGCCCCACTGAACAGTTGATCAGGAAGACCTGGAGCTCCTCCAGGTCCCCCATCAGTTGTTTCATGCACTCACTGAGCCCTGTCAAACAGCCAATGGGGGAGCCAGGAGCAACCTCCCCCCCTCAACTGTTTGGTGGCAGCTCTTCCTGGGGCCTGATCCTGTTGCACCTCATTGCCATGTTTCCTGTGGACAGTTCCTCATCCTTCCTGGGGCATGGAGGGACCTGTACCGGTAGCCCCCATGCCCGAGTTAAGGGTTGGGGGCTACTCATGTGAACAGTCCCCCTGCCAACCTGTGAAGCGGTGGCTGCGTTTTCTTGTCCCAGGGCAGGTTGGGGAGATGCCTTGCCATTGGCACGCCTGTTCGCACCCAAAATGACAACAGTAATTGATGGGTTTGGAAGGGGAGAATACATAACAGCTTTAACTGGAGATGAGATCTCCTAGTACACTAGGAAAGAGGGAAAAACATGAAAGAAAATTTATGTGCAACATCCTCTGTTCCCAGTTTACCCAACTCCCCAGCCACTCCCCCAGTCTTCTAGTTATCTATGGCATGAGTTTATAGATGGTCCAGGACCCATCCAGGTAGCACTTGCAGCTGCTTGGGTTACAGTAGAGAATTGCTATGCTTCAGCATGGCAGCTTCCTGCACAGTGGCGAATGGTTTGGGACTCTAAAGGCTATCAAAAGGCATTTTTGGCCAACAAAATTAGAAAAACCACAGTCCATCTTTCTGCACTCTATGTGGCTGATCATCTTTGCTGGACAATTCTTTGGTGTGTAATTCAGAAACTCTGTTGGCAACACCAAGATTTGGGGTAACAAGTTAGAGGGATAAAATAACCTGGAAAGATTGGAGCACAAGGGATTGCAGACAAGCAAGGGGGATTCAGTGCTGGTGGGAGTAAGGAGAAAGAGGCAGAACTAGTGCAAGTCTCGACCACCTGGGGACTTAGAAAGGAAATTTAACTAGGCAACACCACTGTGTAAAGCCAGTTGAGCTGGACACCTAAACTTGGTCTCAGAGTTAGACCATTTGGATAATGTGGGGGCCAGGGCTGAGGCTGCAGCTGCAGTAAAGGAGTGACATTTGGACTAGGAGGATTGTCCAAAGTCCAGATGGTCTCTCTATTCAACAGGTCTGAGAACCATTGATCTGTAGAACCACCCCCAAATTAGTTTCCCCATGTCCTTTTCGATCCACCCTCCCATCTTGCACAGCACAAGATGCTTAGATAAACAATACAGATTGAAGGGTTACAATGAGGAAAATGGAAGGGTCAGAAAAAGATTCTGTGTAAAGCCAGCTGGGAGAAGAGCCATGCAAAAGGGAGTTGTCTGAAGCCAAGAACCCCCATTCCTCCACCCACAGGATGGATCTGAACCACAAAGCAGGAATTGCAAAGGGCAACAGCTTTTGTGTCATCACAACCAGCCGCCAAACCATGGAGCCTGATTATACCCTAGTGACACAGCATGGGAACAAACAAGTTCAGATTATCAACACTTATTACCCACTGTGAATTAGCCTCATCACTTTCAGAGTGGTCAGTGGATGGGAAAGACCAGCTGCCTCTTAGGGAGCTAGTAGCAGGGCAGGCACCACTATTAGTATTTCCCATTAGGATCAATGGGATGGCAACCTAGACTGGCACTGTTTCCAGGCTCAGGAGTGTGTTTTTCTGCCTTTTAGAGGGAGGGAGGACAGTAGAGGACATGCTTTACTGAGCTTGATTTTAATCAGAGATCAAAAACTGGGCTCCCAGAACTGAGCTCAAACAGCAGCCAGGTTTTATGCTCTCACACTTTCATCTTGGGGGAATCTCAGGAGGACTGGCCAATTGAGGAAACATTTTAAAGAGGCTTGTAAATCTAGAGAGGAGGCAGCATGATATGACGATTGCCTCTTAAAAGGGAAGCTACTAACTACTGTGTTCATTGACACAAAAGGACATTTTATATTCTTCCACGAACTCTGTTCTGTACGTATATCAAGAAATCTATTGCTCTTACCCCGAGACTGTAAGCTTCACCTTGACCTTGTAGGCAACTAGGATCCCCAGTACTGTCCTGTCTATCCCATCTTTGATTCTACCAGAAAGAAAATCATGGAGAAGATCCTTAGGGTGACTGTAGAGCTTACAAGCAGGTGGCTAGAATTAAACAGCAAAGGGGACCCATTCCGATGAATGTAACATATCCCCAATCCAGTGGTGCATCAATAGGTGCGGGTAAGTGGTGTGACTGCCCTGGAACCTGAACAGTCAGGGGCCTGGACAGTGGAGGATTGGGGAGACTGAGGTCACATTCACTTGCCGATGCACCCTCTCCCCCCCAGGAATGACACACAGAGACATAAGATGGCTGCTCTCTTTAATAAACAAAACAAGGATGTTGGTGGGATTGCTTCTAAGCAATCAAGGGTCCAGTATTTTATCTCCAAACAACCAAACATCATTAACAGGTGGCTGGCTTGGATATGCCCTCCAATGCCAGTACCAAACTCAAACTGTTAACATCCCCTTTGAACATCTCCCTGGCCAAGGCCGAAGGGGAAACGCCTGTTTAGGCACGAGTAAGGAGAATGGCATCATTCAGATCGAGGGCCATGCTTGCCCTTGCTCCCACTTGGCACCTCTCCCAGGGGCATGGTCCTGGTGCTAGCCATGCCCTGCTTATCACCAGGTATTGTCCCCCCGCTCTCTTATGGAAACGACTCTTTCATCTATCTTAAAACTACCTAACCTAAAAAACCTATTAACCATATTGGACCCCTGCAAGAGAGCGACATAATTCTTTTTTAAAATGTCACATTCAAAATCAGGTCAGTTCTGGTCATGTTGTCAACAGGATTAAAGCCAATTAGCATGTCCAAATTAAAGTTAAACTATTTTAAAATTCTCTGCCAATCAGGGATTGTCCCTATTCTGAATTAGGTCACATGGATTAATTACCCTACTTTTACCTATTCCAATACTACGAAGGCAGCAAAACACAAAAGCACCTCTTAATACTTGAGGTCAGGGGCGGTGGGCCCCCTAGGAAAGCAGGGGCAATGCCCCTCCTGGCCCCCCAGGACCCACCGGCAGAGGCTTGCCTTTAAAATAAATAAATCGGCCACATCGGCATCGCGGCAACCTTCTGAAGGTTTCTGCCTCTCTAAACAAAGTTCTTCGAGGTGGCTCTGAACATTCTCACTGGTTACGTGTGCACGTGCGCACACAACCGGTGACTACTCACCCCCCAACCCCCGAAGGCTTCCTAAGGAAGTCTTCAGGGACAAAAAGGAGGCGTTCTCCCTATATGCAGAGTGGGCGGCTAGAAGCGCCATCCACTCCGCATAAAGGGACCCTGCAATGAAAAAATGCTGCAGGGGGTACTCTTTCATTGCAGAGGCCGGGCAGGGCTAAAGTTCATACCGGGGCACCCAACAGATGAGCCCCCGGTATGAACCAAGAGCTGTGCATGTGTCAGCAGCTCCCAGCCCCCTGCACAGGCTGGGTCCCAGCCTGTGCAGGGGGCTGGAAGCTGCTGATGCACGCACAGCTTTTAGCCTCCCCGAGTCCCTTCCTCCTTTTGAGGGAGGAAGGGACTCAGGGAGGCCTCCCTCCCTGGATGCAGATTGGTGGCACTGAGGAGAGAGAGGTCAGGACCCAGCCCTTCCCATGGTTGGTGAGTAAATTGTGGGGCCTGGGGTGGGGGGAGTGCGGGCACATGGGGGGAGGGG
>QEPC01012592.1:1301877-1358275 GCA_003113815.1 Sphenodon punctatus | reverse complement strand
GGGAGGGGGAGGAATTTATTCCATTGGTTTCAATGGGGACACAGCGCCCCATTGAAACCAATGGAATAAATCCGGTACCGGCATACCGGATTTAATCCGGGAATCCGGTTTTCGTGGAACCGGTAACCGGTAAATCCGGTAGCCGGTAATGGCCCGGGGTCACACCACTAATAGTGAGTTAGTGTGAGTGTCACTTTAACCTTTCCTGATCTCTGCTTCTAAGCCCCCTCCCAGGTGGGATGTGCCCAGGAAGCTCTATTGGACTTCCTCCTTCTTCCTGACCTTTCTCCATTCCTTTCTTCTTCCTCTGACCTTCACCATGACTGGCCACCATGCTGGTGGCAGCTAGATAGAAAGATCTAGGGATAGGCCTTTCCTATCACAATGTATTTCTCAATAAAGTAGATTATTTTCAATCTAGAAACAATCTCCAAGGTGTTGATTACTTCTAAGCTGTTGCTACTGAGAATTCGAGCTATTTTCTTTTTCCTGTGTGTAAACTGTGCTGATGCCTAGCCAGAGCTCTAACAGGTCCTGGCACAGTAGGCAGTGAAACTTTGTTTTTTGGGGTTTTGACCACTAATAAAATCCAACAGAGGCTAGGGGACTAGATCCACAGGCCAGATCCAGGAATTTGAAAGGGAGCAAATTAAAATAAAATAAAATAAAATTTAAAAAAATCAACCACATGTCACTGGTCTGGCCCACAGGTTGGAGGCTCCCCACTCCTGTGTTAAATGAACACCAAAGGTGGATCTAGCATCCTACATTCCCAGGTGCTGCTCCTGGCAAAAGGAGAGAAAGTTTAAAGGCTCCAAGAAGAATTCCCCTGAACTCGACTATGAAGGCCCACAGCTAACATCCTTGTAGCCCATAACACCTAACAGGAGGAACTGGCAAGACAGCGGGCAGCCCCAGAGTGTCCCACTTCGTAAGGGTCAGTGGAACAGAATTTGTTTAGGGTGGCCCTTCCTGTTATTGAACAAGTTGAATGTATTTGGTCTCCTGCACCCTTCACACCACCACCAAGATCTCCCTGGTTTAGGAGAGATTTTCAACATACCTGACACACTGATCCTCTTCACTGTTTTCTCCGTATTGTTGATTACAGTCAGTGTGACAGGAATCGGCTCACCGTGGTAGAACACCTGGATCAAGCAGACTAGCTTAGTACTCACCATGCAGTCCAGCCATTTGTAGCAGCCACTGCCCATGGATTGTGGTGGAAGGACTAAGTACTCTACTTATATACAAACTAGCCCAGGGTCTGATCCAACACCCATTAAAGCCAATGGAACATTTCCACTGGATGAGTTTGTTTGCACAAGTGCTTCACGCCCCCTCACCCCCTTGAAGTACTTTTAAACTCACTCTAAACTTTCCTTTGTTCCCACAAGTGGGGGTCAGGTGGTAAAGTGAGGATACGTACTTCTGCAAACAAATGGGAAAGGAAGCTCCTATTTATTAATAAATCATATGCATTTGTGTGTGTGTGGGCCTCTCTATTCTCCAGCTGTCTCATCAACCCTCAGTTTCTAAACCCCCAGTCTTCCAGTGGAAGCAAAAATCATCATCTCTGCCTCAGTGCTTGCTTATTACTCCAGCTATCCCGGCTGGTAGCTCCTTGCATGTTGCCAAGTGCAAGGAGGAGAGAACCATTGAACCCCTGGTTTCTCCTGTGCATGGGAACAGAAGCAGAGGGAGGTAGTTACTCTAGAAAAATGAGCTTGTCAGAGCTTACTCCAAGTCACTACGCTGCAGGCAGAGAGCTCAAATATTGCATCCCTAGACTTTTCCAACAGGGCACGTCAACTCTCCACACACCTCAGGGATAGGCTTGGAGCAGTGAAGCAGGTTATTTGACCCTGACTGTTAAGCAGAAGAGGCTCACCCACCCAGTCAGACCCTCACCGCTTTACTGAGACATGCTTTCAGGTGCAATGGTTTCTTTGACATGAAGAACTGCCAGGTGGTCTCCGCTTGCGGCTGGGGCCCTTGCTCTTCCGGGGCATGCTGAAATTTGCGGATCAGCAGGCGCACAGAGTTCCTGAGGAGCAGAGAATGGGATCGCAGGCTCAGAGGTGGGGAACCTCAGGCCTGGGGATCGAATGTGGCCAATGGCTAGCTTTTATTTGGCCCCTTTCCAGTTCCTGTCCCCAAGCATTGAAAGATTGAGCTCAGAGTAAAAGAGCTGAGATGAGGGCATGCACGCAAGAACAGAGCCATGGCACAGAGCCATGATCGGAACCCTCCTCTTCCTGAGCTCCTCCCTTACATGCCCCCACCCTCAACTTTAATGCAGCCCTCAGAGCTTGTACTACTTTTCAAAGAAGCCTCTGGGAGGGAAAAGTCTCCCCACACCCGTCCCTAGGGAAATGCCTCTGATGGAGGGGATCTGAACAGAGATTCACCAAACAGAGTGGAACAAGTTACAGGGGACTGACAGTGAACAGTTTCTTTCCCTTCCCACTTTTGTTACCTCTTGAGAATTTTCTCTTCCACATTCTCTGTAGAGAAAGCTTTGACCTCAAAATCGACCCCACAGCACTGCCAGAAAAAGAGAGGGTTTTTTTTTGTGAGATTGGGATTCTATTGCTGTGAGCTTTTACAGGTGCTTAAGAAGCTTCCTGCACAAAAGAACTCTACATGTGTCAGTGTCTAGATTTTCAAAAATGCATCTCTGAATTTGAGAACTGACACCTGCATATATAGGCTGTTCTATTTCACAGGGAAGCAGATATGATCAACTATCATTTATTTTCTATAGCATTTTCAGAGTGCTTGAAATTCTTGCCTAGTTCACACTTACAACCCTGTGAGGAAGGCTATTATTATTCCCATTTTACAGATGGGGAACTGAGGCTGAAAGTGACTTGCCCAAGGCTGTCTAGTGAGTTCATGGCTAGGATGGAAGGTGAACCCTGCTCTTTCAGGTCCAAGACCTTGTCCACTAGATTATGCTGGGTGATTATATAGTTTCCATCTTAGAAACATGTCCCCTAGTTTCTTGTTCTCCATCTGCTTGTGTAGATAGGTGTTAACATCTGATGTACAAAATGCCTTTACAGATGGAGACTTCCTTGCACTCCAGCATCCCATGGCAGTTCTTTGCAATCAGGTAATTATTTGTCATTTTTGTTAGGAACCATGCATTTTAGACTTTTCTCCCAAAGCACCTGCAGCCGAATCCCATTCAATTTTATGTTTAAGAATATGTGAAAGCCAAGTGTTCATATTGTCTGAGCACTGCACATCTCTCTAGGAGCCTGCACCTGCTCTCATCCTTGGAAAAAGTAGAGAGAAAAGGCTTTGAACGTTATATCAACCACTTTGGGCATTAACAAACAGCCCACATCCATGGGTGTCCACCTGCTCATTTAATTAGGTATTTGCCCCCACCAGCCACGTGGCCACCACCCACTAGACAAGCAGCCCCCACTCACATCAGGGTCCTGGAGCATGCAGAGCTGCCATGTGGGCAAACGCGGGCCAACGTGCGCCCACATGTCCCCATTCTGTCAATTAGGTTGCGTACATCCTCCATGGGTACAGGTTTGCCAGCACCATAGAGTCACAGGCAAAAAAAGCCTAGAGCGTTCTGAGGAGTGACCACTTCTTGCCCCTCTCTCACTGGAGCACATGCAATGTCCACCTTAAAAGCCCAATGCATCATTTTCAAATGTGTTCTCCCAGCTCATCCTAGTTGGCAGTACATGAGTGACACTTGCCGTTTCCCAGTAATTGTGTTCTCAGGAATGACCTGTGGAGGATTACCATCGCTGTGGCCATGGCTCAAACTGACAGCACCAACCAGCACCGCTTGGTTGCTGTCACTCTACCTATCAATCTGTTTGCTAATGCTGCATTCCCTTCCCGAGGAAGAGACCAAAGCCTTCATGGGGGGAGAAGAAAGTCCAATATGCCCTGGTGACGTGCTACAGGAATGAGGCGGTGTTCCAAGAAATGTCAGTCCAAATGGCGCAGCAGGGCTACAAGTGGAACATGAACCAATGCCGGCAGCAGGCCAAGGATGTGAGGTGCAGGTACAAGGAGATCTGGGACAGCAACCTTTCCTCTGGCCACAGGAGGCAAACATCACTCTATTATGAGCTCCTTGACCAGTCCCTGTGTGCAGGTGAAGTCATCGTTGTATCTGGCCTGTATGGCTGCACCTTCGCCAGGGGCCAGGAGGTGGTGGATATGGCTCCCCCACTGCAACTACGGAACCTGCAACCGGGAGCAAAGATCCCTCCATGCCCGTCCCCACCCTGGAGCCACTGCTAGGATGGGTTGACATGGACATGGACACCATGACTCTCATAGTGTATTCCCTTGAGAGCCAGCCCTTGCTCCAGGTGTGGACGGCCCAGGCCAGCTCTGGAGGAGCCAAGTGGGAATTAGTTCAGGACCACACACACAAAATTATCTCATTTCTAGCCCTTAGTGGGCTCACAATAATCAACTCCACTAGGGGTAGCAGCAGAATGCCTAGGGTCACTCTTTATAAACCCTTGGCAGGGCCATCAGCCAAATCTCTCAAAACACTAATTTACTTGTCTTGGGGTCTGGTACCCCAGACTGGGGCTTTAACCCCCTCCCTGCCTCCTCTTTCTCCCCTTATAGCTGGGCCCATTCCACTGGGTTGTGGGGCTTCTCCCCAAAAGTGGGTCCCCGAACAAAGTATAAACAACATTTTTTCCCCACTGGGATAAAAACCCCACTGGGATATAAGCAGTCCTTTTAAGCCTCTAGGCTACTCTAAGTCTTTATGCCAGGTCCCAGGGCTTTGGGCATCTCCTGGCCTCTTTTACACAGTTCCTTCTCTTCTTGTGAGTCTTTAAACAAACAAAAGTCTCAGGCTCTTTCATGAGCCACTTTGACAAAGCAAGATCCCACCTGGTTCTCCCATGGTGTCTGCGTAGATCACTGTTCAGGGCTGGCTGATCCAGGAGGGTTTGGAGTTTGAGACTTGCTTCTTGCAGATTTTCAGCAGCGCTCAGGCTGTTTGGCTCAGAAACCCTGCTAACAACCTTCCTCCTCAAGCTTCTCTCCTCAAAGGACCAGGCTGTCTGGTTTTATGCTCCTCCCAAGTCTGGGATTGACTCCTCAATCCTCTACAGCTGTGTCTATGGCTGTAGGCTCATTGTTTATCTATAGGCTTGAGTTCTCAGCTGCCTTCAATTAGGGCTCGAGCAGCTAGCTGACAGCTTGCTTGCAGGTTTAGCTTAGCTCTATTGGGGCTGCTTTGGCTCGAAGCAGCCACCCTGTTACACCCGGAGTCACCGAAGGTTCTGATCCAGGGCACAGAGGACCCAGATGCTACCTTTGAAAAGCAGGCAGTGGAGGTGGAAGAGAAGGATGAGTGAAAGCACTTGGGAGGGGGGTTGCATTTACACAGCTGCATTATAAAGGTTTCCAGTTATTGTTATCTAATTATGTTAGTTATTGTTTAACTGTGTTGTCAGGTGGCCAGGAGAACCTGGAGGAGCAGCAAGAAAATTGCTGGGAAACAGCTCCACCAGACAGTAGTGGGAAGTGGGTGGGAAAGGCACCATAGCAACACGGTGGGCTTGCAGGTGTGGGAAAGCCCAAATGGCGGCTGGGGCTGAGGGAGATGATAGCGCGAATGGCCGTAGATGATTTCTGTATGTTCTTCAATCCTCTACAGTGATTGCAGAAGGATTACTGAATGGTGCTTGGATTCCACAGCAGCCACATATGCCAGGTACTCATTCCTGCTTCCTTTTGGGAGGTGGGGAAGGCTGAAAATTGGGCAGGCAGGAGCCTGAGACACTGGAGTGGGAAGGTGGGTGGGGTGGTCTGAAATAATGGCTCTCTTTGCTGCCTTCCTACAGGTCTGCCAGCTCAACAGGTGTGGATGGAACCCCCAGTCACAAGCACCCAGAAGAACCATAACCTGTGAGTCTGCAACTGGTGGCGCAGGAAGGATTTGGCAAGAGAGCTGCTTGGGTAGACCATGTAGTCAGCAGACGAGATCCACATCATCATTAACAGAACGGCCCGGAAGCATAGACAGCTGGTGCGGCAGAATGCTGCAGAATGCAAGGTCTTTGCTGCCGAGGTGGACTGCTGGTGGGAGGACGGGTGCTGGATCCGTCTCTGGAAACAGTTTGAGTAGTCAGACAGCATGACCGAGAAGGCAAAGAAGAAGATGAGCCAGATGTTGGCACAGGCACAAAGTGGCCTGTCCCAGTCCATTCAGTTCCAGAGCTCCCTTCTTGACCAAGTTGCCTCTGTGACTGCAAGCATTGTTACTAAGGGGCAGGCACCATTTCCTAACACCCATCACCATTTCACACCCATCTACATGGCTTCAGGGGGTAGGCAGGGTTCCAGAGAACTGGCCGCATGAGCAATCCCTCCGTGCATGTTTCAGTGGAGGGTCCAAAGTCTCCAGTGTACATTCAATTCAATTCAATTCACAATTTATTTATATCCCGCCTCTCTCAAACGACTCGAGGCGGCGAACAACATATAACACCACATTTACTGGGGATCCTTTCCCACGCAGGGGACCCAGTCTACACAATAAACAAATATACAAAAATAAATTCCATCTTACAATAACTCCTACTCAAACCATTCCTAAAACAACGGAAGGTTCCCACCATCAAATACCCTGCTCTCACCAGGGTATATAGCCGACTCCACCCCCGTCTCACCGGAGGGAGCCGGCCCATTCCACCTCCTCTTACAAAAATACCCACCCACCCCACAACCCCTACAATATTTAAATACATCATAAACCAACAAAACATAATCCGGGATCTCCACACAGGGGCCCAGGCAATAATACTAACACAACAAGCAAATTAACCTACCCAATACTTCATTAATCAAATTCTTACCATCCTAATAAAGCTAACCTACCCACCACTCCACAACTTCTCCCACGGGTACCAAATACATCCCCTCCTCTATCAACTCATCTCCTTCTGCCCCACTCAAAACCCTCACTATCTCCACCCCTCTCACATCAGGGGAACACAGCCCCGATATCCTTCCATCACTTAACAACCCCAATACATCCAGCTCTTCCCCTCCACTCAATTCCTTCCCCAACTCCGACCATACTATCCCACCTGGATACAATGCCCCTTCTCCCTCTGCAACATCATCCATAATATCCCCCCCTCCGCGGCCCTTCGGCTCACGACCGGTGGCAAGCGACTGCCGGCACAGCCGCCAGGTCTCCCTTTAAGTGTCTTCCGGCGCATGGGGGAGGGCAGGGGGTGATTGTCCAGACAGTATCTAGTCACTGCCCCCTTTTCTCCCACAGGTGCCTCACGGGACCCCCCTAGAACAAATCCCCCAACCGGAGCAGCAGAAGCAAGGGCGGTGGTGCAGGAATAAGCTCGCGCTGGTAAGTCAGAGCCACATGTGGCCAAAGGAAGGGAACTAATGGCATTGTGGTTCTTCCTGGACCACCCAGTCAGCACACCCATAAACCGGACACAGTGGTCCACTATGGCCTGGAGAACCATTGAGAAAAACCCTTTCAGGTTCAATATGTCTCCCATCAATCGCCCCATACAGTTCAGGAGCCCCTCTCGCCAAAAGCCCTATGTCACCTCTGTGGGGTTAGCCAGCTACACCACCTGGGTCCAACAGCACTTCAATTCAATTCAACTTATTAAAATGGATCAGTTTTTGCCATAATCCTTAGACAGACAAACATAAAACATTTAGAAAATAGATATAATCACATCAATACAAAAAAGATAATAGGTTCATAATACAAAATATCTTAATAAATTGGCATGAACAACAGCCTCTAGCCTAATGGTCCTGATAATTATCATCCCCTGAAAATAGGAACTAGATTAGTATATATGCTATTATACGCTGACGATACCATAATCCTGTCCCTCAGCAAATTGGGACTAGATAGGGCACTTGTAGATTTTGATACAAAATGTGAGAGGAGACTGGAAATAAACTACTATAAAACCAAATTTATGGTGTTTGCAAACAAATGGGTACCTAGAAAGTGGTTTCTGAGAAAGATCAGGTTGGAACAGGTCCGAACATATAAATATTTGGGCATCATTTTTGCTCACAATGGATCATGGAAAACTCATATAAACATGATTAAGCAGAAATTAAGGACTGAACTCGCAGCAATATATCAGTTTTTCTTGTATTATGGATGGCAAAGTATTAGGGCAGCCAAGAAACTTATTGTAACTAAGGCCATGGCAGGGACATTGTACGGTGTCCCAGTGTGGGGGCCTGGGCTGCGAAATGGAGCAGTTTTAGAAGCAGAATTAAATAGGGTGTGGAAAAGAATTCTGGTCATACCCCGTTCGGTTCCTTCTGCATTAATTAATTTGGAAATAGGGATTCCATCTATAGAAGCCACAATATTGGTACGAACATTGACTTTTTGGGTAAAGTTAAGGGAGACCTCAGAACCCTCCTTGGTACATTTAGCATTACAAGAAAAGATGTTTGATAACGAAAGAGGGATTGATAGCTGGTGGCTATGGGATAAAGGACCAAATGGGAGGGTTGGGTTTCTCGGAAACCCACCTCTGTAATATCCCAAGCAAGGGTGTCATTAAGATGCTAAGGGACAGGATAGATGACGTTGATGGTCAGAACTTGAGAGCAGTGGGTAATAATAGTAGAATATCCCCGTATTATAGATTTTTGATACTACAAAGGGGGGTGCCCAGTACGTGTTCCATCTATCTGATCCAAGACTTAGGACTGCCTTTAGCAACCTCCGCTTCCAGACCATGCGGACGGCAGTCTTGGAGAGGAGGTACAAGGGTATCCCCCTTGGAAGACGCACGTGCCCGTGTGGGGGTGAAGCGGAGGACCTAACACACTATCTACTTAAATGTCCCCTGTATAAGATTCAATGCCAACTGTTATAGGAGGTTACTGGTCCTGATTGCCCAATCCTGCAACAAGTTTGCTTTCTGTTAAATGATTCCAACCACAAAACAACTAAGGTGGTGGCAATTTTTGCTGTTAGAGCTATGTCAATACGCCGGAAAATTATTACAGCATTTGAGGTATAGTAGTGGCAGAGTACATACTCAACTTAAGATCAATAGTTGTTGACAAAGGGTTAAATGTTAAATATTGCAAATGTGTACAATGCTGACACAAAGATGGTAGATATATTTTGCCTTATGAGAATGTTTGCTGACTGCCCCCAACTGATATTTATTTGTGTCTGTGGTTTATTGTTTATCAGTTTTGTAGTTTGTAGTTTTATATGTGATGGCCATGTGGCTAACTATCATAATAAACTTTACTAGTTTTTAGGCTAAACAGAACACCTTAGTTAAATATAGGCTTATCACTTCGTCCTTGCTCCTAAGTGGAGAATAAGAGTGGACAATCATAACTCCTGTAGCATATTGATTCAGACTGGTTAGCCAATATTAAACCCCTATCCCAAGATACAGTACCCAGGCCAGGCAGATTTATATAGTAGAGCGCATAAATTTACTATGTAATTCCTCCACTCTAAGTGCAATTAAAGCTAACCTAGTTAGAAAAACAGTTATCCTGCTGAAAAATCCAAACAACTTTTTCCTGTTTCGAAAAAGCAGTTAATACAGGAGGGAAGGGAAGGATATACTTCTCCCTGGCAACTTTATACAATTGCCAATCCAAGATATAGTGAAAGGTATCCTCCAAACTCTCTTGGCATCTCGGACAACATCTCTCAGATCGAGAAGTTCAGTCTCTATATCCTTTTAGCATTGCCGTGGGCATCTGTTCAAATCTGAGCTGAGTCAATGCCCGACGCAAATTCCATTTCAAGTGTAGTCTCAAATATTGTTCTATACCCCAGGAGTATTTTACCATGATATAAAGGGGGGATATACATGAAAACTTCACTGTGGCAAAATCATTCTGTCTAGCCATATCTTGTACTCATACCATTAGCAGCTTGTCTTTGTTTGTAAAAAGATGCTGGTTACTGGAGAGGCAAGATGTCTATTCACCAAGCCCCGCTGTTTGAAGAGGATAGATAACAAAGGTCAGCCAAGGGGATTGCCTACATATTTCAAAAGTCATATCTTCCATAAGATATAGTTTCGCCAGAGGTAAAGGTGAATAGGACCATAGTTTAATCCAGAATTTTAACAAACATATGACTACTTGAACATAAACAGAGTCCAACCCTGTTTCTAGTCTCAAAAAAGGTGCCAGAAAGGAGGGCGAAAGACCCAGGAAGGAGTGCAGGAACTTATTGTGTGGAATATTTATATCCTCCTTTACTATATAACCCCAAACCTCCACACCATAGAGGAGCTGTGAGTTAACTGTAGCCTCGTATGCCCTTAAAGGTGCCTGCACAGAATGTTTAGCAATTGAGACGTCAAATTTCATAATTGCCGAGGCAGATTGGGTAGCCTTGCTCTCGGCTGATTGTAGATTACATTTCCAGCCCATGTCAACAGACAACTCCCAAATATCTAAAAGACTTCACCACCTCAGTTTTGTTCTGTGCCATCCACCAAGAATGTTTGTCTGTCCCCACAACCCAAGCCATGATTTTAGTTTTACTATAATTAACCCAGAGTCTACTATGAGAACATAATTGCTCAAATTTGGTGATGGCCCTCTGTAGCCCCACTGGTGTTCTTGAAATGATTACTGTATCATCTGTGAACATAAGTAGTGGGACCATAGTTATCATCAGTTTAGGAGGGTGAAAGTCTTCATTAAGCATTTCAACAATGATGTCCGTCATATAGAGATTAAATAACAAGGGAACTAGTACGCATCCTTGTCTGGCGCCTTTACAAGTAGAGACATTGGATGTAATTTCCTGACAAACCCCAATGCACCTGGGCTCGGGTCTCCGTGTGATGTACTACAAGAAGCTTGAGAAGGGGAGGATCTATACCTATACAGCTCAATTTGGACCACAGAAGGCCACAATCAATCAACAGAATCAAATGCAGCTGCTAGGTTGATAAATGCAAGATAAATTTATGACTTTTTAAGGGTAACATATTTATGCCTCAAATACTGAACAATGAAAATGTGCTCAATAGTCAAAAAGCCTGCTTAAAAACCAGTCTGATATTCAAGGAGAATGTTCTTTTCCTCAACCCATTTTAAAAGATGTGTAAGCAAGGGCCAGCCAAACATCTTAGTTGTAATATTAATTAAACTAATTGGATGATAAGACTGAGGATCATCCCTCATCCCTCGTTTATAAATGGGCACAATAGTACTTCCTTTCAAGAGATCGGGAATTGTACAGGAGTCTATGATGTTATTAAACCAGGTACCCAGTACTGCAATCCACCAGTCCTCATTAAACAAATCGAGCTCATCAGATATACCATCAAGGCCGGGGGCCTTATTGAGCGTTAATAAATCAAAATAACCCAACATGATCTCATCAGTTAGATGGTAAAAAGGCATGTAACCAAGCCAAGAACGTGTACCTGAGTTCTCGGAATGTTGTATCCCTTGTCCCTCCCTCTGTTCCCCCGTTCCCTGTCTCCCCTCCCCGTCTTTAGATTGTAAGCTCTCGGGCAGGGACCATGTCTATCTTGTTTTTTGTAAAGCGCCAAGTGCATCGCTGACGCTATATAAATGTTTATAATAATAATAATAATATCAAGATTGGAGGGATATTTAACCTCATTGTCGCCCAAGCTGGTGAGGGGATCTGAAAACTGGGATGCAAAATGTTCCACCCGTTGCTCTAGATTAATATTCACCTCAACATTATTATATTTACCTGAGCCCATGAAAACCAACTGCCAAAATTTTTTCGCATCTTTTGAAGATGAGACAAACTTCAGGTTCTCCCACTGAGTAATAGAATATTGAGTTTTCTTTTGTTTGGGTAAGGTTTTATACTCTGTGAAGATCGTGATAATTAGAACAATCCATAGCGTCTTGCTTTTTCAGGACTTTAGTTCTCTTGACCAGGATTTTTTTCTTGGCGGCACAGTCCTTATCGAACCATGGAGCACTACTATATTATTTACGTTGCCCGGACCGCTTGTTAAGAGGGACAAAAAAAAAAATAGGGATGGAGTACACTAAACAACTGGTGACAATACTTAAAAACATTGTAACTACCCTCTGCCATTGTAATCAGTTCCCTCAATTCAAGTAATTCCTTGGCCTGAAGAATACTGTTAAATTTGGCCACAGAGGTCCCATCCCATCTCAACTTTTTGTTTACTAAAACCAGAGTGAAACTGTCTCCCCACTGAAAAAGATTATCTGGGCTAGTTCCAATCATGGGGTCTAGTCTATTATACATGCCCTCCACTTTGAATTGTATCAACAACGGGAGATGATCACTTTTCAGGCGAGGAAGTATACAAAAATCTTTAATTTCCCACCAAAGATCAGGGTCTACCAAGTTATAATCTAGTGTGGACGAACCCAACCTTGATACAAAAGTAGGATCTGGTGAGGAAAGACAAGTAAATGATCCATTGACCAATCTAAGGGTCAATTCATATTGTAGCTGCTGAAACCCCGCCCCTGAGTAGTTCACTCCTATGTCCTTGAATACTGGATGGTTAATTCCATATATTTCATTAATAAATAAATAGTCCTCATCTGTCCAAGATAACCCCCTACTCGAGCATTGAAATCGCCAGCTAAACAAACTTTGCCAATGGAAAATCTGACCTTAGGGACTCAGATAAGAAATAAACATTCCCCAGTTCTGGCTAACTTGTTCCCTTCTGGAACACTTCTACAATCGCTGTACAAACCTCCAAGGGTATGGTGCCCATCGTGGAGATTCCAACACCAGATTGCTAGGGAGGGGACAAAGTGGCAGAAGTCTGGAGTGGTGAGCTTCCAGATGGTGATGGCAATACACTTCTCCATGGGGATGGCATCGCTGTGCTCCGTTTCTTCAGTCGTGGCCTGAGGATCTTGGCTATCTGCAAGATGAGGGATGGGGCATCCTGAAGTTTGCAACCCACTCAGTCTCCACACGAGGACAGCACATTCTCCCACCAGTCTGTGCTTTTCTCCTTCACTCAGACATGCCTCTCGATGGGTACAGCCATGTGCAGAGCATAGGTGATTGAAGCGTCTCCCCCAACAGGTACCTCTCTGCATGCATCAGCTGTCTTTGCACGGCTTTGATTCTCCCCAGTGCAGTCCATTATTGCCGGAGGTAGGAAAGTGCATTGTGCCAAAGCAGGAGCCACCTCCGAGGTGTGTTGCACCCCACTATCCTGGCCGCAGATCAAGTGACAGTCTGCCTGTGCCTTGAAATCACATTGTTCCAATGACAGCAGAAGACTTGGATCTGTTGCATCACTCACAGGTTCTGCTCAGCAGTGGTAATGAAGGAATGCAGCACAATAATGAGCATAAGGAAGTTCTCAGCATACATCTCCATGGCTGCAGTTCCAGCATCTGTGACCACACAACAAATGTTTTGAACACCTTAAACAGCTGGGCAGCTGCCTAGCTACAATTGGCTGTGTACTGTACATGAGCAGCTATTGGCCAGTATTGTATGTGTTCTTATAAGACTGACTGTGTGCTGAATGTGAACTGGTATTGATTGCTAATGCAATTAGTTACAGGCTGGCTATTGGTTGAAAATGTTTTTGTAGCCCTTATGCTGAGTGTGTGTATGTTGCTGCACTGGTACTGCTAATTCAAGTGTCTATTAAGCTGCATAGACATGTCTGTCACAAGCACTTCAGTGCAAATGCCAATTCATCTTAAAAGGTTACAGATGTTAGCACCACAGAAGCATAGACTATTTTAATTGAGGTGGGTGGGAAACCACTGAATGTTAAGAAATGGGCAGGTGGAGTGGGGATCTGCTAGGCAGTGAAGGTCACTGTGCTCAGAATGTATGTGGGGAGCAGAGCTACCTATTGGTTAAAAGCTACTTCTGAAAGCAACTGTTTTTGCTTGCAATGAACAGAAGGGTCATAATGCCATAGAAAGCTATTGCTGCTGGTTGTTTGCCCAAGAAAACCAAAGGCCTTGGCTTTTGTCTGAGGGTGTTTTGGCCACCCTAGGTATGGGGCCCAGAGATTATTATATTTTTTTGGGGGGAGGGGAGGGGAGGTGGTGGATACCCTGGCCTTTGCTGACATTTGGGTGAGGCTTGATGTACAGACAGAACTGTCAGACTCATCCTCAGAGAAAGCCTATGGGCTCAGGGTGGCACGTGTACACATTGGGGTTCTATGTATGCATGATGGAGTGCAGACACCGCACAACCCTGCTACAGTTCCGAGTTCAGCAGAATGGAAGAGTGGGAACCCCGGATGAGATGAGAGATGAGACAGTGGGGTGTGAACAAGACTGTGGATTTTTGGATGTTTGTGCACTGCCAGAAGCAGGGCATTCACTAACGGAGGTTGGATCTTCCCTGCCGTTTTGTCTCATCATTGCCTTGATGACAGTGAGAGGATACCTGCGGAGCCACCGGGAGTGCCTCGATTGGATGGCAGAGATGAATCTCTTCAGGAAAACAAGTGACTCGGGTACAGGGAATGTGAACCAACTGAAGTAGAGCTTGTTGCCCTATATGGAGTTTGGGTACTCACAGAAGCACTGAGCACCCTGGCGAACGGGGATGTTTTCTAGCCCCACTGTACAGTAATGCAGAACATACTAGAGAGGGAGTACAAGAGGCGCATGTTTGACTGGGGTTTTTATGCGAACTGAGAGAGATTTCCAAACATCAAGGTGGGCAAGAGCCCAATAAAACTGTACTGCTACCTGCCAGTATATCGCTGTAACCCTTGGATGCAAGAAACCAGGTGGTAAAAACATACAAAGACTGATTGCTTTTGCTTTCAATTTTTACTATTGGTTCTCAATAAAGTGTGCAATTTGCTCAATAAACTTAGCATTATGTGCCCAGCAAAAGGTTACTTCCAGCTGCCAAGTGCTGACAGGTAGAAACCCAAGTATGAACCTTCATGGGTGGGCAGGGAGAGCAGGCACTGGACAGCCTCCCAGAGTCACAATAACCCAGAAGAAAGAAACAGCTGGTGTGGCTTCTTCTTCCCATGGTTCGCCATGGACGTAAGTCATGAGAGGGGGTGGGGTACTGACAAGGGGGGTGTTGGTGAGCACAGCATGGTAGGGGAAAACACCCATATTAGGCGTGTCATGCTAAACTTGTGAGAGGTGGCTGAGTGAGGGCTGCCCCAAACACACAAGAAATGCATGCAGGGGCTGCATGGACCAAACCCAGAGTCCAGGGGGCTATTGTCTCACTTGTTAACACCTTTAGCGAGAGACCCAATTCAGTCTAATTTCTGTGCACTACCTTGCAGCGTCTGCAAGAGAGTACAATATCCCTCACATCTTTGTGGAAGGACAGAATTGGCTCCATTGCTCCTCCTCCTTGAGGTCCCTTCCATCCTCGTGACTCAATGACTCTCCAGTGTGGGATCTAGGGAAGTTGGGGCCCTTTGTGAAATGGTGGCATGGGCTCCCCTCCTAACCAGGAATGTTTGATGAATATCCACTTACTGGCTCACCAGTTAGAAATAAAAAAATGTTACAATTCCATAATTCATTGTTGCTGTTCAGTTAAACATTCCCCATCAGGGGCTGGGGCTCCCTATACTGCAGGCCCAGCGGATGGATGGAGATAGATCTGTATCTATCCACTGGGCCTGCAGTATAGGGAGCCCCAGCCCCTGGTGGGGCATGTTTAACTGAACATGGATCCTGAATGGAGGGAGAGAGAGAGAGAGAGAGACATATACATACATACATACATACATACAGTCTGCACCATTCTGGATCCAGCCCTGCTCTTCTCCTAAAATAGTTTACCCAGGTCCCCACTGAACTGCTTCCCCAGTATGCTAGATAGGGCAAATACTCATTGCTTATGCCATTGGTTTGTCCTTAAAATTAGGGTTAGCCACCCACCCCTTAATGGACATTTCTTATTCCACTGATCTGTTGCACGACTAAGGAGAGGCTGAATAACCCTTTGCAGGGCAGTGCTGCTACACCACAGAGCTAGTCATTCATTTTGTTTTCAGTTTAAAATTCAGCCGTGGTGGTGGTGTTGGGAAAATCTAGGCCATGATCCACAAACCACTTACTCTGAAGTAGTCATAAGAACATAAGAAATGCCATACTGAGTCAGACCAATGGTCCATCAAGCCCAGCATTCTGTCTCCGACAGTGGCCAATCCTGGTTGCGTGGAAGTACCATCAGTGACAATGGGAAATCCATTCCCTGCTGATCACGCCCTGCTCCCGACGGTAAGAAGTTCCCATCTCATAATCTACTTGTCTAATAGCTGTTAATCGACATATTCTCCAAGAACTTATCTAGTTCTTTTTAAAACCCATCCATACTACTGGCCCTGACAACCTCCTCTGGCAACAAATTCCATAATTCACCTGTGCGTTGAGTGAAAAAATGCTCTCTTTTATTTGTTTTAAATCTGCCGCTGGTTAGTTTCATAAAGTGTCCCCTAGTTCTAGTACTACTTGAGAGGATAAATAAATGTTTCCTATCTACTTGTTCCACTCTACTCAAGTTTTTATAAACCTCTATCATATCCCCTCTCAGTCATCTCTTCTCCAAGCTGAAGAGTCCTAACCTATAAAGCCTCTCTTCATATGGAAGCCATTCCAAACCCTTGATCATTTTTGGTGCCCTTTTCTGCACCTTTTCAAGTTCTAATATAACTCTTTTGAGATGGGGTGACCAGAACTGCACACACTACTACACAAGGTGCAGATGCACCATCAATTTATTTAGGGGCATTAGGATATTTTCAGTTTTATTCTTTATCCCTTTCCGAACAATTCCTAACATTCTGTTTGCTTTTTTGCTGACTGCCGTGCATTGAGCCAAGGATTTCAATGTACTATCCACAATGATGCCAAGGTCCTTTTCCTGAGTGGTTACTTCTAATTTAGAACCCAGCACTGTGTACACATAGGTTGGATTATTATTCCCTATGTGCATCACTTTTCTCTGGTCCACATTAACTTTCATCTGCCATTTAGATGCCCAGTCACCTTGGGTGAAAACAGACATGATGCTAACCACCCTTGGTGGTTATTTATGCAAGTTGCAGGGCTGTATTGGTGCCCTATGCAGTCCTGAAACATGCATAAATGACCACCAAGGGTGGTTAAAGTGTGGTTAGCATCATGTCTGTTTTCACCCCTAGTCTCACAAGATCCTCTTGCAATTTTTTACAGTCTGCTTGTGTTTTAACAACCTTGAATACCTTGTTTCATCTGCAAATTTGATCACCTCACTCTTTACTCCTTTTTCCAGTTCATTGATGAAAATATTAAACAACACCGGTCCCAGTGCAGAGCCCTGCGGCACTCCACTATTTACTTCTATCTAAAACTGACCATTTAGTCCTATCCTTTGTTTCCTACCTTTTAACCAGTTACTAATCCATGATAGGACACAGCCTTTTATCCCAAGACTACTTAGTTTTCTCAAGAGTCTTTCATGAGGGACCTTATAAAATGCCTTCTGAAAATCCAGATATACTATATCGACTGGCTCTCCCTTATTCACATGCTTATTTACTCCCTCAAAAAACTCCAGTAGATTAGTGAGGCATGACTTCCCTTTGCTAAATCCATGTTAACTTTCCCTCATTGTGCCATGTTTATCAATATGCTCATTAATTTTGTTCTTGACAATCGTCTCCACTAGTTTGTCAGGCACCAACGTGAGGCTCACCAGTCTGTAGTTACCAGGATCACCACTGGAGCTTTTTTTAAATAACAGCAATTCATTCGATAACCTCCAGTCCTCAGGTACTGTGGCAAATTTCAGCGATAGATTACAAGCTACCATTAGTAGGTCTACAATTTCATATACGAGTTCTTTCAGAACTCTCAGGTGAATACCTTCAGGTCCCAATGATTTGTCACTTCTTAATTTGTCTGTTTGCTCTAGAATCTCTTCCAGAGTCACGTTAGTTTGTGACAGTTCTTCCTATTCATCACCTACAAAGACTAGGTCTGGTGTGGGTATCTCTCCAATGTCCTCTGCAGTGAAGACTGAAGCAAAGAATTAATTCAGCTTCTCCGCAATATCCTTTTCATCCCTTAGTGCCCAGTTTACCCCCTGGTCATCTAATGGCCCAACTGAGTCTCTAGCAGTCTTCTTGCTTCTGATGTACTTGAAAAAGTTTTTCAAGTACATAAAAAAAAGTCCCATTGAAATCCCTTTGGAGTAAGTGGTTTGTGGCCATAGTCTTTAAACAAAACAAAAATGAAAAACCACCCACAAAGCTAAAAAATAAATAAATAATTAAACGTTTTATGAATTGGTTTAAAAGCAAAGGCTGTAGAGAAGAGTATTAAATCTAATAAGTACCATTTAAAAACATTAAACTGAAGCTTATAATTTCATTGTATACCTGTGAGCAAAAAGAAATGTACACCGGAGAGGAACAGGTATGCTATGCTATGAGAAATGGAATTTCCCTAAAATGTCCTTTAAAATAAAACTTTGCCCCTCATTGTTCATGAAGTTTTCCCTTATTTCCATCCAACACAGGTGGCCACCTTCATGTTAACTATAGAAGATAGGGATTTCAGTCAATCTCACCTTCCCGACATCACGTGGGGCTGGTTGCAGGGAGACTGAGCAGGGCAGGTAGTCTGGAAACTGCACAGGTGAGGAAGGAAAACACACAGGCAGGAATTACTCAGCTCTCCAGGTCTATGGCTTTTGTGGCTATATAATGCTCAGGAGAGGTGCATGATGCAGCTTTAGAGAATGGAACACTTCAGTTAGCTTGGGCAGTAACAGTGGAAGCACGCTAGGTGCTGTACAGACACATAGCAAGAGAGTTTCAATCTCAAAAAGGTTAACAGGCTAACTGGGGTGGCCAACTATGGCTCAGGAGCTACATGCAGCTCTCGGTGAGGGTTGGTCCTGGGCCCCACACTACCTTAATGGTCATGGGTTCTACTTTATAAACACCCAAGTCTCAGCAGCTGAATTACAGCTGCTTCTAAGAATCTCAGTAGTCAGGGCCACCAAGCACTATTCCTGCCAGCCAGTCGTGAAGCTGGAGGGGTGGGGGCTCTCAGCTACATGAATATTTTGGGAGATGGCTCTTGGGGTTGGGAATTTTGATCTACCACCCCCACGCCCCAGTCTAAACAAGGATGACAGCACTGATTAGAGGGGTGCAGGGGATACCTTTTAGAATGGCTCTCTACATGGAGGCAGGCAGACACTTCAGATCCATCTCGCAAGCAGGGATGGGTCAGAGGCACTTACAGTAAGAGCAAAGGGGTATGCACTGCTTCCCAGCTTCTGCATCAGACACTCCTGCAAGTTGGAGAGCGGCTCTACTTTCTCCACTGGTGGGTAAACTTGCACCCTTTGGATATACAGATCCTTGCGGAAAGTAAGCCCCATGATATCAATGTCTTCTTGGCCATACCGGAAAGCACAGGTCAGAGTCACATAGACTGCAAATGAACATACACAGCAGCTTACATGTGTCCACAGCCTCCAACCTCAGGATCCTGAGGTTTATAATCTCTCTATGCTAGAGTTACGGACCTGGTCCTAGTTTACTTTATGGATAAATCTTGACAAAGTTTTATTTCAAAGCAAAGGAGGTCATGTCCAGGCAGCAGGCACGGACTCCCTTCTTACCCTCCATCATTATAAGCTTTAGTCAAATGTAATTTAAACATAAGATCAGAACAATGCTCCACCCAGCCCAGTATCCTGTCTCCAGCACAGATCAGCACTGGTCATTTCAGAAGGAAGCATACCAAGAGGTCATCAGTGGAGTGATCCATTTCCTGTTTATTTCCAGCTCCTAGTTGTGAGGGGTTTCATCCTTCAGCAAACTTGTCTAATAGCCATTTACTTGTCCAACCCTTTTTTTGACCAGTTATGGCTATTGGCCTTCATAATATTCTCTAGCAATGCACAGGTATCTGTGTTCATCATGTGAAAAAGTGCTCTCTCTTGTTTTAAGCCTGCTGCCAGTTCTAGTATTACAAGAAAGGGTAAATATTATAACAGCTCCCTGTTTACTTGTTCTGCACCACTCATGATTTTATAAACCTCCAAGATATATCGATTCCAGAAGCGTAGTTGTGTTAGTCAGTCTTTCCTCTAAGTTGAAAAGTCCCAATCTTTCCTCATATGGAATCATCTTTGTTGCCCTTCTCTGTAGCTTTTTGAGATGGTTTGATCAGAACTGCACACAGTATTCAATATGTGAGCATACCATGGATTTATATAGTGGCATTATGGCATATTGTGTTTTGCCAAGTAATTCATAGCATTTTGTTTGTCTTTTTGACCACTGCTCCTCAACGTGCTGATGTTTTCAGTGAACTATCCACAATGGCTCCAAGATCCTGTTCCCGAGAAGTAACACTTAATTTAGAACCCAACACTGTATGCATAGCTAGGTGTGATCCCTCGCTCTGGAGGGCTCCCCTCCTGCACACGTCCCAGACCTCCTGGGTGGGGTTTGCTCTAGGAGGGCAGTTCTCCCAACTCTGGGGACATGGAAGATGGGCACCCCCAGTCCCCTAGAGGCCAGACGTAGGGGCGCAGGTACACAAACTAGTCTGCAAGCCACCGGGTGGATGCATCTGGGATGGCGTGCATCTTCCGGGCTGGAGAAACAGGCCAGGTGTCTGCGCCAGATGTCTGTCACCTGGGTCTGCGGCCTGAGGGCTTTTAAAGTTGGCATCGGGCTGTGGCCCCACTCCTGTTGCTAGGGCAACGCCACAGCTGATTTTCCTGGCGGCACTTTGATGGTGTCAGGGGCAGTCGAGATGTTGCCGGTAAGGGCATCAGGTTTGAGGGGCTATGCTGGAGGGGGCTGTTCTCAGGTGGGTCTCCCCACTAGGATTATTTCCCCCCCTATGCACATCAATTTGCACTTATTGACATTGAGTTTCATCTGCCATTTTATTGCCCAGTTATGCAAGATCCTTCAATAAATTTTCAGTTTGCTTTGAACTGGACTATCTTAAATAATTTTGTAGTTTTTCCATCTCCGTACTTATGTTTCCCACATTGTTAAATGAATGTTATACAGCACTAGTCCCAGTACAGATCTGGTAGTGTCCCACTGTTTACTTCCCTCTATTGTGAAAATGGATGTTTTATTCCTGACCTTTGTTTCCAATCTTTTAACTAGTTACTAGTCCATGAAAAGATCCTCACCTTTATTCCATGTTTAATTCTCTCAAGAGTCTTTGGTGAGGGACCTTGTAAAAGGCTTCTGAAAGCCCCCAAATGCGGCATTGATTGGCTCACCCTTACCTTCATGTTTGTTGACATGAACAAAGAATTCCAGTGGATTGGTGGGGCATGACTTCCCTTTCCAGCAGCCATGCCGTCCCTTCTCCACGTTTGTCAAAATGTTTAATAAATATGTTCTTTGCAATGGCTCCTGCTAATTTGTCTAGTACTGAGGTCAAGCTCACTTGCATGTAGTTTCCAGGGTCATCTCTGGAGCCACTCTTAAAAAACTGACACCATGTTAGCTGCCTTTCCAGTCCTCTGGTACAGGGGCTGATTTTAGCAATAGGTTTAAAAAAATCAGAGTAGTTCTGCAATTCCAGATTTGATTAATTGGATACAACAACAAACTGGAGGAAATTCAGCTAGTCTGTACTATTACTGGAGGTCAAATTAGATAATCTGAGCAGATCACTCTGACCTTACAATCTATGGACTCGCAGAGGACAGGACCACCACTGGCTATTGGACAAGATGTCCAGGGGGATGTTGCTTCATGATCAGAGTGTCCCTAAATCTGATTGCTGGAAGTGAACAGAGGATGGATTGCTCTGTAATCATCCTCTCGTGAAGCATCCAGTGCCAGCCACTGCCAGAGATAGGACACTGGGCTTCTTAGCTAGCTGGACCACTGGTCTTACCCACAATGGCATCTTTTGTATAAAAAAATAAAATTAAATAAAATTTTAAAAATCAGACTCTCAACCAGGATGGGGCTAATTTGTCTGAATCAGTAGAGAGACTCTTGTTTTGCAGCACTTCGCTAATAATCTGTAAAAGTAATCATTTAAAGCATCACACACCTTTCTTTCCCATGACCAACTCAGGATCCACCAGCACCACCCCATCTAGAGAGAAAGAGAGAGAGAGACATAAAAGTGGAATTGCAGGAGAGAAGAATATTCAGTTTTACAAACAGCTGAACTTAAACAATGGCTTCAGAACTTACCCACTGGGTCCACATTGTCTACATGGTCAATGAAGTCTCGCTTTCCCAGGTAGATAGTGACCTGTGGAAAGGAGGACAGCATCAACAAAAGACAAGACAGACCAATGGCCCTGGCTTCCAAGATACTACATGCTCTACCTGACTCAAGGAAATGCTTCAGTTCAGGTTTAAAGCAAAGCACAAGCTTACAGTTCATTGCTGAATTTGACAAGAGTGCTGAGCGCACCGCAGCCTCAAAAGCATTGTGCCATTCTTGGCTGTATGGAACGGAAGAGAATTTGCACATTAAGTTGAGTCACTCTTGGTGGAGCCAACAAGGGCACATTCCAATGGAGTGGCACAGACAGCAGTTGCAATCCTATGAAAGATCTGCTGTGTTTGCATACAAGCATTTCATTAATTCTGATCACACATACTTATAATAAAATCTCCTAGAGATAGGACTGGAGGCTGCATATAAAAGAGGGGCAAGGACAGACATCAATAACCCCTCAGTTATGTGGGGTAGGGGCCCGGATCATGACGGACAGCTCCCTCACTTACAGCCTTGTCCTGGGAGATCTTCTTGTAGATAATGTGCGATTGTGGGTGACTTGCATTCTTCATAGAAATTTGGGAAGCAGAGATTGACTTCTGGGGCTCTGAGCAGCTCATCTCCACAGCCACGTGAACAGGTGAGAAAGAAGTCTTCCTATATCAAGAGATCCTTGGACCAGCATCAAGAAAAGAAACTGTCTGAGATTAGAAATTAATGATGTTTAACAGGGCTGAATTTTTTTAAGTGTTACCTCCCCCGCACATCACACCACATCATCAGTAGCAATAATATAGGTACTGGCTTGCCCTTAATTTGGGAGGGGGAAAGTCATTTGGTGTAAGTAGATCAGCGCACAAAAAGGGTACTGGGAAGTATATTAATAATAATTGACTACAAAAAGTAGATATACTCTAGATAACAATATCAAATACTATGTAGAAATATAGCAATAATAAATATACAAATTCTATAAAACCAATCCCAACGTGTTTTGAGCATCAGCTCTTCTTCAGGGAAACCTACAGATATAGGTGAGAGAGAGAGAGAAACAAAGCATGTAACTTTTGTGTGTGTTTTGTTGCTGTTTGTGGCTGTTTCCAGTTTTAACCCTCATTTGTCCTCCTTGATCTCTCTGCTGCCTTCGATACTGTTGACCACTCACTCTTGCTGGATTCCCTTCACTCCCTTGGCTTTTGTGGCTCTGTCCATAACTGATTCTCCTCCTACCTCTCTGACCGCTCCTTTAATGTGTCTCTCTCCAACTCCGCCTCCTCCTCCTTCCCCCTCTCAGTTGGTGTTCCTCAAGGCTCTGTTCTTGGCCCTCTCCTCTTCTCGATCTATACCTCATCCTTAGGCAAACTCATTGCCTCCCATGGCTTCCAATACCACCTCTATGCTGATGACACTCAACTCTATCTCTCTACTCCCTCTCTCTCTCCCTCTGTTCAAGCTCGTCTCATCAACTGTCTCTCTGACATCTCTACCTGGATGTCTCAACGTCAACTCAAACTCAACATGGCTAAAACTGAACTCCTTATCTTCCCCCCTCATCCTTCCTCTCCTTCCTCACTGTCAATAACTATTGATGGAGTCACCATCCTGCCTGTCCCCCAAGCCCGTAGCCTAGGCTTCATCTTTGACTCAGCCCTTTCTTTTAAACCCTACATTGACTCTGTTGCTAAATCCTGTCGCTTCTCCCTCCATAACATTGCTAAGATTCGCCCTTTTCTCTCTGTCTCGTCTGCCAAAACTCTTGTTCATGCTCTGGTCATCTCTCGCCTCGATTACTGTAACCTCCTTCTCACTGGCCTTCCCCGGTCTCACCTTTCTCCCCTCATCTCTGTCCAAAACTCTGCTGCCAGGGTCATCTACCTCGCCAGTCGCTTCGACCATGTGCAGCCCCTCCTCTCTTCGCTTCACTGGCTTCCCCTTCCTGAACGAATCCTGCACAAGCTCCTAGTCTTCACCTATAAAGCTCTTCACAACCTTGCTCCCCCCTACCTCTCTGCACTTATCGCCCTCCATACTCCAGCCCGTGCACTTCGCTCCTCCTCTGTCCCTTCTCTCACCCTTCCACGCCTTCCCTGCTCCCCTAAGCGCCTTCGTCCCTTCTCACTTGCTGCCCCCCATGCCTGGAACTCCCTCCCTGTCCACATCCGCCTTGCCCCCTCCCTTCATACCTTCAAATCTCTCCTTAAAACTCACCTCTTTCGCTCTGCTCTGTCTGACTCTTTATCCTGCTGAGCCACTATTCCTATACCTACGATCGGTTTACCCTTATCCTTGCAACATGGACCTGCCTGCTGTCATTCTCATCGTAACCAAGCCAAGTACGTGCACTTGAGACCTCGCATCTTCATGAATGTTAGACCCCTTGTCTCTCCCTCTGTTCCCCTTCCTAAGTCTCTCCCCCAGCTCCTGTCTCTCAGATTGTAAGCCCTAGGGGCAGGGACCGTGTCTATTTTATTACTTTGTAAAGTGCCAGGTACACTGCTGGCGCTATATAAATGTTTGTTAATAATAATAATAATAATAATAATAATAATAATAATTTGTGCTTGTTGTAAGTAGATCAGCTACAAATTTATATAGAGAATGAAAGAGAGGGATTAAAAGCAACCTTGATGGATTTCCCTAGTAACTTGAAAAGCTTTGGTGAACCTTCCATTAAAGTTAGTTCCAACCTTTGCTGTGTTATTGCTGTGTATTGCCCATTTTCTTTCATTTTGCCCAATGTTTTCCCCAGTTAATGGAATGAAAAGCCATTTTGAGATTGATAAAGGTGATGTATAATTTAGCATTTTTTAAAAGACTGTATTTTTGAGTTCAAAACTTTTCAAAATCAGTCTCCCTTCTTGAATTATGAATCCAGTTTGTTCTTCGGTTATCAAACTGGACTTTCTCACCCATTTCTAATGTGAGCAATACAAATCTAATGGTATAAATCCTGGTGCTAAAACAATAGAAAACTCAAATCCCAATTCTAATGGGTGTGCCTGTCAGCTGAGGCATGGCTGTGGGGAGGGAGATTGCTAGCTCCACTGGTGGAAGCTGCTGCAAGCAGAGTTTGATTTCCATTTGGTCAACCCCCAAGCAAGACTGACACTAGTTTCTACATATGGACTGAATTCTCATACATTGCTTTGAGATACAGGTCACAAGTAATTGTCATAAGAGGAGAAACAGCACTGCTTGCTATAGCTAGTTACTGGGGGGTGGGGGCATAGCTCAAGTGGTAAGAGCATGTGCTTTGCATGTTTAAGGTCCCAGGTTCAATCCCTGGCATCTCCACTTCAGGATCCCTGGTAGCACACCCGAGGGAGGCCTCCGCAATTTAAAACCCTTGCTGCCATGTTAGGTTGTGACAATACTGGGCTAAGATGGACCATTGTTCTGACTCAGTTAGGCAGTTTAGTTTAGTTTAGTTTAGAGAAATCTTTTTAAGCAAAATTGTCTTTAAACAAGACTGAACTTTTCTGTCAAAACATCATCAACATTTTTCAGTTTTAACATGCCGAAGTTTCTAAGATTGGTTTGAGATTGCCAGCTGGTATTTGGTTTGCGTAGCCGACTTTGATCAGCTTAGGGTGGAATCAAACAAGACAATAGCCCACATTATTTTTATTTATTTAAAATTTATATCCTGCCCACAGGGCAACCCAGGGCAGCGAACAACACTCAATAAAATTTTTAAAAAACAATTTAAACAATTCAAAACACAATACAATGTACAATTTAAAGTAAAATACATTAGCCTTCACCAGGTGCGCTCCTGCATGCCCATCTATTAGGCATCCATCACGTGACCTCTACATGGTCACCACAGAACTGCCACTCACAGCAGAGTCCAGGGACAAGCAGGGCTAATGGGCAACCACATGTCCTTATCTTGTCAATTAGGTTCACCTGCAGCCTCGCTGGCATCCAGGTCTGCCAGGACCATAGAGTCCCACCTAACGTGCTGGGCCATCTGAGGTGGTAGCAGTAGCAATTTCCCTCCCCTGCGGCTAGAGATCTCCCCCCCCTGCAGTTGCCTCTCAGCTGAGAGGTGGGGCGAGAGACCGTGGGAGCTCTCTAGTGCGTCTATCAGCAGAGAGGCTGCTGCGTGGAGGGAAATCGCTAGTGCCACTGGTGGAAGCTGCTGCAAGCACATGAAAGACAAGCAGGGGTTGTCTTTTATATTAGGCGAGACATGCTAAATATGTGAGTGAGGGCTGAGTGGGTGTCATCATGGACAGAACCCAGACTCCAGTGGGCTATCGTTTTACTTGATTTCACCCTTAGTTGCAGAGTTATCTCTTCAGATTTTATGAAGTTACCAATTTATTTCTTTTAAAATATAGAGAATGTATTTTTTTTAAAAAATACCTGGGAAGTTCATGAAAAGAACTTTGAACCACTATGAAAAAGCAACAGATGGAAACACAGTAATGTTTTAGATTAGGGTTGCCTTTATAAGGGGTTAACAGTTAACTATTACATAGCTAACAAACTGTTGCAACCATAACACCTTTGACTGACAGACATAAACCAACCTATAACATGCACAATTCGTATCTATTACCTGCCTACAACCTCTATCAATTTATAAAATGTAACCTTAGCATAAAGCAAGAAATCCTTTCAAAACTGACAAAATTTACAATTTCTCCCTTTTGAACCAGTATGGATATGTACAATTACATATTGTGAAGGGTCATAGGCTAAGGCACTTTGCATAGTAATTTAAAGCAAGACTAGTTTCCCCTTCCCTAAGACAAGCTAAATAGTCTCTTTGGTTCAAAGCTGAACTATCAGCATGTTGTTGATCAGACACACAGAAAATTAGTTCTCCCTTTCCCAAGGTTTAAGCACCTTTTCTAAGTCTGCTGTAGAACTGATGGAGCCGGTATGTACATTCATGCACTTTTAAGCCTAGAAAGAAAGAAAAAACCTATGGAATAAAGGAACAGTAAATACCTGGCAGCAACCCAAATACCACAGCAGCAGACAGACAGGGCAGAAAATAACAGGTGCAATAAAATAAGCAGGGCTCCTAAACAATTGGACAAGGTTGAGATTTCCTGGTAGATAGGTCCTACTTACCCTTCCTACTTACCCTTCCTGTCTATAAGCAGCAGCAGCAATAGTTTCCTTGGAGGCAAGGAGGGGCAATTTGTAGCAGATTTTAGCCCTCAGTGTCCACGTTTCCAAGACCTAATCCCATTCCAGGGCAGAATATTGTACTTGGATTATCAGATTGGAAACTGGCTAAATCAGCAGTGCTGGGTATTATATAAGGGAGCTCCATTCTACAATGGCCTACAATGTCATGCTCCCAAGACATACCAAGGAGGTTAGTGAAAGCAGCTTTGTTCTAAACCTCTTTCTCCATCTCTTCTCAACTAGGGATGAAAACCACCCAGCCTAATAAAGAGCTAAAGATAGAGTCATTTGTGCGCTGCTAGTAACAAATCTTTATAAATACAGACTGCTTAAGAGTAAAATCTATATCAATGACCATTATCTCCACAACTGGAAAATCGTACTTACATAAGGCTGTTATCTAGGGATGCTTAGATGACATTCCTCTAGTACGTAACGCAGACAAGGAGACAATGGCCTTTTTCTTCTTCTTGCACTTGGCTCCTTTTAAGACAGACAGACACCCCTAAACAATTCATAACAATTTGTTTTGGTTACCTTTTTTCTGCTCATACATTGTCTAGAATTCAGGAAAGTAAACTGTCAGATATTACTCCAAGAATCTGAGTAATTCAGTTAACTGTTCAAAAGCAGCTGTATACAATATCCCAAACGGGAAATATATTTAGTTTCAGTTGCAGACTGACGTAGCATTTTGTTTCCATCTTCTAACTGGATAAAAGAAACTCTGAGTTGGGTCTCTCTCACACACACACACACACACACACACACACACACACACACACACACACACACACACACACACACACACACACACACACCCACCCCACAGCAATTTGCTGGGGAAAATTTTCAAAAGCAATGTCAATAAAACTCACGGTGAGAACATTGGTGGAGGGGAGGAAAGAAAACAGAAGGCAATTGGATTAAAGCAGTTCCATTTTTATTTGAGTATAAATAAAACATACTCACTGAACAGTCTAGGGCAAAGTGGAGAAAGTCACTGTACTTGAGTGCTCACTTAAGAACACAAGAACATAAACTGGGTCAGACCAGTGGTCCATCGAACTCAGCATCCTAGCTTTCAGAGTGGTCAACCTCGGTACCTTGGGATAATAACCCAACAGGTCACAATGGGGCAATCTGTTCCCTGTTATTCACTCCCAGCTCCTGACAGTAAGAGGTTATGTTCTCTAAAACTCACCCCGCTAATAGCCGATAATGGACCGATCCTCCAGAAACTAGTCTAATCCTTTTTTAAACCCAGCTATACTCCTGGCCTTGATCACATCTTCTGGCAACATATTCTACAAGTTAATTGTGCACTGAGTGAAAAAATGCTTTATTTTATTTGTTTTAAATCTGCCACATACGAGTTTCATGGGCTATCCTATTTCTAGTACTATTTGAGAGGGTAAATAATGATTCACTATTTACTAATTCCATACCATTCATGATGTTATAAACTTCCCCTCTCAGTCATCTCTTCTCCAAGATGGAGAGCTCTAACTTATCTAGTCTCTCTTCACAGGGGAGCTGTTCCATACCTGTTATTTTTGTTGCCCTTCTCTGTACCTTTTCTATTTCTACTATATCTTTTTTTGAGACGGGCAACCAGAACTGCACACAATATTAAGGTGCAGTTGTATCATAGCTTTATATCACTATGTTACTTTCAGTTTTATTCTCTATCCCCTTACAAATATTTCCTAACATTGTTTGCTCTTTTGACTGCTGCCACACACTGAGCCATTTTCAATGTATTGTCCACAATGACTCCAAGGTTTTTTTCCTGAGTGGTAACTCCTACTTTAGAACCCAGTATTGTGTACATATTAGTTTGGATTATTTCCCCCTATGCGCATCACTTTGCACATGTCCACCTTAAATTCATCTGCTATTTATATGCTTAGTCTGCTGTTTATATGCCTGGTAATGATCTTTAAAGCCCTAAACGACTTGAGACCTACTTATGTGCGAGACTGCCTCAGGCCCTGGGTCATTTTGCGGCCCCTGGGGTCGTCTGGGGGCACGAACTCGAGGTCCCCCAGGTATTCTGGGTAGCAACGGCGGGGAGGGTGTTCTCGGTGACCACACCAAGGCTGTGGAACTCCCTCCCGATGAAGGCCTGTTTACCCCTGGACTTCCCCTCTTTCCGAAGATCGTGTAAGACCTGGTTGCTCCGCTGGGCCTTCGGGGAAGGGGGTAGGCGGGGGGTGGGGGAGTATTTTTATTGCCTTTAGCATTTAGCCTTTTTAGTAATTTTAATATTATAATACTTTGTTTTATGTATTTTATTGTATTTTTGTATGTTGTTGCTGCTCCGAGCCGCCATTGTGCGGGAGGATTCGGGGTAAAAATGTAATAAATAATTAAATAAATAAATAAATAAATAAATAAAGTCACCCAGTCTCACAAGATCCTCCTGCAATTCTTCACAGTCCACTTGGGTTTTAACTACCTTGAATAACTTAGTGCCATCTGAAAATTTGATCATCTCAATTCCTTTTAAAGATCATTAATAAATACATTAAACAACACTGGTCCCAGTACAGATCCCTGAGGCATTCCACTGTTCTCTCCATTGTGAAAACGGACCATTTAGTCCTACTCTTTGCTTCCTGTCCTATAACTAGTTAGCAATCCACAATAGGACACTGTCTCCTGTCCCATTACTTTTTAATTTCCTCAACAGTCTTTCATGAGGGACCTTATCAAACATTCTGAAAATCCAGATATGCTATGTCGACCGGTTCACCTTCAATATGCGCACATTAATTCTGTTCTTGATAATCATTTCCACCATTTTGCTCGGCACAGACATTGGGCTCACTGGTCTGTAGTTTTCAGGATTGCCTCTGGAGCTCTTTTTAAATATTGCTGTTACAGCTACCCTCCAGGCCTCAGGTACACTGGCAGATTTTAGCTATAGCTCACAAATTACCAGTAGTAGGTCTCCAGTTTCATGTTTGAGTTCTTTCAGAACTCTGGGGTGAATACCATCTGATCCCGGTGATTTGTCACATTGATTTGTGACAGCTCTTTCGATTCATCACCTACACAGAACAGTTCTAGTGTGGGTATCTCCCCAACATCCTCTGCTGTGAAGACCGAAGCAAAGAATCCATTCAGCTTCTCTGCAATGGCCTTCTCCACCTTGAGTGTTCCCTTTAGTCCCTGGCTATTTAATTGAATGAATATTTTATTATGGCATAGCTTTCACCATTGCCAACAAACAACACAAAAGACAAAGAAAACAACATAGAATAATAAAAGGCGAACACATGGGCATAAATATACAATAAAAAATATTCAGCGCACCGGTTGAATTAAGTAAAACAGGAAAACAAAACTTATTCCACTGCCTCCTCTCGAATCCGTGCAGCCAATAGGGCAAAAGATGCCACTGCAAACATAATTGACTCATCTTGGGTAGCCAATACAAATTCTACTTTAGATAATGGATGGTGGAACTCCTTTCCGACCCATATTGGGTCTAGCCAACTTTGCCGCAACTTCTCATACAATGAACAAACAAAGAGAACATGGTACAAATCCTCAATCTCTGCATTCTTACAAGGGCAGCACTGATCAGAATAAGGCTTGCCTGCATAGCGCCCAGCGGTGACTGCTGATTTAAACAGCTGAATACCTAATTGCGTAAATATTCTATGAAGGCACCTACCCTTCAATTTATCAAGATAACCTTCAAATTTATGCAGCCGTTTAATGTGTTGGTAGTAAGAAGCCGCTTTCCATGCGGCCACCATTGCCAAGTCCTCCTGCTTAGCTATATCATTTGCTCTCGCACAATCAAGGTCTTCTGTTCTCGTGCATCTTTCTCGAGCAAATAGGAGAATGAAAAACCTAAGTTCTTCAGATAGCAAGAGATTTGGGATCACCAAGGATAGTGGGGAGCATGATCACATTCCAGGTCTTCACTCAAACAAAGGGAGGACAGGGTGGTAGTGCTACAGGCACAGAGCTTAATCCAGTATCGAATACCCATCTGCCTTACAATGGAGGAAATTGCTAATGTGCCCATCTCAGCACGAACCACCACTCCCGGAACACCTTGGGGTACTCCCAATAAATTACGCAGAAATTTATTCTGGACCACCTCAAGAATATTATCTTCTGGACTAATCTCGGAACCATATGTTAGCAGGTGCTGGACTTCATCCTTCAGAATACAGGAGGTAGAAACTCCCACAGATCTACCAGCCAATCTAAGTATACCCTTGGTGACTGCAGTAGCTTTCAAGGCTAGTTGCCTTTTATGTTGTTCCCAACAGCCATTACTAGAAAGAGTAATCCCCAAATAAACACACGAATCCACCTGAGGGAATTAGTTCCCATTCGCGGACCAAACAAACTTCCGTGATCTCCTTCCCAGAACCATTACTTGAGATTTGTTACAGTTAACAACTAGTTTGTTCTCTGTACAATACGCCAGTAATTTCTGCAGTTGGTTATGATGTCCCTCTTAGTCTGGGATAACAACACGATGTCGTCCGCATATAATAATGATGTGATAACCCTATTCTTAATTTTTGGCAGATGCCCATCCACGGACAATAAAGAACCAATGAAGTCACTCAAATATATACCGAACAACATGGGGGCGAGAATACAACCTTGCCTAACTTCTCTAGTAATTGCGATAGAATTTGAGGAAATTTCATGAGGGCCTAGCCTTATCTGAGTCTGATTGCCTGTATGAATCTGCACTATCAGCGATAATAGATCATCATTTATACCTAAACTCTGCATTTTCTTCCAAAGCTTTCCTCTTGGGACCGAATCAAAGGCTTTTTTTAGATCAATAAAGGCCAGGAAGAGCTGCCCTGATCTTATTCTTGTATATTTCACTATAATGTGAGAAAGAATAAAGCAGCTATCAGAGCAACCCTTTCGAAAGCCAAACTGTTCCTCTGGAATGAGATTTGCTCATGAACCTAGTTTACTAGATACTTTAGGAGAATCTTCGCATATACTTTCCCTATTACGGGGAGCAGACTGATAGGGCGATAACATCCCAGGTCATTCAGATCCCCCTTTTTGAATATTGGGATGATCACACTTTCACCCCACCCCCTAGGAACGTTCTTAGTCCTATCGATCTGTGTAAAGAAATTGGCTAACCAAGTGACGCACCAGTCTGGGTTTACTTGAAGTACCTCTGCAGTGATCCAATCGCCACCCGGAGCTTTGTTATGACTCAAGGAGTTAATTCATTCTATAACCTCATCTGCACTAACACCTGGATTGAACACCTTGGCACTTTGGGGTTGCACCCCCCACCCCCTCAGTAGATGCCATGTTTATATGCTCCTCAACATCCATCTTGATTATACAACTCATTAAAAAAATTATCCAAGTAGCTTCCTTAATTGGACTAGCCAATACCCTAGTACAGCCACTTAATTCATAATTAATCAAAGACCAAAATTGCCTGGAATCCTTTGTGGCTGCAGCTACCTTAAGCTTCGCCCATATCATGTTCGTGTATTGGAGCTTCTTAATTTTAATTAGGGATTTATACTTAGATCTTTCCCATAGGTAATTTATTTTAGCAGCCTCAGAATAGACTTTAACCCATCTATTCTTGGTTTGAGAGAAGCTATACTTTGCTGCTTTACATTCTTTATCAAACCATCTGCTAACTGCAGGAGATGTAGAGTTGGCCTCCCGTGAAAGGACATTGACACCTAGCAGGGATACTATTAAAAAATACTTTCTATGCATCTGCTCCATCTCATCCTGGTCACCGGCATCATATCCTCACGAAGATGACCCAATGCTTGTCCCCAAAGAAGCTCCAAGGTCTTAACAGTTTGGGATGGGGGCCATCTAATTGAGATTCTCGAAATGCATCCATCTCCTTTCTCTGGTCGATGGATAGGTTGACTACCATTCAAATTGACATTTATCCCTACACTAAGAGGCATGTGATCACTTTCTGGGCAAATCCCAATCCTAAAATTATCAAAATTCCTACAATGGCGGGCAGAAGTAACAATATAATCCACCACACTCCTACCATTTGCATTAATAAATGTATAGTCTCCCTCTGGGTCGCCTTTTCAGCTGCCATAAGGGGCACTAGGCCACACTCATATAAAAGGTTAACCATATAACTTCCAGATTTATTTATAATAGAATCTCTAAATCTCCTATACAGGAGTAGCCCCAAAGTGTATGAGGTAAAACCCTGTTCACTAACAGCTCCCAAACCTATCCTGGCATTCCAATCCCCCACTATCAACATAATAGTGAGAGGAGTTAGGTGGCATAGACAAATTTATCAGGAAAAACCAAATTCCCTTCCTAGGTTCCCATAACATAACCTGGAATTCTTGACTCAGATGGAATTAACAAACACGAGTTAGGAAATTTAGTTGAAATTAATATAGCAAGTCCCCTAGATGCCCAACTTAAGCCACTTTCAGACATGCCCCCCCGGCATATATTTGGGCTGGGAGGGGGAATGCACAGCTCGAATATGTACAGGGATCGGCTGGTCTGAAAGCCCTATCAGGCATGGAGGAGCAGCGGCTGCAGGTGGGGACTGCGGAGAAGTGGCAGCTGGGGGAGAGCAGAGGTTGTGGGTGTGGACTGACAGAAGAGCTGGGGGGCACCTTGGGGAAGCAGGGGCTGCACATGGGCATCGAGGGACAGAAGAACTGGGAAGGTCGGGGCTGTGGGAGCAGCTGCAGAGGGAAGGGTGGGAATTGAGGGGCAGTGGGAGACCTGGGGGACAGCTGGTGTGCTGCAGCAGCACGAGCAGGGTGGCTGGGGAGCTGCAGCAGCACGAGCAGGGTGGCTGGGGAGCTGCAGCAGCACGAGCAGGGTGGCTGGGGAGCTAGTGTGCTGCAGCAGCACGAGCAGGGTGGCTGGGGAGCTAGGGTGTTGCAGGATGCTCATGCTTGTGCAACAGCCTAGCTGCCTTCTAGGTCTCCTGCTGCCCCTCAAACCCCACCTACAGCCCCTGCTCTCCCAGTCCTGGGCTCCCCTCAGCTCTCATTCCCTCCATTCCCCAGCTTTACTGTTGTCCCCGACCTGCACAGGATTGGGACTGAAAGACCAATGCAAGGTGTGGATGCATGAAACCTAAGTTGGAATCAAGCACAATATGTGAGACTGTAAACCATCTTTACTGCAGTGCTTACACGGCTCACAAGGCAGGATCGCTTGGGGTTCGAGCTGAGCGGGCCAAGCTGGAGTGGGTGGGGAGGGGTACTGGGGGTTGCGTCCCACCTTCCCTAGCCCTCTTGAGCCCACAGCTAACTCCCTTTCCCCAGTCCGGCCTGCTCCGGATTCCTCCTTGGGCTGAGAAGGGGGAGGGTAGCTGCAGCACTCGTGGTTCAGGCCGGACTGCCCCCCTTGGATCCCTGGCTAACTCCCTCTTCCCAGCCCAGCCTGCTTGGGATTCCTCCTTGGGCTGAGCTGGGAAGGTAGCTGTAGTGCTTGGGGCTCCTGCTGCCGCCACCACCTGCATGCTTCATCTACTCCTAAGCAGGCCAGGGCAGGGGGGTGCACCCCAGCCTCCCCGCTAACTCTTCCTGGCCCGCTTGGAATCCCTCCTGGGGTCGGGCTGAGGTTAGTGGCAGCACTGGGGGTGGGGAGGAGTAATTTGTCACCCCAAAGTCAAGTGCCTGTTTTGCCTGCCCCAGAGTCCGGATCAGTCTCTTAGGTGAAGTCAAATTCAACCGTGTGAGGTACCCAATAAAGTACGATTAAACCAATCCTGCTAAAAACTATATATCCCATACAGTATAGCTTGGTACCTCACTATCTCCCTAAATCTCAAAAGCTTAGTTGTATCATAAGAACATGGTTGCTGTCATACTGGGTCGGACCAACGGTTCCGTCCATCTCAACATCCTGCCTCCAACTGGCCAGCTTTGGTTGGTTCAGAGAAGTGTACACAACAGGTCATAAAGGAATTATCCATTCCCTGCCATTTACTCCAGGCCCCTGGAAGTCAGAGGTCTCATTCCCTGAACAACTTAAAGTTATTTATGGAGCTATCCTCCAAGAATCCCCTGCGCTTCTGGTGGTCTGCCTTTAAATGGATGGCCTGCCCAGGTGTGAGGCAAAGCAGAGGCGTGGGTGTGATCCATTTAAAAGCCCCCAATATGATTTGCCAAGGAGTTCCATGGTTAATATGAAAAAAAGTAATTTCCTTTTGTTTGCTTTAATCCTGCTGCCAGCTAAGTTTATTGGGTATCCCTGAGTTCTAGTATTTTGAGAAGGGTAAACAACAGCATCTCCACAAATCTTTGGTTGGGGAGGGGTGTTAAACTTTGGGGGTGATTAAAAGCTTGTGGGGGAATTATTGAGATCAGATCCCATAAACTGAAAAAGAAAGATTTTTAAATAGATCTGTGAACTGCTAGAGGAGTGGTTGTTTAGCAGCTACCTGGAGGTTTAGGATATTCATTCATTCTCATTCCTATCCTATTCCCCACCGCCACCTGGACAAAGCAAGAGTGACCTGAGATGCTTCTTGCTTGAATTATCTTCAGTTGCTTCCCTAGGAGAACTTAGCAAAAGGAAGTGAGATCGGATCAGGGGGTTACCTGTTCAAAATGAGTGAAATTAAAATTTGTTTGAAGGGGGGGGGGGGGAGAAAGAGGGAAGTGGTATTTTCAGAGCCATAATTAGATGTAAACAAGAATAGAGCCAGAGCTCCATGGTCAGACAACTTGATTGTTAAGAGATTAGCGCCTAAGTAAACCAATAAAGACTTTGCTTTGCTACTAACAGGCTTCCGGCCAGATACAATCAGTAGGAGAATAAGCAAGACCTCTTGGGAGCCTTTCCCTTCCTTTTCAAAGCTCAGACAGGGTTTTAAATAGCAGCCAAACTGGCTACTTGGATAATTGTTCACAAAGCATCTGTTTCAATATATATTACCAGGAAAGTGTGACACACAGCGCTGAGGACTTGCCTGCAGGAGTTGCTCTTGGGGCAGGAGAAGGAATACCCAGCACCTCCCATAGTGGTGGTGGCCGTGGAGTCCTGGGTCTGTAGGAGACGAACAGCAGTTCAGAGCAGAGGCAGTGATCTTAGTGCTGCCATGAGAACTCACCTCACACTTGCTCAGACTGATCAGCTGAGTTCAGAGTGGTCGTTCTGAGAAGTTCCTGCCCCTCCCCATCCTGACTTGACCCAGCGGCAGGGATGTCTCCTGGCAGCTGTGGACCCTCTATCTAATCTCCCCCGGCCCCACTGGCCCCGACCTAACATTTTCTTACCCTTTACCCCCGTGTACCCGGACCCAACCTATACCCCCCCCACACACATCCCCTGGACCTGAACAGATGTTTTTCTGCCCCGTGTGTCCTTCCCTGCCCCCTCAGTCACGACCTGATGTATATCTACACGCAGGGCCAGACTTGGGAATTTTGCACCCCTAGGCCCTTCTCAGGCTGCTGTCCCCAAGCCAAGGCAAGCCTCGCCCCCAAACGACATGTTCATGGGTGGGGGAGCCCCATGTAAACAACGTGACACATGCCTGTGGTGATCAGGGGTGCATGTGCACTTTACACGCATTCCCCACTCACCCTCCACTTGTCTTCACACACGGAGCAACCGGGGAAAACAGCGTTTCTCCATAGGTGTGGATGAGTGGGGATGCGTGTGCGGCCATGTGCACGTCCCACCCACGCACCAGCACACCCACGGCCCCCCCACCCGGGGAAGCCATGTAAAAAGGGCCTGTGAGGAGCCACTCGAAGAAGAACAGAAGGTTGCTACCTTGTAAATAAGGTTCTTCGAGATGGCTCCTACCATTCTCACAACACCCACCCTTCCAGCCCTGCATGGAATTTTTTTCTTATATTCCTAGAAAGGGTTGGAAAGAACTGTCATTGGGGAAGGGAGTACTTTTTATACCAGAGAAGCTCAAGACCATCATGTGGTCTATTATTTGAATATGGTGAGCATGCCATGCGCAACCCAGTTGTGAGACTGTTAGGAGCCGTCTCAAAAAACCTTCTTTACAAGGCAACAACCGTCTGCTCACTAATCCATTGCCATCCTCCTCCTATTTCACCCATTCCCACACATTTACCTCCACAGTTTCATTTATTTATATTAGATTAATTTAGGTGCTATTTTTATTTTTTACCCTTTCCCTGTTCTTTCTCCCTACCCTCCATTGAATCCTTCCCTCCTCCCACTATATATTCCATCCCTGATTCCCTTCCCCTGTTTTTGGATTTATTTAGAGTGTTATTAGATTGATTTAGGTTTCATTTCAGTTTTGTACCCCTCCCTGTGTTGTTCGTTGTGAGCTGGTCTGTGTTCCCCCCCGCCCCCCCCATCCCTGTGTGTGTGTGTGTGTGTGTGTGTGTATATATAGATAGACACAGATATTAGATAGTTACTATAGATACATAGATAGTTTTAGGAGTTTGTGTACTGATTCAGTTTTAATATTTTATACTGTTTGTAGGACTAGGCGTTTGTAGATATAGTATTCCATTTAGTTCCACAGATTTTAGAATAGTTAATAGCAGTTATTAAAGTTAGTGTAGATATATATATTAAATTAAAAATTTGAATATATATATTCAAATTTTTAATCTAATATTATATATCTATATCTACACACACACACACACACACACACACACACACACACAAATTTTAATAACTATTCTATTAACTATGCTATTAACTATTCTAAAATCTATGGAACTAAACGGATTATATAAATTTCAAAGTGCATTCTTTGGGTTGGGTTGGAATACATGGAAAACGGAAGCAGGAGAGGCCAGTCTGTTGCCCATAAGGCAGGCACTGGGGCACGTGGCAGCGGTGGTAGGGGCCGTGCCAGCGGAGTGGCAGCAGGCAACAGTCCGAGCCCATCACCACGCCCCAAACTCCACAGGCCTGATTTTGGGCAACAGGGTTCTGAGGCTCCCAGCAGTGGCACTAGGGGATGGTTTGGCGGTGCCTCCTACCAGCGTCCTCCACTGCCACGCAGGGCACTGGAAGGTCTGCAGTCCAGGAGGCTGCAGCTGCAGAAGCAGGTGCTTCAGGGTCAGATGTTCCTCAAGGGCCACAAATGTTCCCCATTGTTGAGGTGATCCCCAGCAGTCCAGGGCTGGCGGATCCCACTGTCACGGGTTGGAGGTCCGCAGCCCCCACTTTACCGGGTTTGAGTGACTCAGTTTCCCTTGCTTACAGCCCACTTGAATCAGTTTCTCTCTGGCTGATTCAATCCTGAAGCAGGGACAACACCTTTGTCACTTAAGGGCCCGATCCTTCCCATTTACAGACTCTTTATTCTGTGGGTTCGCCAGTGTTGAGGCACTGGGGCTCAGCGTGTTTCCCAACGTCACACCAGACACTGCTTCAATGAAGAAGTTAGTTTATTGATTACATGAGCAAGATAGTTCATACAGAGTGGTAACTAGAAATCAAAGATAAATATAACACATTCCTAATCTATACTGGTTGAGTTCCTAGATAAGAATCTTACCCTACAAAGGTCCATAAGTTCTGGTTCCTCCTCAGTCAGTGATGTAAGTTGACTGGGTGCTGGTTCTTAGAGAGTTTAAATCTAAGTCCCCTCTCTCGGTTAATGGCTTGCTTGGCTCAGCCTTCCTGGCTGCAAGATGTTGAGTGAGTTCCCAATAGTCACTATCCCCCAATGGGGTACAACTCTCCTTATATCCTTGGGGGTAAACCCCTCGTATCTTCTCGAGGCTTCTAGAATTCCTTTTGTTCTCTCTATCAGCTTTCTGTGTCTGCTTGCACGTAGGAAATGGCTGCCTGCATTAGCATTTAAATGTCTCTGGCTATCAGTCTGGGGTTATTAGGAATTGATTGCGCAATTTGGCTATTATGAATTAACTAGGCAGTATTGGCCATAGTCAGAGACACAGGCTACATGAGGCCTGAACAAACTCAGTTCAGCTAACTTGAAACACAGGCCTCAGGATGGCACAGACAAAAGAGGCCCATAAGAAGGAAAAGTCATAAATAACTCACACTCTAGAAGGAATAATGTATTTCCAAGGCCGTACCAACTACCCCAGATGGCCACTATCTCTGATAAAGAAGGCTTGAAAGACATAGATAACCTCAAAGGGTCAGACCGGCAATTAAGCAGTGGAGAAGGAAAAAATTCCCCCAAAGTGAAAGCAGTTTTAATGACCATGCTCCAAATAGTAAAGAGATGAAGTCAGCTTATTTCTGCACCTTGCATGATCAAAAGAAGGGGACCCTTCAAAACATATCCCCAATAAATAAAGCTATAAAAAGGAATGCCCAGACCCTATCCTTTGTCCTTGGCGCTTGGGCTACTAGATTTGCAGTAAGCCTTGTGGGCCTTGGACCCTAAACGACGCTCTCAAAGATTGAGAAAGACTACCCAGCTGCCGGCTGGGCCCCCTCCGCATCTCCTCTGAATCAGCCTGTGTCTTGGACTGTGCCTCTGACATGTAAGATATCTTGGGTTACTGGGGTTTGTAACTGAGAACACTGCCATGTCCAGATGTTAAGTGTCTATCCAATAAGAGAGAGTTGTACCCATATACGTTGGCATGTTTATTGGCAACCTTCGATCCCGTTTGGGGGTAAACTGAGGCACGCCCACCTCATTTATTTCCTAACAGGTGAATCCACATCTGGCCATTTTCTGGATTTCCCGGTTCTCCTTTCACAGTCCATGAATAGAGTTTTACAGGTCTGAATTATAACATTACATACATGTTGAACCTTTTGCTTTACATATTTAATAGGCTTGTAGCATACATGTAGGCCAGTATCACACGTGTGTGACCCTATGTTCCTTTGTAACACCCATCCCGGCTGCTAGAGGCAGGGCCCGATCCCCGGGCAATGGCAGCAGGGAGAGGAGCAGCAGCAGCAGCAGCAGCAGCAGAAGCTGTAGGGGGCGCAGGGAGAGTGGCAGCAGTGTGGTGGGCAGTCCATCAGCCTCAGGGTCCCAGTACAACCCTTCACGGGACATCACTGATTGGGGACAGCAAGGCAGACACTAGTCCCGCAGAGATGTCTGGAGCTGAGGCGATGGCTGTCCCTCTGAGAGCTGTGTTGCCACCATGTTCTGCCCCTCCCATCAGTGCTGGCAGCGGTGCAGGCCAGAAGACAGGAGGGAGCAAAAAATCCTCCATCTGGGAGCATTTTAAGTTGGTGCAGGTGGATGATCCCAGGGAGATGTAGTGCACTTTGTGCCAGAAGGTGGTGAAGCGTGGACAGGTGCTCACCAGTCTTGGCACCAGCCTTGGCAAAACTGCCATGGCGAGGCACCTTAAGGGATGCCACAGCACTGCCCCAATGCCGTCTCTGCTGTCTGTGCCACGGGTTCTGTGCCCACGTAATCCAATGTCTGCTGCTGCTGCCAATGCCGCCTCTGCTGTCTGTGCCACGGGTTCTGTGCCCCAGCAACCCAATGTCCGCTGTTGCTGCCTCTGCTGTGCCACGGGTACTGTGCCCTGGCAATCCAATGTCTGCTACTGGGCGGCCACGTGATTCAGCACTGGACAAGGCTTGATCAATTGGCAGAATAGTTTGAGATCCTGAGAGTAGGATGCAAGCCTGCAATGCCCGGCCAAGCAGGGGTGCCAGCTGCAGTTACTGTGCCGGGGCAATCCAATGTCTGCTGCTGCTTCTGGTACTGCATGTCAGTCATTTGCTCCTCACTCTTGCAGACAGGCATAGCTTGGATGAGCACACTGGCGAGCAAGGCTTGCCCAATTTGTAATAGAGCTTCTTGAGCTCAGTTAAGTAGGATGCCAGCCTGCAATGCCCAGCCAAGTAGGGGTGCCAGCCACTGAACCCTGGCTGGGCTTCTGCCGCTGCTCCACCAATGCCAGCCAGACTACAATGCCTGGCCAAGCAGGGGTGCCAGCCGCAGTTACTGTGCTGGGGCAATCCAATGTCTGCTGCTGCTTCAGGTATTGCACGTCAGCCATTTGCTCCTCACTCTTGTAGACAGGCATAGCTTGGATGAGTGCACTCATCCAATTTGTAAGAGCTTCTTGAGCTCAATTGAGTAGGATGCCAGCCTGCAACGCCCAGCCAAGTAGGGGTGCCAGCCACTGAGCCCTGGCCGGGCCTCTGCTCCACCAATGCCAGTCAGCCTACAACGCCTGGCCAAGCAGGGGTGCCAGCCGCCGTTACTGTGCCCGGACAATCCAATGTCTGCTGCTGGTACTGCATGTCAGCCATTTTCTCCTCACTCTTGTAGAAAGCCATAGCTTGGATGAGTGCACCGGTGGGCAAGGCTTGCCCAATTCGTAATAGAGATTCTTATTTATTTTATTTATTTATTTTTAAAACTTTTACCCCGCCCCTCCTGCCACAGGCAGCCCGGGGCAGCTAACAAAATCAATAAAATACAACAAAACATATAAAACCATCATAAATCAACAAAAATAAAAATGAGAATCCCCAATACCCACCCCCACCCTCACCCTTCTCTCTTGCCAAACACCAGACAGAACAGCCAGGTCTTACAATTCTTACGAAAAACCCGGAGTTCTGGGGCCAGACAGATCTCCACCGGGAGGGAATTTCAGAGGCGTGGCGCAGCCACCGAGAACGCCCTGTCCTGCGTGCCCCCCCGGGAAACCCAAGGGACCTCCAACAGGGCACCCCCAGATGACCACAGGGGTTGGTCGAGAACCCAGGGAGTGAGGCGGTCTCACAGATAGACAGGGCCGAGACCGTGTAAGGCTTTATAGATCAAAACCAACACTTTGAATCGGGCCCGGAAGACTACACCAGTGTTCTGATCTCTGCACTGGCTGCCAATAATGTGCTCCCGGTGGTCCAGCCCCACCAGGAGCTGGGCCACCACATTCTGCAGCAGCTTGAGCTTCCGAGCCGTCACCATAGGTAGCCCCACGTAGAGTGCGTTACAGTAGTCTAGCCGAGAGGTGATAAAAACATGGATGATTGTGGCCAGATCTGGAACCGAAACCAGCGACTGAACCCGTACCACCAGATGTAAGTGGCAGAAGGCACTCCTCGCCACAGCCTCCACCTGGAGATCCAGGCGGAGCTGCGCATCGAGTACCCCCAGGTTCGGCACCTGGGAAGTCAGTGGAGGACAAACCCCCTCAACCAAGGGGGTTGTCATTTCCATCGACTTACCCACTAACCTCACCTCCATCTTGTCAGGATTCAATTGCAGTCAATTAGCCCTCATCCAATCGCCCACAGCCGCCAAACACCGGGTAAGCACCAAGACAGCCGGGCCTGGGTCAGTTGAAAATGAGAGGTACAGTTGGGTGTCATCTGCATACTAATGACATCTCACGCCATACCCCCTGATCACCTCGCAAGTGACTGCATGTACACGTTGAACAGGAGGGGGGACAAAACAGAACCCTGCAGGACCCCACACAAGAGGTCTCGATGAGATGAAAAATAATCACCGAGCACCTTCCGCTGAGTTCTTCTGGTCAGGAATGAGCGGAATCATTCAAGAACCATCCCGCCCACCCCCCACACTATCCCACAGGCACGTCACCAACATCTCCTGGTCAACGGTATCAAATGCAGCTGACAGATCTAATAGGACCAAAAGGGTCAATCGACCCTTATCCTTTTCACGGCGCAGATCATCCACCAAAGCCACCAATGCTGTCTCAGTGACATGCCCCGGACGAAAGCCAGATAACAGAGGGATCCAGATAACTGATGCGGTTGAGAAGCCCTTGGAGCTGCTGAGCCACTACCTGTTCAATAACCTTCCCTAAAAAGGGAAGGTTAGAGATAGCTGGCAGGGGAGTCAACATCAAGCGATTGTTTCTTGAGCAGAGGCCGCACCACCGTCTCCTTGAGGCATCCCGGCACTCTGCCCTCCCATAGGGAAACATTTACCACCCCAGCCAGCAACGGCCCCATCGTCTCCCAGCAGCTCTTAATCAGCCAGGATGGGCACAGGTCTAGTTCACAAGAGGTGGCTCGAACAGCCCCCAGCACCTCCACCACATCAGCGGGCATCACCGACTGAAATTTATCCCACAAAATCAGACAAGTCAGGGTTTCTACCACCTCTACCCTCCTCCACGATATTAATTGTGGCATCAAGGTCTTGGTGAATACGAGCGATTTTCTCTGCAAAATAATCCGCAAAAAGGTCACAGCGGGCAGACAATGACTCAACTCCAAGGTTGAGGGAGGCCGGACTGACCAGCCCCCGTACAACCTGGAACAGCTCTGCCAGATAGGATTTAGCGGATGCTATGAGGGCAGCAAAGAATTCCCTAATTGCTGCCCACATAGCCACGGCATAGGCTCGTAAACTAGCTCTATGCTGCAATCTGTCGGCTTCAGCCTGAGAACGATGCTACCGTCGCTCTTCTTGCTTCAGCATCTGCAGTTCCTCGGAAAACCAAGGAGGTCTGCGGAGCCTCCGCCTGGGCAACAGACACCTGGGAGCTGTTTGATCGATGGCTTCCGTCAGCAAGGTGTTCCATAGCTTGACAAGGTCATCGATGCGATGGTCATCAAGGTCAGAGGGTAACTACCCCAGATCACCTAGAAACCGCCCTGGGTCCAACAGACCATCCTAAAAGATTCCTCACCCTTCCTGGGGCAGACACGCGCTAGAAGGGAGGTCTGAACAAGGTAATCGTCCGTCCATGACAAGGGCACAGCGGATACCTCCCCTTCTTGAGCTCAGTTGAGTAGTATGCCAGCCTGCAACGCCCGGCGAAGTACGGGTGCCAGCCACTGAGCCTTGGCCGGGCCTTTGCCGCTGCTCCACCAATGCCAGCCAGCCTGAAATGCACAGCCCAGCAGGGGTGCCAGCCGCAGTTACTGTGCCCAGGCAATCCAATGTCTGCTGCTGCTGCTGGTACTGCACCTCAGCCATTGGCTCCTCAATTTTGTAGCGGGCCATAGCTCGGATGGGTGCTCCAGTGGGCGAAGGCTGGGTGAATATAAGATTCACCACTGGGCAAGGCTTGACCAATTGGCAGAATTGTTTGTTTAGATCCGGAGAGTAGGATGCAAGCCTGCAACACTCAGCTGAGTAGGGGTGACCACCACCAAGCCCTGGCCGGGCCTCTACCGCTTCTCCACTGATGCCAGACAGCCTGCAATGCCCGGCCAAGCAGGGGTGCCAGCCATTCCATCCCCAGGACGCACTGTCAGGGTTCTGGGGCCTACGTTCCAGGCAGGGAGGGCTGTGTCAGTACAGCAGCTCATTGTCTGCAAATGTACCACATCCTTGCCAGCCAGCCTGCAACGCCCGGCCAAGTAGGGGTGCCAGGCACCGAGGCCTGGCCAGGCCTCTGCCACTGTTCCACCAATGCCAGCCAGCCTGCAACATCCAGCCGAGTAGGGGTGCCAGCCACTCCAGCCCCAGGACCCACTTTCAGGGTTCTGGGGCTGTTATTCTGCTCACAGGGCACTGTCATTCCACGGCATCAAGAAACAGCCAACCACTCCAGCCCCAGGACATACCCTCAGGGTTCTGGGGCCTACGTTCCAAGCATGGGGGGCTGTCCATCCACATGATCCAGAAGCTGCCACTCTAGTCCCAGGACCCACCATCAGGGTTCTGGAGCCTACGTTACAGTCAAGGGGAGCCATCATTCCACAGCATCAAGCAGAAGTCACTCCAGCCCCAGGACCCACCAGCAGGGTTCTGGGACCTACGTTACAGGCAGGGAGGACTGTCATTCCACTTCATCCAGAAGCTGCCACTCCTGTCCCAGGACCCACCATCAGGGTTCTGGGGCCGTCATTCCGCTCACGGGCAGCTGTCATTCCACCGCATCAAGAAACAGCCAGCCACTCCAGCCCCAGAACCCACTGTCAGGGTTCTGGGGCCTACGTTCCAGGAAGGGAGGGCTGTCCATCCACATCATCAAGAAGAAATTAGAGGTGCTGCTGCTGCTCAGCCTGCTTGTGCTGCTACCACTCCCACCATCCCCAGGGGCGTCCTGCTGCTGCTGTGCACTCTCCAGAGTCCTCTCTGCCGGACCCTCTCCACCAGCTCACCCTTTCAGTGCCCATAGAGGGGTGTCTGGCGTGCCACTCTGCCCTTGACCTTGGGGTCCAGCATGGTTGCTAACACGTATTCCTCCTGCTGCAAGATAGTGTGATCCAGGATCTCCCATTCTGCCCCATTGTACCCTGGAGGTGCCCCGCGGTCCGTCACCAGTTGAACCTGATGCAAGGTGGCTTTCTGCTCGAGAAGCCCCTCAAGCATCAGGAACGTGGAGGAATTCCACCAGGTGGACACATCCTGCACCAGATGGTGCACTGGGAAGCCTTACTCAGCCTGCTTTGCCCGGAGGAGGTCACTGCCCATCATGCTCCGGTTAAAGAAACCGGCCAGCTTCCTCCCCTGCTCGATCAGGGAGCTAANAGCCTGCTTTGCCCGGAGGAGGTCACTGCCCATCATGCTCCGGTTAAAGAAACCGGCCAGCTTCCTCCCCTGCTCGATCAGGGAGCTAAGGGTGCCTGCCCCAATCCCCTTCTCCTCCAAGCCCAGAATGTTCCTGACCACCAGGTGAAGGGATGTTGGTGAAGCCCCCCTCGCAGACTGCCCTCAACATGTGCGTCACCATGCACTCCTTGGTGAAGGGCGCGCCTGGCGTGACCCACTCCCTCACCATGGCGGTCAGGGGTGCCTCGATGTTCCGAGAAGTGTGGGGGCCGCAGCATCCATGAATTCCACTTGAAGCAGGGCCCGCCTATACCCTGCTTCGGAACCCACTCCTACCACTGCCAAACGCTGCCTCTGGGTCCTGCCACCAGTGCGTCATCACTGACAGGTAGCTGCGTGTTCCTACTAGACCACAGGTCAGTGGTGAAGTGGACGGTGACACCCCCAGCCCCTGACAGCTGCTCCCTCACCTGCTCCTTTAAAGCCCGGTACAGGGCTGGCAGCACCTGCTGTTTCAGGGTGGTGCTGCCTGGCAGGCCTCCAGTTCTGCTCGCTCTATGCTGGGTTCTCCAGTTCTAGTCACCATCATGGCCGGGTGTTGCAGGCTGTCAGGCAGCAGCAGAGGCTCGGCCAGGACTCGGTGGCTGCCACCCCTGCTTGGCCAGGCATTGAAGGCGCCAGGCATCAGTGGCAGCCTGACTCAGAGTGGTGTGCGGGGGCAGCTTAAACTGGGGCGCCAGGAAGCCAATCGGGCACCTAAACCCCATGTCCCCAACCAACGAGAAGGGGTGCTCATCGAGCGCAATCATTTCCCCCTCCTTGTCCTGCAGCTGCCGATGGACTTGGCAGCTGTCCCCACCCTAGCTTCTCCATGGTGCACTGATGCTTCTGGGCCTCAACTGGCTGCTGCACCACTGACAGTGCTGATGGGAGGGGCCGAACATGGTGGCGACATAGCTCTCGGAGGGACGTGTGGCTGGCTCTGTCCAAAGTGGCCAAGGGTCTCTTGTCCTGTCCACCAACAAGTGTCCTCAGTGAGTGGGTGTTATCTATGGTGGGGGACATTTACTCGCCGCACCATCGGAGACTGGGGGCCAAGTTGGTGGAGCAGTTGCTTTTCATCAAGGTGTCTGCTGCTGCTACCACCATGGGTTCTGCTACCGGGCAATCCAATGTCTGCTGCTGCTCCACCGATGCCTGGCAGCCTACAATGCTCAACCAAGTAGGGGTGCCAGGCTAGCCACCAAGCCTTCCCTGCCTCTGCTGCTGGATCTCAGGGGCACCCCCAGGGGCCAAGCGCCGAGCCTGCCTGCCCGGGCAAGCCAGGGTGCCAAGTCTTCCCGGTCTCTGCTGCTGCTGTGTTTCTGATGGCCTGCCATGCCCCCACGGCCCCCCCTTGGAGCGCCCCAAGCTTCCGCCATAGCCGAACGTTCTAAGCACTCGGCGGGTCCAAACTCTGTGTGACCGAACCCATGAACCCGAACTGAGTTTTCGGGCTGAACATCCCATTCTGTTCACACATTCCTAATGCTTGAGCTCCCCCAGCTCTGCCGCTGCCCCGCCATACACATCTGCAGACCATGTTCCTCCAGCCCTGAGTTCCCAACTCTGCTGCCTCTCAATCCACATCTGCAGTGTCTACTTCCCCAGCCTTGGCCCCTGGGTCTGCTGCTGCTCTTCAAATCCCCTGCTCATCCAGCCCAGAGTTCTGCCCCAGCTCTTCTGCGGCCCCTAAATTCACACCCACAGCCCATGTAGTTCTTCTGTTCCCCCTCAATCCCCACCTGAAGCCTCTGGTCCCCGAAACCTGCTCCTCAGTTGTGCTGCTACTCCATCCCCACCCGCAGCCTGTTTCGCCAGCCCTGAGCTACCCAGAACTCTGCTGCTTCCCCCCCCCCTTTCCCTGAACCTCCCCACCACCAAGATCTGACCCTGCTGCTCAATCCCCACCCGCAGCCCCTTGTCTTCCAGATCTGGGCTCCCCCCAGCTCTTCTGCTGCCTGAATTCCCGCCCACAGCCCCTGGTTCCCCCCCAGCTCTGCCATTGCCCCCACCCTCACCCCCTCCATTTCCCAGCTTCCATGTTGCCCCCAAACTGCAGTCGAAGAGGATTGGGACTGAAAGACCAATGCACCGTGTGGGTGCATGGAACCTAAGTTGGAATGAAGCACAATATAGGAGACTGTACAGTGTCTTTACTGCTTACATAGCTCGCAAATTAAGGCAGAAATCGTAGCTTGCAAATTCCACGGTTTTTATAGCAAGAGCCTTAACTATTATTGTAAACTGGAGGGTTTTTTTTAAATTATGGAAATCTTAATCTGCTCATAAGTAACTGTTTCAGGTATTTTGGAATCATTCCATATCCACACCAGACCCATAACATGGAACACACTAGACCATGTTATGTGTCACACTATGAAACACATCAGACACAACACGGAATTTGTCTGTCCTGAACCGATTTCCACCTGGGCTCCCTCAGCTTCTTCCATATCCTCTATGTTAAGATACTCTAATTTCCCTGAATTAACAGCATCCTTTGAAGATGCCTCAGCCCGTACCATGTGTCCTTCAGAGCCTGTCGGTTTTCCCCTGGATTCTACTTTAAAAACTGCTCTTTCATTTTTAATGTTTAGTGCCAGCAGCCAGCTTCTATTCTGGTTATGGTGGAGCCCATCCCTTTGAAATAGGCTCCCCCTTCCCCAAATGGTTCTTCAGATCCATTAGGAACTGAAGCCTTCTTCACTGCACTATCATCTCATCCACACATTGGTCAGAGTTTGAGGCAACAGTAGGGAACCATGTTTTTATGTGTGCTTGCAAAACAGTTAATACAGTGGACCCTGTCCTGGACCAAGGTCTCTGAGCACTACTGCAGTAATAAGGGACATTAGAGGGAACCTGCCCATATGTCGCCTCCTGTTTGTTGATCTGAATCCAGTCTTCACAAAGCACATGCATCCAAAGAGCAGAGATCCATCCCAGGAAGACAGTCTATGGTTACAAATCAGCATGTCATTTCCCCCCCCCCCCCAGTGATGTGTTGTACTATTCAGGCTTCCCTGTTTAAAAGCTGGGCACTGCTCCCATCAGATGTCATAGGTAGGACATAACCGGACCTACGGAGATAACCCTGCCCTGCAGAAAAGCCTAGCCCCACATGTAGTGAACTGAGTAGTTACTACATCTCTGAGATACTTTGGAAGTGAAAAAATGGAAATCAGAACCACAAACCTAATTTATTATTGTTAACACTCACTCCCTCCCCCCGGTGTTCTGATGGGGGAAGCGGTAATCCTGTGGTAATCTTTCATCCAACTGATTCAGCACTAGGAGCTATCTTGTTTATCTGCAAAATCCTTGAGGTCAGGAGGACACTGGCCAGCTGCCTTCTTAAGAGGAACACAAGAGATGCAGAAAACAACTTTACTGCGCAGGAAACAGCAGGGAGTTGATACTAGACTGAGAAAGCAAGAGTCTCCAGAAGTGTGAATTCTTGTGATTCAAGAGGCCCCTCATTACAACTCCCAGGTTCGTCATCTTTGAGGTCAAGAACTGTCAGATGGTTTTTTTCTTTCTTTAGGGCAGTGGTCCCCCAAAATTTGCCAGTGCAATCCCGTTTTGAGACTTTTCTCATGACTCCAAAGACACGCGAAGTATATCAGATGTTGGCAGAACCCACAGTTTGGGAGACTGCCTTAGTAACTGAACAAGTTTCTTAATTACCCAAGCTCATACTATATACACATATTTGTTTAGAATATTCTTGAGGCCAGGAGGACACTGGCCTTTGTTTTGGTACTGGAAGTCATGCTGTTAATACATTCATCAGCACAGCAGCAGCACCACCACTTCCACAGCAGAGCCTAAAGGTCAAAAGCTTTGCTAATATTACTCTGTTACCTCTGCAGACTTTACCTGTAAGGTTCAAGGTTTAAGGGGTCTTTCTAAAAGGCATATTAAAAGCTTTTATTGAGACACAGAGGCAGGTTAGAGGTCAGAGCAAGAAGGATGGCGACATTTCACAACAGTAACTAGCCATTTGTTTGTTGAGGAAAGGGTTCCCAAATGTAATAATTTACACACCCCCACACAAGCAAAACTAATCTTTTGAAACCCACACTTGGCTTAGTCCTCCAAATAAGAGCAGCACTACATGTTTGAAATGACGATTTAAGTTGTTTCATGACAGTATTTCTGATATGGGACATGGTAAATTTGGGTCTCAGACACCGGACAGATAAGAGTCAACACTCCCATTCCTTGCCCATCCTTAATACGCAGAGGAATCACACCTGACTTACACACTGAAATGGCAAAAAAGGGAATAGAAACCACAAATCTGTTTCTTCATTTTGAGAAGGAAAAAGAACAAAAAAAAAGGAGAAGCATTTGGGGTTTTAAAAGCAGAACACAGGTTTATTTACAATCAAGTTCTGGTGGGCAGATTAATACAATAAATATAAGATTTGCCCTGTATGCCTTAACTCTCCTCTGCCAGGGTTGTCTGATGAAAGGCTCAGTTAGAGACAACCTTGTTGCAGGAAGAGAAACCACCACTCTCTCTCCTGCCTAACCCACCGCCCTTAAAAAACACACTTCCTTGGAAAACTAACTTGGGAAGGAAGCAAAATAAAGTGCAAATAAAAGGCGATTAAACGCTGGTGGCTTGTCTTCAGCCCCACTGGACATGGAAAAATATTTGGCTGGATCAACGTTAAACTACCACAAATTAGTTCTCCCCAAACCATGTCGATCATTTGGATGCCTAAAGAAACAGGGCAAGAATTCCTGTTCCGGGGCACAGGGAGGGTTCAAACATGGGGGAGAATATTGCACATCTGCTTAGAAAGAGGCAAGTGGTCTGGAACTGCCAGAACCAAAACATTACATTCTGGGCTCGATCATATCGCTCCTCTGTACTCTGACAGTCTCCAGTACAGAAGAACGGATGGACAGCAGAAGAGACTGATGCTTGATTTTGGTACTGGAAGTCATGCTATTAATACATTCATCACCACAGCAGCAGCACCACCACTCCGACAGGAGAGGCTAAGACTCATTTTTTCTTCCACCCACTATTTGTACTGGAGACAAGTTCATTCAGATTAAAATGCTTCTGTAGCCCTGCTAGCCTTTACAGGGTTTTAACCAAGGGAGCAGCATGCTGAAAGAGAAAGAGCTCCCTGTAATAGCTCAAGCTGATGCAGGGAGATCTTAACTGCAAGCTGCAGGAGAAATCATGTCAGAATTGAAGAGGCCCCAAGTTAAGCCAAGAGCTAGCAGGGCAGAACTACCAGGAGTAGGGCTGTTCCAGGACACACCCTGACCCTCTTTTCAGGATTCCCTCATGTAATGTCTAAGCTAATCCATGAAAACAGAACATAGGAGACATGACATGCATTAGGTCAGGACACACAGTAACTTTGCTCCAACACTTCTAAAGCCAGAGGTGTTGTCGAGACATTTGTCTGAGGGGCACAGTCTTCCAGTGAGGGATTCCAGTGCATACCTGGAGTACCTTCCAGTGCATAGATGTTCCATCTAAGGGCAAGACTAGTGTCCTCCATCCTTTGCCAAGGGGTAGTGGCAACAGTGTGCTTACAGGCAGTACAGGCATCTGATTCAGCCTCTTCTTCCTCGATTACCCCAGCTTTTCTCTAGTCCAACTCATGCATTTGGTTCTAAGACAGCTGGAGGATGGAGCTAGGCTGGAGGCCTTGATTCTGTCCAGACATGGACCAGATCCTTTCTGCAACCCAGCATTTCACATGATGACTTAAGGTTTTTGACTCATATGTCAGACCACAAGACAGCCTTGTTTCCTTTGTCCACACTGACAACGTGGGTGCCGGATGGTGACCATGCCACTGCATTGATAGAGTTGCTAGAAAGGAAGGCAGGAACCAGGTTAGAACCGATCCAATTCTGCAGGAACTTCACACCATAGTCCCCTGAGCCAGGTACTATCTTGTCACCTTCTCATCTCACCTGTGATGCTTGGAAAGAGTCTTCTCCACTTTCCCAGTGAGCACATTCCAAACGTAGAGAGCCCCATCAGCTGAGCCAGCCGCCACATAATTACCATCAGGACTAAGCAGCCATAGATTAGATGCAAGGAAAGAGAAATGAGGAAAGACATTTTACTTGCAAAACGCCACTCCCCCTTCTCATCTTCCACCACCCCCAACCCGTCAGCACCAAAAAAAACCTACTAGGGCTGCAATCCACAAACCACTTATTCCAGTTTGGAAGGGACCTCAAGAATCCAATCTGATTGATTCTATACTCCTAGAATCCATCAAATTGTATTTTATATTTACCCATGCCTATTCAGTTTTTCCTAATATTCAGAGGCATTGAACTCTTATTTTAGCGGCAATGAAGACACAATGGCAAGTGTAAGAATAAATTATTGTCAAGCTTATATACCAAGGTTAATCACAGGGAGAGTTAGTGGTACCAGGTTCACTAGCAATTGTAAAATAAGCTTGATACTTTGTGAAATGGCAGCTGTGATAAAAATATGATCAATACACCCTGGCTGGTTAGAAGTTTGAGAATGCACAACAGTGTGATGATTTCGAAAGCCCATGCAAAAAAGCAACCAGTCACTTCCTGCCACTCTACGTTGACTTCTCTGTAGTTTCCCCCCATCTTGGCCTCTCACCTGAATACGACTCTAGTCCAATCAGATCCACATTTAAACCCTTGGGCACTGGAAACAAAAAAACAAAGAATCAGAAGCAGGCAATCATTACCTTTCTCCAATAAAAATACCGGGGAAATCTAGCTCTTTAGCAGGACAAAATAAACATTAATTGCACTGACTGAGGGCGTGTTTAAACATGGGAGTTTTCTCCCATAGCTTTAAAATGCAGCTTGGGGGAACCTCCTCGGAGGGATAAATCAGATTCTCCTCTCTGGACCAGAAGTTGCCCGAGTACCACTGGAAACAGTGATGCCAAGTGACTCCCAGAAGGTTTGAGAAGTGGATTAGGCAAGACCTTGATATTGGGGACTTACCTAGTTCACGTCTCAAAACTTCTGGGAGTCACCCAGTGCTGCTGTTTCAAATGGTGAATGACTTCCAGACCAGAGAGGAGTGTCTGATTCCTACCCTGCAGGGGTTCTCCCGAGCTGCATTTTAAAGCTGCAGGAAAAATCTCTTCCGTTTAAACCCCCATCCCCAAGATAATTCTATTCCCAGTGCGCTGATTACAAGGTCTCTCTTGGCAAGATCCTCATATTTACCCCTTTTTGTATGAACCTTGTCCACTTCTAGATTTTGTTTAAGGCAAGAACATGAGAGGATAAGCACTTTTTTAAAAGGGTGCAGCCAATCCCATTTGACTGAAGTAGCCTAGTCTGGAAGTCACCAAAGCAGATTTTTTTTCCAGAACAGGGCTATCCTATGTACCTCAGACACAAACACCCCTTGTCACTGAGGGACAAGAAAGTTTCAACTGCGGAGTTAGAGTAACTATTACAGAACTTGCTCATCTGCTTCAGAGTCTGAGGGCCACATTCACCTGAAGGTCTGTTTCACAGCATTGATTCGTAGATCAATAATCTTCAGTAGATCATCTCTAGAACAGGTCAGGAGCTCTGTCCTCTCTGGGTTCAGGTCCAGAGCTGTGATCCTACCAAGTAGTTCCAGTTCCAGCACTATACTCTCAGACCTAAAGACAGAAGTTAAGTGTGTTGAGCAGCCAATCGCTCATGTTATCTAAAAAATCAGAGTCCCTGCATTTGTGCCATGGTAAGGAGGTGGGAATCTCATGTTGCTTTCTTTGTTCACGAATCTACTTCCACCTCTTTTCTATTTTCTAACTAAGGGCTCGTATTGTACCTTTACACAGCCAATCAAATTGAACTGGCCAGTACATGACCTCCTCACACAGGGACAAGCCTGCTATTCTTACAATACGCCCTACTGATGACCGTTCAAAGAGGAACCAAAGCAGTTCTAGAAAACATTATGGTATTTATCCCGATTTCTTCCTTGAGTTCCTGAACTATTCCAAACTCACAAAAGGTCACAACCCATACACTCCTCTGCCTCTCTTCATGAACCCATTACTCCTTTTTTAGAAAGTCACTTTACCTGATGTCCCAGAAACGGATTTTCTTGTCAAAGTGTCCACTCATTACACATTGCTCTGTACAGACTATGTCATTGCAGCTGGACCCTGCGAACACCGTCTTTATACCTGAAAAGGAGGGGAAACTACCAACAACCTTACTGGATTCTTTCCTGCTACCAACAACTTGGTCAGCACAACTGCAGATAATCATTTATGTGTTAATGCAACAATGATATCCTTTTGCTGTATCAAAAGGTACTTCGCTGGAGAGGTGAATATTTTTTATAAGGTTTGACATATTTAAGCACCAGATCATGAAAACCATGTTTCTAGCCTCATATTGGGGCAATTAAGATTGTCCAAGGGAAGAAAGCCACCTATGTAATCACCAACACTAGTGTCTCCATCACTTGGGCAATAGCAAAGGTTGACTCCACTTAGCATGCATTAGCTGAACACATTAAAAGGAAGGGACAGGGTGGCAGTTTCTGCTTACGGAAGAGGTGGAATAGTTAAGCTCATCTTGCATTCCCTTCAGAGGATTTGAGCATATGCAAAGGATAGGAATGGGGCCTTACAGACTTTGCTGCGCAGGTCCCAAAGCTTGAGGGTCCGGTCATGGCTCCCTGAAACAATGCGTGCGTTGTCCAACAGGAACTTGGCTGAGAGAACTTTCCCACTGTGTCCCGTCAAGGTATGCTGCGGGAGAAGAGATTATCCAAGGGTAAGTGAACAGTCTCAGCAATACTTGCTCCCTTTCCTCTCGTTTTTGTGGCCATGTCACTCCACAGCTTATTGAAGACAACTCCCGATAATCACAACTCCCAGCTCAGTCCAGCCTACAACCAGAAGCACAGGTCAGGCACTGTCCATTCCAATTAAATAGAAAAAACAGTTTCGACACCCAGTCTGCTGCTCCTTAGGCAGAAGTGTGCAGGATACTGTACTTCAGAAGGCAAGGCACTCAGGGCACACAGTTTGCCTCTGAGAAACTCTGAGAAACAAATGCTGCACAGCTTTAATTACATGGGAAAACAAAGCCTCGTGGCTTTAGCACCAATCATGCAGAGCTGAAAAATTGAGCTCTGCATCCTCAGCACCAAAGCCGCACTGCTTTGTTTTCCTAAGTGATGAAAGCTGCACAGCATTTGCCTCTCGGAGTTCCTCACAGAGGCAAAACAGTACACGTTTTGTCACATGGAAAAGTGCCCTCAGACTCTGTACAGAAGAGAGCCCTTCCTACAACTGCCACTTTAGCTTCAGGAGGACTAATACATGAATTTATTTATTTGAATTTCTACACTGCCTTTCCCTAAGGATCAGAAATTTCAAAACCACCATATCCCTTTCCTCCCCAACTACTGTCTGCTGAAAAGCAAACTGCAACACGGTCTTGAAAGAGGAAAGATGATGGATTAAAGCATGGAAAGGTTGGGAGTGGCTGCATCTCCAATAGACAAGCCAGTTTCAGAATGCAAGAGAAACGTTATGTAGTCTCAGCTCTGAATGCTTCTGCTTTAAATTCATCAGACCATGTTTGATTCTGTGTGATGCCATCACAGTCATATTCCCTTGGAGCCCCCAAAATCTCAGTCATGACAGATTGTTAGCTACTCTTTTGAAAAAATTCACAAAACTAAAGGCCTATGAGGAAAGCAGCTTATGGGAATACGACAGGAAAACAACTTTTGGTAAAGTCAATCAAACCTCTTTCCCTTGTTTGACAGTCACTGACAAGTGACTTAAGGGGGCAACTTGTTATAGAATTTAGCATTAATTCAGCTACAGTGCCCTCACAGTATGTACAAGCAATGTCAAATCCATGGATCCAATATAGTCAAACAAAGCCAGTCTATGTTATTAGCTCATGCACACAGTCACAGTCAGGGCCCCGAGGGAAACGCGGGTCTGCGATTTGCAGATTTCCCGCAGAATTCCCCTCCCCCCACGGAATCTCCTTCCCCGCTTACCCCAGTGCAGAATTTGTAGCCTGCGCAGGGGAGACGCGGGGCAGGAGATTCCACAGGGGGAGGGGAATTAAACTCTCAGGGCTTCCCCTCCCCAGCCTCCAGGGCTTGCCTCCGCGTGCCCCCGCCCCCCCCCCCATTTAGAAAATTAATTTACTTAGCCGGCAGCAGCTGCTTCAGTGTGCTCGTCCCCATCCAGCTCCTGGCCTCTTACTGGCCTCTCCCAACAGGGTCTCCCAGAGCAGCGCAGTCAGATGACATCATCCAGCTGCGTCGCCCTGAGAGGCCCCGTTGGGAGGGACCAGGAAGAGGCCAGGAGCTGGATGGGAATGAGCGCACTGGGGCAGCTGCTACTGCCGCCGCCACCGCTCCTAAGTCACTGCCGCCGCCTGCTCCAGCCATAAGGTAAGTAGGGGGTTGGCTCCTGGGTTGGGGTTTCCCGCTGTGCCCTCTGCATTGTCATGTGTGTGTGCGCGTGTGTGATGTTACCTGCTGTGCCCTCTGCCGTGCCATGTGTTTGTGTTGGGGGGGTTGCCCGCTGTGCCCTCTGCCGTGCCATGTGT